>JAZKJV010007007.1:0-600000 GCA_037367405.1 Ottelia alismoides | reverse complement strand
TGGAACAATACAATCGCCCTATCCTTATCTCCAAGTATCTGCAGAGAAATTGTATTATTTTTGAAAGGGTTCAAGAATAATTCCATAGTTGAATTATATCTGAGCATTAAGAGAATGATAATTAAATGTGATTTAATTATCTTGATACATGTGGAAATTATCCAATATAGTTAAATGTGATTTAATTATTGTGGATAAGAATAATGTGGATAGCAATATCCAATTATTCATAATACATTAGAAATGTGATTTATAATGTATTAGAGAGAGCTAATTATTATTTATATTAATTAATTAATTATTGGTGTGAATTAGATTCACATTATAGGATTATTTGAAATTGTAAAATATATTTTGTTTTGCATTGTGAATGTGATTGACAAATTTCCAATGGCAAGATTGGAATATTCTCAAAATTAATTATGAATTATTTTGTAGAATAAATTAGAACAAAAGTTGTTGGAAAATATGGGAGATTTTCATGGAGATATTCAATCTCATGAGATTGCATGAGATTTCCTCCACCATGGGATCATGGTGGACGGCCACCAATTCCCACAAGGAAATTGGTAGTCGTCCTACCTATTCCATGTGGGGAGCTATCTCCATGCTAATCTCTCAATATTTGTTTGATTTAATTTAGGATTCATTTGTATTTGATTTATCAAATATATTTGATCTAATTAAATTATTAGTTGTTGTCTTTTACGATCAACAATCTTGACCATTGGATTAAACAAAAATCAATCTCATCCATTGATTTTATTTGTTCCATGAATTGTGATCCATGGATCCTAAAATCTTGTAAGAGAGGCATATCATGCTCTCTAGGGTTATGCAATTTCAAATACAATTCTCTCTCCCTCTTCCACATGTCAAGCCTCTCTTCTTCTCCATTGGTGGCCGTCCACCAAGACCTAGAGGAGAAGCCATCGTCGACGCTTCGCCCCACGCACTGCCTCGATGTTCCTCGGTTCTCCATCTTCTTTGGAGCGTTTGGCTCTCGAAGAATGTGTTCGATATCGTACGACGAGATCAGGAGTTCACCGTGCTTGGATCAACTCGTTGGATTGCGAGGATCACACGACTCATCCCCGCGCTCGCAAGCGTCTTCTCCGACGATGGACTTGAGACAGGAGGTCTCTTTTCGTAGAGGCTCGATCAACCACGCTACAAGATATATTCTTTTATACTTGATGTGGTTTTATATGAAACGATATGACAATCGTTCTTGGATAATGTGGTTTAATCGCAAGATTTTTTAAAATTCCGCTGCATAGAACAACTAGTACGACTAGTCGTTCTTCATCGTATTCGATACAATGCTCACACTTTCGTGATGCGCTTGAGGACTATCCCATATCATTCAAGTGGTATCAGAGCCTTAGGTCGAAAGTTTTAGATATGATCCTTAAACCTAGGTCAACTTGGGTTCGTTAAAGTTGCGAAAGTTTTTGTCGCATTTCAATTTTCGCACATCTATTTAGTGAATATATTCGACTCTGTTTAAAATGTTTAAATAAGAATTAATCACTTGTATTTTGTTCCTCTTTAAATAAGGAAATCATAGGATCTGATTTTACGTAATTTGGATTCCATTTGCTCGAGATATGGTTGTTTTAATGAACATGTATTCACTGTTGCGGGAACTGAGAATCTTAACATAATTAATGAGTTAATTACTGTTTTTATCCGCCTAGAAATGCGTGAAATATCACTTAAGTTCTGTCATAAATCAAATTAGAAATCTTAGAAAACTGATTTTGCGTAATTTCGATTTGATTTGATTGAGATATGTTAATTTTAGTAAGTAGGGGTCACTGCTGAAATTACATTCCTAATCAAGAACCATGTTTGTCAATTAGTGAAATTAATTGTTAATTTCATGAAATAATTATGGAAAATATTTGAGAAATATTTAATGATGATTATTTCCTTACTTGACATGGCCTAAACCAATAAATTGATTAGATTTGATTTAGATCATAATTGGAAATACAATCAACAAACAACTTGCTTGAATAAGAATTGGAATTTGTCTAGCAAATTTCCTTATAATCAAAAATGTTTTTTTATTAATATATGATATAATTTCGATTGAAGAACCGATGATCACCTCAAGTACATATTGATTTATTTGGCATTATCCTTTCTTGATGTGGATATGGTGTCTAGTCGGGGAGCGTTGGGATAGCGGGTCGCACCGGTTGCGGTCCGTCCCACTCCCGTCAGTATATTTTTCTAATTATTAAAATTCGAATTAATACGTACTTTGAGAAAATATCATATATGCATTCAAGTAAAACCAATCAAGTTTGTTTATTGAATTAGACTGATAATTGATTTAATGAGATTGAATAAGTTATATCCAATTAAAGATACTCTATTATGAATAAATATGTATTTACCTTAGAAGAATTAATTATATGAATATGATTCATGATAATTAATTAAAATTGAATATGAGGTGGAGGATCACATAAGTGACATCCATGGTTTCCCATCAAGGCAAAGGGTTCCGTCGCCAGATATTGTATGTAGAAGAAGCTTGTCCGAAGTGACAACTCCTACATACGATCCATTTGGATCGGGGTCATCGCTTCTCGAAAGAGCAAGGCCGTATGCGTAGTGACCCGAATATCGGGTCCTCATATTATTGGGGAGATATTGGATTGCGCGTAGAGAGTTGTATTCATGTTGACGGTTGGTTCAATTAATGACGGGTCAACATCACCTTAGGGGTGGTGGGCCCGGGTGTTAAAAACCGAATTGGGAAATGCAAGTTGAACTTGCAAGGCGAAATGTGTTCCCGCTTCCCTTTATTGGAGTCATAGGTTCTCATATTATTGGGATATGACAAAGATAAAGAGGAGATCCCAGTTCTTGCTTGAGATATAGCGGTAAGTATATCTCTTACTTTGAAAGTGATTAAGGGAATGAACTTTCAAGGTTGACAGAGCAAGAACAATTTGATTTAAAATGCCTTAATCAAAATATGAATATATGATTATATGTTCTAATATAGCGCATTCTTAATTTCAAAAAATGAAGTCCTTGAACCCACTAAGCAGGCTTCTTGAGGTCAATCAGTTGACCGTTCCAAATTACTCGGATTGGATCCGTAATTTGGAGCTTATTCTCTCGGCTAAGCGCATAAGTTATGTGCACACAGAAGACAATCATGCTCTAAATCGAAGGAAGAAAATCAATACAATGAAAAGTATGATGAAGATCATATCTTAGCAAGATGCTATATCCTGGGTTCTCTCTCCAATGTTCTTCAGAAGCAACATGTAGAGATGAGCACATGCTAGGAAATAATGAAGAATCTGAAAGATATGTTGGTGACATTAACCGCACCCAGCGTTATAACATTATGAAAGAACTCATTCGCTGCAAAATGCAAGAAGGAACTTCAGTCTGAGAGCATGCACTCAAAATGTTTGGGTACTTGCCTGAGCAGGAGACTCTTGGGGCAAATATGGATGCATACATGCAAGCTGATTTCATTCTGCTGTCTTTGCCCAAGTCTTTCAATAATTTTGTGGTTTCATTACACATGATCAAGTTGGACTTGAATAATGCTAGACTTCTTGGTGCATTAGAGTCTGTAGAAGACGTAATGAAGAAAGATGGTCCCGCTGGCAGTACAGTGGTTGCACAGGTCAGAGGGAAGCACGGTTGGAAGCAAGGTTCTCAGAAGGGCCCGGTCTAGAAGAGAAAGAAGAAGAGTCAATGTGTTGGCTCATCTTCCAATGCATCCACACTGATAGCGTCGAAGAAAATCAACGTCTGTCACCACTGCAAGAAGCCGGAGCACAGGAGGCGTAACTACCCGGAATACCTGAAGTCAGTCGACAAAGGTAAAGCCCCAGCAAGTATGAAATCTACTTTCATCATTGAAACTAGTTTTCTCTTTGGACGAGAATGAAGTTGGGTTGTAGATTATGGTGCTTCTATTCATGTATGCAATTTGTTGCATTTGTTTCAGGAAACTAGGAATCTAGAGGAAGGGGAGATAGTCATCCAGATGGGATCTGATGCAAGTGTTGCAGCAGTCGCCGTCGGGACATGTCGACTATCATTATCTAGAGGTAGAGTCTTAGTACTTAAAGTGTCTTTATGTACCTAAATTCAGAAGGAATTTAATATATGTATCTAAGCTTGTTAGAAGTGGATAATCATTGCTTTTTCTGTAATAAATTAGTCATAAATCATTATGATAAATATATTACGGATGGTATTTTGACTTCCAGTGGACTCTATGAATTGTGCATTGATGATCATATCATGAATGTTACAACCACTAATAAAAACCTTAAAAGATTCAGGGAGAATAAAAATCATTCGAATATGATTTGGCATCAAAGGCTTGGTCATTTGTCTGTTGATGGGATCAACAGATTGATAAAGGATGGATCTTTAGATTTTCTACTGGTTCAATCTTTGCCTACCTGTAAACATCGTATTCGAGGTAAAATGACTAGGATGCCTTTCCGTAGTAAGGTTACAAGATGCGGAGGTATTATTGACATAGTACATACCGATGTATGTGGTCCCTTCAGTACGCGGCTAGAAATGGATATCGATATTTTTTGATGTTTATTGATGACAATTCACGATACGGGTTCATCTTCCTATTACGTCATAAATCTGAAATCTTTGAAAAGTTCAAATAATTCAAGGCTTTGGTTGAGAACCAACCCGATAGGAAGATTAAACGAATTCGATCTGATCGAGGTGGCGAGTACCTCTCAGATGAATTCAAGGAATATGTTAAAGAGAATGGAATTGTCTCCAATTTCACTCCTCCTGGAACTCCCCAACTTAATGATGTTGCTGAAAGATGCAACAAGACCATCATGGATATGGTATGTTCAATGATTAGTAAAGCACATTTACCACTTAGTTTATGGGGATATGCAGTAGAGACTGCAATATATATCCTGAATAAGATTCCTAGCAAATATGTGCCTAAGACTCCTCATGAGCTCTGGTATAGAACCAAACCTAGTGTTAATCACTTGAGAGTTTGGGGTTGCTTGGTCCATGCGAAGAACGTGGACGCAAGTAAGGTAGAATCTCGCACTCGTGAGTGTTACTTCATTGGGTATGTTAAGAGATGGTATTGGACACCGGCTCTATGACCCTGAGATCCAAACGGTTTTTGTCTCTAGAGATGTGAAGTTTTAGGAGGATGATTTCCTTAAAGGTCAAGACAAAGTTAAGTAGAGGAACTCATTGAATCCCCTGAGGATTTTGAGCTTCCTGGACCAGAAACTGAAGAGATAAATAAAGATGAAATGCACATACCTCTTCGAAGGAGTTCGAGGGTGGTTGCACTACCTGAAAGGTATGGATTCCATGTGTCAAGTGAGACTGATAATGATCCTACTTCATTTGATGAAGCACTCGTGGATCATGACATGGATAGATGGATGCTAGCAATGAAGTCAAAAATTGACTCCATGCATAAGAATGGTGTATGGACCCTAGAGGATCCACCTAAAGGGGTAAAACCAATTGGGTGTAAATGGATCTTCAATAGAAAGAGGGGACCTGGTGGGAAAGTAGAGACTTTCAAGGCACGGCTCATAGCCAAGGGCTACACACAGAGAGAAGGCATCGATTACAATGAGACGTTCTCTCCTGTGGCTATGCTTAAATCCATCAGAACACTGCTAGCTGTGTATCTTGACTACGACATCTGGCAGATGGACATCAAGACGGTTTTCCTCAATGGATACCACAAGGAGGATATCTATATGGAGCAGCCCTAGGGCTTCATAATTGAGGATGGAAAAGTATACAATATTAAGAAATCCATCTATGGGCTCAAGCAAGCTTCTCGTAGTTGGAACATCAGATTTGACGAAATCATAAAGAGTTGTCATTTTGTGTAGAATCTTGATGAACCTTGTGTGTACAAGAAGCTTAGTGGGAGCGCCATCATGTTCATCATGCTTTACGTAGATGACATCCTTGTAATTGGGAATGATACAGGGATGATGACCAGTGTGAAAATTTGACTATCCCATACCTTTGAGATGAAAGATCTTAGAGAAGCCTCTTACATCTTAGGTCTGAAGTTGTTCAGAAACCGAGAAAAGAGGATATTGGGATTATCACAACAAGGGTACATTAAGAAGATTCTTGAACGATTCTGTATGGATAGTTCCAAGAAAGGTTTCATCCCCTTAAGGTGTGGTATCCACCTGTCTAAAAGGATGGCTCCTCAAACTGTTGAGGAAAAGAAAGCCATGGCTGGATGCCCCTATGCATCAGTTGTAGGAAGCTTAATATACACCATGATGTGTACTAGGCCAGAAATCTGCCATGCAGTGGGAGTGGTAAGTCGTTACCAATCCTTCTATGGAGAGAAACACTGGAATGCAGTAAAGAACATATTCAAATATCTAAGACGTACGCAAGATTACATGTTGGTCTATGGAGATGGTGATCTCCAGGTCTTGGGATATACATAATCTGACTTCCAATCAAATATTGATGATTGAAAGTCGACATCAGGGTTTGTATTCCTGTTGCACGGTGGTGCTGTGAGCTGGAGAAGCAAGAAGCAGGACACTACATCAGATTCAACAACAGAAGCCGAGTACATTGCCGCATCAGATGATGCAAAGGAGGCCTTGGGGTTGCGCAAGTTCATCCTGGAGCTTGGCGTAGTTTCCTCAGATACTCCCATCCCGCTACTCTACGATAACATGAGAGCCATTGCCCAGGCAAAGGAACCCAGATGGCATCAAAAGAGCAAGCACGTGGAAAGGAAATACCACATCATTCGGGAGATTCAAAAGCGTGGTGACATCATCATCACAAAGGTGGCCTCTACCGACAACGTTGCTAATCCTCTTACCAAACCTCTGACACATAAGTTTTTCGACTAGCATGTAATGAGTATGGGTTTAAGTATTGTTCCTGAATGCTCCTGAGGGCTAGTGGGAGATTGTTAGCCATGTGAGACCGATGCGAACCATTCCTGCAATAAATGTTATTGTAATAAATGATTTATCAATAAAAGTTATTTATTGTTTTTCACTCCCTTTCTAAGATTATATGAATGAATGCACTATAAGGTCCCTCTATACAATAAGGGTTATGTACCATGGCCAACTTAATAATCATACAGCTGTTGATTCATTGATTAAATCATAGAGGCTGATGCTTGGACGAATATCTAAGGAGTTAGATAGAGGACTCATCAAGAATCATCAAATAATTGGTAAGTGATGATCTCCAGCCTGAGTAGGAGATGGAAATACTTTCTCATTTGGTTGATATCTGACCGACCTTTTGATGCAGGTCCTCTGCGTGTGAATAGTGATTCAGTGGTGTCAGATTAGTTGAGTTAATGGGTTGATTTAGCGAGATCGAGATAACCAAAGACCTATGTTAAATACTGTCACAACATAGGCATGCATCCTCTGACTAGAGACAGATGTGTAAAAATATGTCCGAGTGTACACATTAGGCATACCAATAGGTTGATGACCTAACCAAGGTCTATACACCGGCGAGCTGGTGTGCATGTAAGGACATATGAGTAATACAATCTCTCAAAGGGATCATACATGTTCACATGTGAACCGGAAGACATAAGCTCACTCATGAGGTATTGGGAATGATCAAATTCCATGCATGGTCATCATGCTTTGGAAGCATGACATGAATTTGAAGGTAAGATGTACGCTTTGGTAAAGCATATGATCTATACCAATTCCTAAATGACCAAGATTGAGAAACTTGGTAATCAAATCCTGAAGATGATAGTGTAAAATTGATCTATATCTTCAGGATGATCATAGATCTTCCAGTATGCAGGATGTACAGGTGTTGGGAATACCTGAGGGTGATGTGATCATAAACGATTGTATAACCATGACGCTTCAATTCCGAGGGAGTGATGAAACAGGTTTGGATTTTAGTGACTCCTCTCAATAGAGAAGTGACATAATCTTAGTCTATAAATTGGAAATTGATCTGAATGATATTCAGATGCAATGAGAAGATTATGTCTACGGCATTGATTTAATCAAGCATCTATGAGAGGTCCATGAGATCTGGATTTGAGATATGATCTCAATATCCAAATCACTATACGTGGAACAATACAATTGCCCTGTCCTTATCTCCTAGTATCTGCGGAGAAATTGCATTATTCTTGAAAGGGTTCAAGAATAATTCCATAGTTGAATTATATCTGAGTATTAAGAGAATGATAATTAAATGTGATTTATTTATCTTGATACATGTGGAAATTATTCAATATAATTAAATGTGATTTAATTATTGTGGATAAGAATAATGTAGTAAGCAATATCCAATTATTCATAATATATTATAAATGTGATTTATAATGTATTAGAGAGAGATAATTATGATTTATATTTATTAGTTAATTATTGGTGTGAATTGGATTCACATTGTATAATTAATTGAAAATGTAAATTATATTTTGTTTTGGGTTGTGAATGTTATTAACAAATTTCCAATGGCAAGATTGCAATATTCTCAAAATTAATTAATGAATTATTTTGTAGAATAGATCACAACAAAAGTTGTTGGAAAATATGGGAGATTTTATCATGGAGATATGCAATCTCATGAGATTGCATGAGATTTCCTCCACCGATCATGGTGGATGGCCACCAATTCCCACAAGGAAATTGGTAGCCGCCCTACCTATTCCATGTGGGGAGCAATATCCATGCTAATATCTCCATATTTGTTTGATTCAATTTAGGATTAATTTATATTTAATTTATCAAATATATTTGATCTAAATTAAAATATTAGTTGTTGGCTTTTACGAACAATAATCTTGACCATTTGATTAAACATAAATCAATCTCATCCACTGATTTTGTGTGTCCCATGGATTGTGATCTATGGATCCCAAAACCCCATAAATAGAGAGGCATACCATGCTCTCTAGGGTTATGCAATTTGAGATACAACTCTCTCTCTCCCTCTTCTACACATTAAGCCTCTCTTCTTCTCCATTGGTGGCCATCCACCAAGACCTAGAGGAGAAGCCATCGTCGACGCTTCGCCCCGCGCACCGCCTCGACGTTCCTCGATTCTCAATCTTCTTTGGAGTGTTTCGCTCTGAAAGAAGGTGTTCGATCTCGTACGAAGAGATCAGGAGTTCACCGTGCTTGGATCAACTCGTTGGATTGCAAGCATCATGCGACTCATCCCCGCGCTCGCAAGCGTCTTCTTCGACGATCGGACTTGAGACAGGAGGTCACTTTTCGTAGAGACTCGATCAACCATGCTACAAGAGGTATTCTTTTATACATGATGTGGTTTTAGATGAAACGATCCGAGAATCGTTCTCGGATCATGTGGTTTCATCGCATGAGTTTTTTTTAATTCCGCTGCATAGAACAACTAGTACGAATAATCGTTCATCATCTTATTCAATACGATGCTCACGCTTCCGTGATGCGCTTGAGGATTATCCCATATCCTTCTGGTCTCTATCATTTTGTCCGCACACCCTATCTGGTACTTTTTCCCATTCTGCTGGATCCGTCTCTCCCTTTACATGGCACCTATGCTTTGGTCATCTTCCACTCCAGAAGTTGTGTCACGTTCTACCTCAGATTTCTCCTCACTCATCGTTTCAATGTGAGGCATGTCAGTTGGGAAAGCATCAACAGTCTACTTTCCCTAGTCATCAGAGTTGGAGTAGTAGCTCCATTTTTGAGTTCTTTCGTATAGATATTTGGGCTCCTAGTTGTGTTCCTGATCATCAGGGATATAGGTTTTATCTAGTCGTTGTCGATGATTTCTCTCATTTGTCTTGTGTCTTTTTATTAAAGAATAAATTAGAGGATAGAGATGTTATCAAGAATTATATCAATGAAGTGTGGAATGTCTTTTCTTTGTATGTCAAATTTGTGCGTACATATAATGATTTGGAATTCTGTACTCATACTCTTTCTAAATATTTTTCTGTCCATGGCATTATTCATCAAACGTCATGTGCTTATACTTCCAAACAAAATGGTGTAGCAGAAAGGAAGCATCCTCACCTTCTTGATATTACCAGAACTCTTCTCATTCAGAGTCATGCCCTACATTCCTTCTGGGGTGATGTTGTTCTTACTTTATGTTATCTTATCAATACCATGTCGTCATTGGTCTTGGGTGAGAAAATTCCTTTTTCTCTTGCATTTCCTGAAAAAGAATTATTCTCCCTTACTCCTCGTGTGTTTGGTTTAGTTGCTTTTGTCCACCAACTGTCACCAGGTATTGACAAGCTCTCTCCTACGGTAGTCAAGTGGGTTTTTGTTGGGTACTCCAGGACACAAAAGGGATACATATGTTATGATACACTGCACAAGAATTATTATGTAAGTGCGGATGTCACCTTCTTTGAGTCTATGATGTACTTTTCTCCTACAGGTGATCGTTTGACTTCCTCAAACATTGATGATGAAATTTATATGCTACTGTCACCTTCATACTCCCCGCCATCACCTCCTTCACCACCTTCCCCGTTACTATCACCTTCTCCTATACTATCAGGTCCCATCATCCATGTCCCACTGTTACCTCACCATTCTATACGTCATACTGCTTCTGCTCAGGGTCACCGCTTGTCATCTAGCATGACCGAGATACGTTCTGAATACATTATTCCTACGATTGGATCTGATATCTTGCTTGACCAGGATTCCTTACAGGAGACGGATACAGAGGTTGTAGATCTCAACCTTCCTATTGCGCTTCGGAAGCCGAAGCCTAGTTGTACCTCTTATCCTTTGACATCCCTGGTCTTGTTTGAGGGCTTGACTGGTGATTTCAGGAAATCTGCTACTGCATTCTCTGTTGTGGACATCCTAAGGAATTATCAGAAGGCTCTAAAAGATAGTCGACTATGGTTGGCTATGGAAGAAGAAATGGCAGCACTATAGTTACGTGGTACATTAAGTCTAGTGGATGCTCCTGTTGGGGCTTCTATTGTCAGTTGCAGGTGGGTGTTTACTGTTAAACATCAGGCAGATGGAAGTCTAGATCAGTACAAATCTAGACTGGTTGCTCTTGGTTTTACTCAGACATATGGTGTGGACTATCTTGACACATTCTCTCCTAGGGACCGCCATTCCACTTTACGGATTCTTCTCTCTATTGTTGTGGTACTTGACTAGTCCCTTTTTCAGCTTGATGCTAAGAATGCCTTTTTTATGGGGATCTACAAGAGGAAGTCTATATGCAGCAACCTCCTGGTTTTTTCTGTTGAGGGGGAGTGTATGAAGGTTTGCAAACTTCATAAGGCAATATATGGCCTGAACAGAGTCCTAGTGCATGGTCTCAGAAGCTCTCTAACTTAATTGAGAAGCATGGATTTAAAAGGTCAAATGCAGATCGTTCATTATTTGCACAGAGAACCTCTAGACAAATGATGGTTATTATGGTTTATGTTGATGATATATTAGTCACTGGTGATGACATGCATCGAATAAAAAGGGAAAAAGATTTTCTGGTTCAACAGTTTGTTACCAAGGACCTTGGCACGTTACGGTACTTCTTAGGCCTAAAATTTTCTAGGAATCAACATGGTCTTGTGAAGACACAACGGAAGTATGTGACAGATATGCTAGATGAGACAGGAATGATTCGATGTCAGACGGCCACCACTCCTATGGATCCTGTCATGCGATTATATGATGATTATAAAGAAGAAGTGCACATGAAACGATACATAGAAATAGTTGGGAATCTTCTTTATGTTACTATAACAGGGCCAGATATCTCATTTGTAGTCAATCGAGGGAGTCAATTCATGGAACAACCTCGACAGGTACAAAGGATGTTGAATATATGATTTTGTGATATCTAAAGTCTTACCATATACAGGCTTATTATTCAAAAGGAGGGGAACACTTATTGTTTCTGCATGTGCTGATGTCGATTATGCTGGATGTCCAAATGATAGGAAGCCCACTTCGGGCTTTGATATTTTTGTTGGTAGCTCTCTTTTTTCTTGGCGGAGTAAGAAACAAACTGTTATAGCCAGATCCAGTGTCGAGTCTGAATATAAAGCTATGGCACAAGCAAGTATAGAAATGATGTAGGTCTGTGCTGTACTAGCAGACATACACACACACACACACACACACACACACACACACACACACACACACACACACACACACATATATATATATATATATATATATATATATATGAGGAAAGGGAAGCTGCTCCGCGGAGCAGCCAAGCTGGCTGCTGCGTGGGGCAGTTTCAACCCCCCTTTTATTTTTTTTGATTTTTTATGTTTATTCATATATATATATATATCTCCTACATGTCATTCAAATTTTGTGAGAAACGGAGACTCCTATGCCCTCCATCTAGAACAAGTAAAATTTAATGGCCTGAAATTTGCTGTAAAGTACCTGTTCTAGATGGAGGGCATAGGAGTCTCCATTTCTCACAAAATTTGAATGACTTGTAGGAGATATATATATATATATATGAATAAACATGAAAAAAATTCAAAAAAAAATAAAGGGGGGGGGGGAACTGCCCCACGCAGCAGCCAGCTTGGCTGCTCCGCGGAGCAGCTTCCCCGTTCTCTCTCTCTCTCTCTCTCTATATATATATATGTATATGTATGTACCCATTCCTATGCAACTACAATGTGATAACCAAGCAACTCTGTTTATTGCAAACAATCTGGCCTTTCATGAGAGAACGAAGCATATTGAAGTTGATTGTCACTACACAAGGGACATGATTCAAAAAGGACTTATTTTTACTTCTCACCTCAGCCCAGGGGATCAAACCGCATACATTTTCAATAAGGCTTTGCTTAAGATGGGTTTGGGAAGTTGGGATTTTGGAATCTTATTTAGAGTATAATTTCTACATTGTATATTATTTTTGTATGAAGACAAATTTATATTTTTATATATATTTTTATCTATAACCTTCATGTGCAAAGTTACATTATTTGATGTATAAAAAGTGGAAAATAAAATAGATCCAAAAATGTGTAAATGATGAATAAAAGAACAAAAGTTATTGGTGATTGCTGACCCTTATCTCCCCCTACTTTATTCCTTGTCGACCCAATCATCAAGATGCTTAGGCCTCAAGGTTTAGGGTCATAAAAACGCTTTAGCATATATTATTTTTCTTTTCTCTTCTTTATTCTATAATTTTGGCATTGAAAACATTGTTTTACATACAATAATTGGAATAAATAATGATGACAATATGTGCAAAATAATGTTATTTAAATGCAATAGATAGGGTTTTTAAGGCCAAAATGATAGAATAAAGTTGATGAAATGGAGTTCATCAGTCCTTCACCCCAACGGCATCTGCAACTCCCTCTCATCCTCTACGTCGCCTCATCTTCGTCTTCTTCTGATCCATCTCCCTTGACTCATCAAAACCCTAGCCACCTCAGCCATGGCAGTGGATCTACCATTTCCAACGATAGAGAGAGAAAGAGAGATCACAGGTGAGGTCTGATGGCAGAGGAGCACGCCCAGGAAGAGCGACGACCTCCCCTCCCCAGCGAGATCAGTGGATCTCTGGTCCACATCGTAGCCATTCCAAGGCACTGCACGAGCTTCTGGAGCTCGTAGGCTCCATCAAGACGACGACACCAGAGACTAGGTCTCTCAAATCCCGTGCACTCATTGACCCTCTTCCAGCTAAGTTGTTTTCTTTCCTCTTCTTTCCCTCTTCTTTTTTCTCTTTTCCTTCTTCCTCTACTCCTCGCTCTCCATATTCAGCCAACGTCTCTCCACCCTTCTTCATCACCTCCATTCCTAATATTCCTTATCCTTCCCTGCTCTCCAAGTCCCTCCACTCTAGACCATCGCAACTTCTCCAACCCTGCTTCGCATCACTCATCGATGACCTGGAGTAGGATGTCGTCTCGTCTCATCCGCCAATCATAATTGGTCGAGCCTGCCCACAACTACCGAACCTTTGGGCCTCCTGCAACTGTAGCCCTAGCAACGAGCACCCTTACCATGATCTTCGACCAACTCCGCCCACTGCATCATGTTGGCCCACTCTCTCATCTCGCCTTCATTGCCACCATCTTATATCGAGGTCCCGCCATCGACAAGCCATGCCTCTCCTCGACTAATCGTTGCTACAACATGCCCTCCATCAGCTTCCAATCCTGGTTGTGTGTCGACCACTTGCTTCGTTGCACCTCGAGTAGTAGCTTAATTTAAGGATCTGTCACCCTAAGAAGAATATCTCTTACACGACCTACAATCATCATTAAATGATGATCGAGTGGCTTCAAGATCGTCATGCACACTGCACACCCCTATCAAATCCTCCTTCCATGCCTCAAATCGAGGCAATAGCTTGGGTGCCTACTGAAGTAGCTGCATGTTGTAATGTAGAGCCTGGATTCCAAAGAGTGTTCCAAATCGTCTTCCGAAGCATCCCAACAAGTCACCCTTGTAGGCATACAAAGGAATTTGTGCTCCAATCCTCATATTCTTAAGCAATTACGACGAAGTCCCTGCCATCACCCTCACGTGGACAACACACTCATGCTAGGTAGTTTGCAGCTAGACACTCGAGTTCTTGGGATTTCACACATACACCCTCCCCTTTAAAAGCCACATGCACTGCATGCCTGCCTCAGGAAAACAACATAAAACCCTTAATATGTTTAGATAATTTCTTGTATGTCCTTTCATGCATTATTTGAGTTTATTTATTTCTAAAATTGCACCTAGACCATTGTTATTGAATCTTATTTTGAACCATCACTTAGAATCTCTTTTTAATTCCAAAATCACATATTGTAGAACAACTTATTTTCTATCTTATGTATATTTAATTGAATATTTGAGCTGTGGTTTTTTATCATAATTAATTTGGTGAAAATTTGCATAGTTTACCATCTCAGATTTGAAAATTCATAATAAATTTCCCATTGCTCTAAAAATTCCCAAAGTTATAATGTAGACAGAATTAATTGTGTTCTATTTTGTGCCCAAAAATATTTTTATTTTCACATATATCTAGGTTAGAATAAATTAAGTGGTGCTTTTGGTAAATAATTTGTAATTGATTGTACACCAAATATTTTTAGGAGCAATTTTTTTCCTAGATACATCTAGATTAAACTCATCCAGGATGATTTTAATTTTGAGAAATAATAAGGTTTGTTATTTATTGAAATTAATTCATTATAAATAACCTGAATTGCATATTTAAATCCTTATAAATTTAGCACGCATCAGAAAATTCCAAAAAATCAAAGTTGCTTAATTTTTTCAAATTCTAGTCAAATTTTAGGATTTTTGGACATCATTTGACTTAAAATTGAATTTTAGTCCTTAACTTTACCAAAATTTCATATTAACATTAGTCACAAAAAAATTGCAAAAAAAAGCTCCTATGAAAGCCTAGTTTCTATATCATCTAAAAATTAACCTAAGGAGATAGTGGCCTCTTTGAGTTTGACATTGGGCTTGCCTAAGTAAAAAAATAAATCTAATCTCTCGCTTTCATTGGAAAATTATCTAAGTGGTCTTTTATTGAATCTGAACTGCATGCCAGCAACGATCATTAAATGTTAATTTCACATAATTAATAGAGGGAAATCATGAGTCATCAACAATCTTTTGGTATCATAAATTCATTCTAACTCCAGTCAACATGAAACCAACTGCATTACGTACATACTACTAACCTCATTCCATGAGAACCCCTAGAAAATACCAACTTGGAAAAATTGTAACAAAATCGAAATCCTACTTTTCAGGACAAAAAACCTTAAAATTGAATAACTTTCTCATACAGTGTTCGATTAAACTCTCCTAATCTTTGAATTAAAATACATCAAATGGCATTGTTTCTAGGGAGGTACTTGGTTTAGGCTCATTTTATATTTGCCAATTCTTTGTGATCGAATTTATTGTTCATTTGTGCAAGGGATTTACGTACTCGAGTGGCAACTTCAATAGCTGACACATCTTAGGAGAACTGGAGTACAACAATTAAGTGGATCGATCCAATCATGGAGAGATGACAAGATGTTTTAATTTATTTGTAAAAAGATTGGAATATTTGTCTTTACAACCGTCCCCATGCTTATTAATTTTTTCTCAGTAGGACTAGGACAACATAATGATGCACTAGATCGATTTCAACTTAGTCAAGTTAAATCGGTCTATCAATCATTAGTAGAAATCCATGTTCTAGGTGTGGTTTCTCATGCAAGCATTATAAATAATTGTTTAAGGAAATTTCAACTTTTTTTCACATTCCAATGGAGAGTGTGGGCATAGATTGTAAGTATTTCTAACTTTGTGTGTATCATAGTGTATCTTGTTGCACGATTTTTCCAATTGTCCCCATGTTTTCTCTCACTTAGGATTTAGAGAGAATTGGAATCCCTGTGTAGATGATATCTTGAATTTTACTCAAATAAAATTATAATCAAATTAAATAAGGGGACTATTAAATAATGTCTACAATATACATTAAGTGTACACTTTACTAAGAATACTTTTACGAAGTTAAGACCCCATTTGTTTTAGAACCCTGATTTTCAAAATTACACCCTTTTTTCCTTTTAAAATACTTTAAAACTCTGATTTGTTTTATTTTATATATGTTTTGTTTAGTTGAAAAATGTCTTTAAAACATTTCGAAAATAAAAGAATCCAATAATATTTTATTTTCATTTCTTTAAATTGTTATCACATTAATTTATATTTCAAACATTTCTCCTCTCATTTTATGTATTTTGTTAATCTTTTTCTTTATCTTGTATTATATTATAAATAGTATATCATAAATTTTAAAAAAATAACAATTATAATTAAAGTATAGATATAATATTATACCTTTTCTATCCATTTATTATATGTATATATGAAATTTAAAAACACTTGAAAAACCAAAAATCAATTAAAAAACTCATTAAAATACCAAAAAAATAATAGCATGTACACATAAATATACAGACACCCGAGTTAGTATGAGTGTTTTGATACATTAGCTTCTCGTCGTCGAGTATTAATTTAGGGACTCTTTCTTAGTTAACTAAATGAAATTGAATAAGTTAGGTATATAATATAAGGTTGAGTACGTATTTCATTTGACTAAACAATATGAAATTACCTCCTCATGATCAACATTTTGTACAAGTAAATTAAACAACAATACAAAATATTGTACTCTTTTATTGATCGATTTTTATGCGTACCACAACTAACAACTTCTACCCTAATCAAATTTCATCATATTAGTTCCAATGGTATGCAAATAAAAACACATCAAAACTTCTTCCATTGTAGGTGATTCGAGTGAATAATATTAACTTGGACCTCCGGGGATCACACTTCACTTACATTAAACATCAAATTGGAAGTGAGCCTTTCCCAATCTTGTGTTTTATTCTTTTATTTCATGTTTTTTGTTCACAAAATTTCCCTAATATTTTCTTTGTCCATGTTTCTAGGTATTTGCTGAGTGTGGAAACATCATCCATCACTCATGATAGTAATGACGAATGAGATTCATCATAGGTAATAATCGTGGGGAAGGCTACGTAAGGTCAAAGTTTCAAGATCAAAAGGGTTATGGAAGAAGTTGGTGTTCTCAACAACACCCGTTTGTAATTGTAATTTCTTTAAAAATTTTATTTTGGATGATATAAATGCATTCCAAATTTTATTGCAAATTCTTAGCATATTGTTTTCCTTTTTAAAAATTTTATATTCTAATAAAGGTATTTTTATTGAAATTATTTGAAACATAATTTATTTTTTAGAGACTTCTCTCATTTTTTAGTTTCAAACCTTAGTGTGAATTTCATAATTTTTGTCACATGTGTCATTTTTCGAGCAATTTTTGGAGCTATTTTATTATATTTTTTCCTCTATTGAATAAGTATAAAAATGCAATAAATCTCATAGTTATGTTTTCTTCTTTGAAAAATATTAGCATTTTTTAAAAAAATATAAAAAATATTGAGATGTCATAAAAATTTGAAAACATTTATAAATCAACTTATATGTTATAATCCATTAATACAATATATCATCTCCTCCGGGATCGCAATTAGAACTCATCATTGCACTCAATTTTCACACGTATTTATGTGAGTCGGCTCAAATTGATTAATTGTAATTATGGCATACTATGACAATTCCATAATTTAAACCATCATTACATTATTTGGTATCCATAAGGTTCCCTAGGACGACAGTTGAAAGCAATGTCTTCCAACTTGCATCTTCATCTTCCTTTGGTACTTCTTCATGTTTCACCTTTCTACATAGCCAAGTATTATTTGCAAAGTAATCTCGTTATCCTATTTTTACTATAAGTATATCTCCTCCCAAATCCAAGGTTGGAAACATCTTTATGATGAGAGTGAACATTCGAGACCTGTCGCTACCCGGATCAGACGAAATATGGGATATCTTTGGTACTTTACTCCATCTTCTCCCATGGGGATAATAAGAAGGTTACCAAAAGTGATATCATTAAAACTACTTTCGGTTATTAGGTTTACAAGCTGTCTATGCTCAAGACTTCCTCCTTGTATTCCTATTGAGGGCCTTGGGATGCATATGTCACCTATTGTGTATCGTACTATCCTCAAATATCGTCTTATGATTCCTCTATTCCCAGGTGATGAGGCTTGTCCACTATGTCATAAATCCTACTTAATTAGACACTTTTGGATAGCATGCAGTTCATTGTCATGAACTCATAGGTTTCAAATATAGACATGATTTTGTAAGTCTTTTATGATGTACTCAAACATGTTGGGGTTGCTTCAAAGAAAGAAGCACCTGTGAATTTTTTGATGGATCCACAAAAGGTGATATCTACACTTAGATCATCAGATGATTTAATATTTGGATGGCCTAGAGGAAAGCATGCATGTGTTGTTTTGACTGGAATTTCTCCATTGGTGGGTCTGATAAGGAGTGATTTTACTACGGGACACACTTCTGGGAAAGCTACCTCAGCTAAATTTTCTAAGCATGAAAAGGATTGTATTGATTCAACATGTATTCATCCCTTTTAATTTTGATACCATTGGGTTTGTGGCAACTGAAGTAGTAGAGCTCCTCAAAGGGGTCTAAAAATTATGCATAGCAATGTTATGGTCCCCATGTCTATAAATATTTGATGAATTCCAAATCGACTCAGGTTAAGTAAAAAATTAAGGTGTTGTTTTGACCCAAATCAATCAACGAGAAAGTCAAAGCACTATTAAAATCAATAATGAATGTGAGCGGTTTCGCTACTTTTATTTACTTGGTATAGCGACTAGAGTTGAACACAATGAGCACAATTAAGAGCCTAGTAATTATTTTTTAAAAGATTTTTATTATTTTTAGTGGTTTTTAATTTTTGAAATTTCTAATTTTTCACTTTGAGAAAAATAATCACAAGTGATAAAAACACACACAAACACTCTCTTTGTATTTTTTTAAGGGAAAAAAATATTCAGAAAATTGCAATAAAAATATTTTTAAGTTTTTATATTTTATATTGTTTTTGGTAATTTTTGGGAATTTTCATATGTTTTTGTAAATTCCTAAAAATGAAATTGTGATAAAAACAACAAACAGTACACAACCAGGAGTAATTTGCAAATTAAAAGTAATTAAATTCCTAAAACTATTGGAGGAAATTTTATGATAAAATATAATCAATTATCTACGAATAGGGACTAAAATCAAATTTTTATTTTTCTTTGATTTTATATGATTTTTATAAGGTTTCAAGTGTTTGTGATTTTTTTGGTTTTTATACGATATTTTTACACAAAAATGGTATTGAAGCTAAAGAATATTAAAAGACTCCTACCCTATTTTTTTGGATTTTTTCAAGGTTTTTTTCAAATTTTTATGATTTTTCTAATCCAACATGGACACTTTTTAGGGGTTTTTGAATTTTTGATAAACAAGCAAAAGTCATCACAAATAAAACATGCAATCAGAAACTACATGTATTTTTGGAGTCAATTGAATATTTATTGCATTAAATAAAATACAAATACTTAAAAACAATGCAAAGGGACCTATATGTAATTACTTTCAGTTTATAAGCACGGGGAATAAGAAGATCAAAAACTATAAGCGGTTGTTCTGCAATTTGTCCATATAAAATGTGTGCATCACGTGAACTAGGCTAACAAGGGTATAAATGCAATTTCTCAAAATATTAACATTCATTCAGTAGCAGTCGAAAAGCTCAGGAGAAAACTTGCAAAAACACTAAGAAATGAGTGTGTACGCATGTGACTACAACTCAATTGAACTAAAGTGTAAATATAAAAACTATAAGGGTCTATCTGCAAAAGTTCTCAACTACATATTTTATTTACTTGACTTAAGCGAAATAAAAAGATGTAGGGGGACAAAATGGAAATATACTCTTGATGGCACGTGAGTCGCGTGTAGGGGGCTCTAACGCCTTTAATGACTCTCTGCAAAAGGATTTGATGGCTTAGAGTATGTAGGTGACGTACGATCAGATCTGCTATGTCAGGTCTGGTCTAATGATTTTTAGGGTTGGCAAGAGCGTGTGATGTAGATGAAGGACCAGCCTTGATCAGACGGTGGAAAGTTGGGCAGTGATGGATGGATCTGATCAAAATTGGGACTCCCTCCTCCGATCGAATGGCAAATGGGTGCATTGGAAGAACTCTCCTCAGCAAATTTCAACTGGCCATGGAAAGAGATCCATATCTAGATGAGGTCACTAAAGGGTCTGTCACCGTCGTAAAGTCTCTCCACATCGACCAGGCAGCTCGAATGATGAAGTGAACAATCAGATGATCTGGATGGTGATGCTCCACCTGCAGCTACTCTGCCACCTGAAATGAATCTCAAATCGGGCCTACTCGCGTGCGTGGGCAACTACAAGATGAAATCGAAGGTGTCTCTCCGGACATATTATTGCATATAATAAATGAGAGAAGTTATGGGGGAATGATTTTGGGACTTCCGGCATAGGCAGGGGAAGAAGTCCAAGCCAAATCAGAGCGAGATTTGGGTGATGAGATTGCGTAAGGAGATGGAGGATGAGTCGCGGAGTTAATCAGGGCAGGTAGGTGTGTGTGATGGAGCTATTCCACAGTAGTCGAAGTAGAGGAGCTGACAGCGGAGCAATGGGCGAAGTCGGAATGAAATGGACAACACGAGCAAACTAAAGAGTAGCCAGGAGTGCTGATGTGCTCAGCGACGCAAGGTGGAGGTGAGGGGTGAGGTTATGGCGTCGGCTGAACTGCGGAAGCATTGGGAAGCTAGTCGCGGCGAAGAAGTCCAACCACGAGCTGAGCAAGCGCACCTGGTCACCAAATCGACATCCTAAATACACCTAGAGAACACTGTCACAGTGATGGAGGTGCAATGGGAAGGAAGGTGGAACGAGGAACGAGCGACCGAGCTCGGGAGGTGGAGGAGATCTTCTATAATGGTTCCTAGGGTTCCAGAAAGATCGGAGTGGCGCTTAAAACCCTAGGGCAGTCTACCTACGCCTAGGGATCTGCGAGTATCGGGGATCCTAAGAGAGCGCCGATCATAAAAATCGAGTCTATTGGTGATTGGACCTAACCGAGAAAAGAAGAAGTAGGGTCCAGCGAAGGCTTGGTGGGTCGGATCAGCCGGAGGAGGAGGTTAACTGCAGTCAACAATCCTCGGCTAGGCAATAAGAATTCTGGAATTTACAAATTGAAAGGATAGTAAATAAAAAATAACAAATGATTTTTAAATAAAAAAATAAAAATGAAAGTTGTTTATTTCTTTTCAAACTATTTTTCTACAATTTTTAATTCTTTTTATGAAAATATAGATAAAGTATATATAGTATAGTGTATTGTATACAGGTATGGTATACCAATATATTATAGACATGTATTTTTTTATTTTATTATTTAAAAAAATGTTTTATTTTATTTTTTATTTATTCACAAAATAACTTGAGGAATATAAAATGATTATTTTATTTTATTTTTATAATTTGAATATAGTTGTTAATAAATAGGTAATGTATACAATATACACACACGTGGCTTTTGTACAATGTGAATTTTCCTTTTTTATTTTATATTTTTGGAATTTTTATTTTATTTTTATTTTATTATTAAGGCTATATATAAGTGTTCAAAAATAATATGGTATTCGTAAAATGTAAAATAAATATAAATATTTATTTTTTTAGGGATTATCTACAATGTACCCTATCTCCCCCTATTTATATTCCTTATCGATCAGGCCAAGGTTTGATCTTCTCTCGGGGTTTGTGTCACTTTGTATTTATTCTAAATAATACTTCTTTTTCTTTTCTCTTTATTCTTTTAGTTGGAAAACATGTGTTAATTATGCAATATTAACAAGGTCATGCATTATGATAAGTTATTGTATTTACACCAATTTATAGATGCTTTTTTTAAAAGATAAAGGTAAAATAAAAGAATAAAGAATGAGAATCGTAGATTCATCAATATTTTATTTCGAAGAATTGGATTTGTCATTCAAAAAGTGATTGTCGACACAGCTTGTTGCTTGTCTCCCATCAGTCTTTATATAATAACTTTAGCTATTTATTGAAAGAGAAGGCCGGTTATTAGGACATCTCTCTTATGCATCATGCATTTCTTGGGAAAATTCCTTTCCTATAACTTATGGTACTCCTTTAGTCTTCAAGATATCAACTCCTTGATCTCCTCTTGTTGACAATAAAGGATGGAAAAGACCTATGAAGGACAATAAAATTAACATCCACGGCAAAGGTAGTCAAATAATCTGTCAAGGTAGTCAAATAATCTCTCATTTCCCTTACGGAGATTATAGTTCATGACCATAACAAAAGCTTTTGTTTATGCCATCTCCATTACTTCTCTACGATTGGCTCCATTGAAGCCTTTCTTTATGGTCTCCTCTACACTCTATGCCTTTAAAACTCTCTTTTTTCATAGAGATAAATTATCGACCTTTTATTGGTAATCCCTACGATCACATAAAATTCCATTTTCTCGGAAACAAAGGTTTCATACCCACTCTTTGTTCATTTCCTAATTAGGTAATTTAAAAAAGAGGGAAAAGAAGATCACCAAGGAGTTAAACTTACTTGGGTAATCTTTCATGGTGTACTAGAAGGGGACATTTACCGGATTGGGGATGGGGGAAAATTTTACTAAAATGGGGACGGTGTCAAAATATTTCCCAGAATAGGGATATATCGGCAACTGATTTGTCGTGGGGTGGAAAACTGTTTGCCGCGCTAAATGAACGGACGGGAGGGGGCCCGGGTTCCAGATTTGACCATCCACTTTGCACGACAACCCATTTGTTGGGGATAATGGGGTACAATCAGCCTAGGAGTATCCCCCTAAATCTGTCCAGCAGCAAAGATGGCACACACAAGATATATGTTCCCCACACAGGAACTTAATGTCAACAATCACAATCAAGCACACAAGCAACCATAAGAGACAAAGATTTTTACGTGGAAACCCTTACTCGATGTGAGTAATGGAAAAATCACGAGGCAAGACCGGCAACGATTCCACTACAGTCAAATGGAGCCAAAGTTCTTCCCGATTTTGTTGCCCACAAAACCAATGTACAAGCCATACACACACAACAATAGTTCTTCTACGAGGAACTATCTATGGGTATCCAAAATACCAAAGGTGTGCTCAAAACAAGATAGAAGGATCGATTCCCCTTGTGGGCTCCCGGAGGGAGACCCAAACCAATGCTCGGCCCTCTTGAGGTCGTTCCCAATGACCTCCAGTTTCTCCCACTCGGGCTTGACTTGTCACTGCGCCTCCGTACAAACCGTGGCTAGAAAAGGAGCTCCTAGACACTGCTCCTTTTCCCTCTCATCCTCTCTCCCTCGCGTGCGTGAAGGAGGATGGCTTTTGACGAAGCCCTTGTCGATGCTCTCATTTTTGCTGGAATCGAGGCTTTTTGGAATGAGTTAGGTCTCGTGCGTGTATCCCCTGGAATGGGGAAAGAGGGGCCGTCGTTGGGGCTTCCCAAAGGTTGGAGAAATATCATGAAGCCCCCTCCCCCCCAAGTTGAGGCTGGATATTGCAAAGAAACCCAACAACCTCCCCCTCCAGCCCCAACAGAGAGGTGTTGTCTTGGTGATGGAGATCAAGAAGAGGTGACACCGCTCAGCTCTCTACAGAGCTGATGCTTGTCACGAGTAACTGCCTTGGTCAACATGTCTGAGGGGTTCTCATCAGTGTGAATCTTCTTCAACATGAGCTGCTTCTGTTCAATTGCAACCCTCAGCGAACGGTATCTCGCATCAATATGTTTTGTGCTAGCATGGTGCATGGTACTCTTGCTCAAGTCTATAGCGCTCTGGCTATCACAAAACACAACTGGCTCACTGTCATTCAATCCAAACTCACTAAGGAAGCGTTGTAGACACAACACTTCTTTCCCAGCCTCTGCTGCTGCAACGTATTCTGCCTCGGTAGTTGAGAGAGCAACACATTTCTGTTGCTTGGATTGCCATGATATGGCTCCCCCTGCAAAAGTGAAAATGTAACCTGAGGTGGACTTTCTCTGATCCATGTCTCCTGCCATATCTGCATCAGTGTAGCCACAAAGTTTGGGATCTGTCCTCCCAAACACAGGACACATACTTGAGGTCCCTCTCAAGTATCTCAAGATCCACTTCACTGCCTCTCAATGGTCCTTCCCCGAATTGGACATGAATCTGCTCACCACGCCTACTGCATGGGCTATGTCGGGTCTAGTGCAAACTATGGCGTACATGAGGCTCCCAACTACTGACTGGTATGGGATCTTGGCCATCTCTAATTTCTCCTCAGAAGTAGAAGGACATGACTCTTTAGTTAGCTTGAAATGAGAGTCTAAGGGCGTACTGACAGGTTTGGCATTCTTCATGTTGAACCGCTCCAACACACATTCAACATAGCTCTCCTGTGACAACCATAGCATGCGCTTCTTCCTGTCCCTTGTAATCTGCATCCCAAGGATGTGACAAGCCTTGCCCAAATCTTTCATCTCAAACTCTTTGGAGAGTTCCCTCTTGAGCTTTGCAATGAGATTGGAATCATGACCTATAATCAGCATGTCATCCACGTAAATCAAAAGAATGATGAACCTGTCATTGGGAAGACGACGAACATATACGCATGGGTCGGTTGTAGTCCTCTTGAAGCTTTGCTTCCCCATCAAAGCATCAAACTTTAAGTAATATTGTCTCGGGGCTTGCTTCAAGCCATAAAGACTCTTCCTCAACCTATAAACCATGTGCTCTTTCCTTTTCTCTTGAAAACCATGTGGTTGCTCCATGTAGATCTCTTCCTTCAAATCACCGTGAAGAAACGTCGTCTTCACATCCATCTGCTCCAGCTCAAGGTCCATGCTAGCAATAAGTCCTAGCACCATTCTCACTGAATTCATCTTCACCACTGGGGAGAAGATCTCATCATAGTCCACTCCTTCCTTCTGGTTGAATCCTTTCACTACCAACCTGGCCTTGTACTTAACCTGCTTGCCGCTGTCATCTGACTTCAGCTTGTAAACCCACTTGTTCTTCAAGGCTCTCTTCCCTATAGGAAGCTCAACAAGGTCAAAAGTGTGATTCTTCTTGAGAGATGACATCTATTCATTCATTGTATTGCGCCAATGACCCTTTTCCTTGTGCTCATGTGCCACCTCAAAGGTGTATGGTTCACCTGCATCTATGAGCATCACGTTCCTAAAAGTGGGGTAACGGGATGATGGCTGGCATACCCTCTCAAATCTCCTGACCTGAGGCTCTGCTGCATCTGCATGTGGATGAGGCTGCTCCCCCTGCCCTAGGTCCCCTGGACCTGCATCAACGGAGTCTATATCTGGCTCGTGCTGCTCTAGCTGCCAATCCTCTCCACATGTACCCTGTACTGGAGAGGGATCTGTGTCCTCATCACTATCATCATCCATAGAAAACTCATCTGCATCGCCACTCTCAGTGGTGTCCTCAGCCAACTTCTAGTTCTCATAAAAGATCACATCCCTGTGCCTGGTGACTGTCTTCTTCCTTGGATCCCAAAGACGGTATCCAAACTCCTGATCTCCATAGCCAAGAAAAATACAAGGCACTACCTTTTCATCCAACATCTTCCGCTACTCCTTGGGTACCAATGCATAAGCCTTGCATCCAAACACCCTCAAATGAGCATATGAGGGGGTCTTTCCCTATCCAAACACACTCTGGAATCTTGAATCCCAAATGAACTGATGGAGATCGGTTGATCAAATAGCATGCGGTGCGAACCGCCTCAGCCCAACAAGTCTTGGGCAACTTCGCTGTCTTCAGCATACAGCGAACTCTCTCAACAATGGTCCTATTCATCCTCTCAGCTAGACCATTGTGCTGGGGTGTACCTGGCTCTGTTCTCTCATGCCTGATGCCGTGCTCTGTACTATAGCCCTGAAAGCTATTGGAGGTGTACTCTCCCGCATTGTCTGTGCGTAGACACTTCAACAATTTTCCTGTCTCGCGCTCAACCATGGCATGGAATTTCTTGAAGCAATCAAAAACTTGATCCTTCGATCTCAACATATACACCCACACCTTCCTAGATGCATCATCAATGAAGGTGACGAAGTACCTGTTGCCTCCTAAAGAGGTCGTGTCCATAGGATCACAAAGGTCAGAATTGACCAACTGTAGAAGGTATCCCTTCACCTTGGATCTGGCTATGTATGGCGCGCTCCTACTCTTCCCAACCTCACATGCATCACAAGAAGACAGAGTGATGTCATTGTGGTAGGGGATCAATTCTTTCTTGCTAGAAAGCTGCAAGCCCTTTTGGCTCATGTGCCCAAGTCGACGGTGCCACAAATCTGGATTATCTGCCTCACTAGCATGCAAACTGCCATCCATGACCTTCACTCTAGTCATATAAAGCGTGTGACACAACCTTCCTCTTGCCATGATGAGAGAACCCTTGCTTATCTTGCACTTGTTGTCGCCTAACTTCTAGCTGTGAGCCAGATATAAGGCTAAGCCGCACATCAGGAACATGCCTCGCATTCTGGAGTGTCATTGAGCACCCAACATCTGTCTGAATCGAGATGGTGCCCATGCCAATGATCTTAGAGTAACTCTCATTACCCATCAAGACTCGTCCATAATCACCCCTAGTGTAGGTGGTGAAGAACTCCTTGTGTGGAGTCACATGATAGGAGGCGGCCGTGTCAACGACCCACTCCAAATCGCTCCCTGCATGTAAGCATTGGTCCTGGATGGTGAGAACCACCTCTTCTGCACTGTCATCTGCCACAACTGCAGCTACATTGCCATCTTACTTTTTCTGATCCTTCTTGGCTTCAGTTTCCTCTCTCTTCCAAACCCTGCAATCTCTCTTCCATTGACCGAGCTTCTGGCAATGGTGACACTTTCCTCTGCCCTTGGACTTGTCTTTGGATTTCTGCCTCTCCTGTGACTGCTCTCTGCTGCTGGACCTTCCTCTCCTCTCAACTGCATACACATGTGAAGAGGAGGATGCCTCTCCCAAAGAGAGACGCATGATCTCCTCATTGAGGAGACTGCCCTTGACCATAGCCATGGTCAACTTGATGTCCTTCGCAGAGTTGCTCACTGTGACTACTAGAGTCTCCCAACTGTCTAGCAGTGAACACAACGAGAGAAGTGCCTGCAACTCGTCATCAAGTACCAAACCCATGGAGGTCAACTGGTTGATAATGCTTTGGAAGTCATTCAGATGCTCCGCCACCTTGGTTCCATCTTTGTACTTCAAGTTCACAAGCTTTCTAATCAAGAAAGCCTTGTTGGTTGCCGTCTTCTGGTCATAGAGTTCGGACAACTTGTCCCACAACTCCTTCGCATTCGTCTCTTCGGCCACATGATGAAGGACGACATGTCAAGCCACTTCCGAATGGTCCCAATGGCCTTTCGGTTCAACTTTGTCCACTCTACTACGGACATGTTCTCGGGCTTGGCGCTCTCTTCCTTCATGGGATCGTGGAGTTCCTTGCAATACAAGATGTCTTCCATCTTCACCTTCCAAATCTGCCAGTTACTGCTTGTGAGTTTGATCATTGTGCCTTCATCATCTTTGCCCATTTTTGCTCAAACCTGACCTCTGATACCACTTGTTAGGGATACTGGGGCACAATCAGCCCAGGAGTATCCCCCTAAATCTATCCTGCAGCAAAGATGGAACACACAAGATATATGTTCCCCACACGGGAACTCAATGGCAACAATCACAATCAAGCACACAAGCAACCACAAGAGACAAAGATTTTTACGTGGAAACCCTTACTCGATGTGAGTAAGGGAAAAACCACGAGGCAAGACTGACAACGATTCCACTACGGTCAAATGGAGCCAAAGTTCTTCCCGGTTTTGTTGCCCACAAAACCGAGGTACAAGCCACACACACAACGATAGTTCTTCTACAAGGAACTAACTAACTATGGGTATCTAAAATACCAAAGGTGTGCTCAAAACAAGATAGAAGGATTGACTCCCCTTGTGGGCTCCCCGATGGAGATCCAAACCAATGCTCGGCCATCTTGAGATCATTCCCAACGACCTCCGGTTGCTCCCACTCAGGCTTGACTTGTCGCTGCGCCTTCGTCAAACCGTGGCTAGAAAAGGAGCTCCTAGCCGCTGCTCCTTCTCCCTCTCGGCCTCTCTCCCTCGCGTGCATGAAAGAGGATGGCTTTTGACGAAGCCCTTGCCGATGCTCTCGTTTTTGCTGGAATTGGGGCTTTTTGGAATGAGTTAGGTCTCGTGCGTGTATCCCTTGGAATGGGGAAAGAGGGGCCGTCGTTGGGGCTTCCTAAAGGATGGAGAAATATCATGAAGCCCCCTCCCCCCAAGTTGGGGCCGGAAATTGCAAAGAAACCCAACACCATTAACCGTGCATGACAAACCATTTGCGACACGCCAAACACGAAGCGACAAATGGTTTGCCAATATATATCCTCATTGTGAGAATTATTTTCAAGCCGTCCTCCTTTTGAGATTTTTTTACGGAGGGTCCCCATTTCGGGGTTTCCATCCACTGGAAGACTCCTACTTCTACAAAATGTCACCTTACACCATCACTGTTAGCTCCTTTATTTTTTTTACCTTTTTCGGTAAGTCACGAGTCGTGGATCCTCTTTCTAGGTATAATATCTTTCTTTTCACCTTCAGGCGAGAAGAGACGAATAATTTACTCCAATTTTCTAAAAAATAGGGAGGAGAGACAACATTGGAGAAGAGTTGGATAGATGGAATATGTAAATGGGATAAAATCGTCGAAAAGTAAAATTTAACGTTGCTTACTTGACAGAGGGAGTCCATTGATACCACGATCAAAGTTTGGGAACCGCATCGTAACATTTTATAGTTAAGGGACAACATTGACGATGGGTGGACTTGAGTGTAATTTCATCAAATGTACACACTCGAACCTATTTAAAAAGAAAGGAACCATCCTGCAGCACATCACAAATGATGATTGAAAATTGTTCCCTTGAAATACCTATTGCTATGCTTTGGTTTCCAAATGGTCCACACACAATGATGCTGTCCATGATGGGCTCCGCCGCGAATGCAAATCTGAAACAAAAAGGATGGAATCCCGGGGTCCCAAAGTCTCCAGTCAAACAAGCTATTAAGTATTAAGTAGACATGTAGGGTCTACGTCTTCCTATATTCCCTACTTTTCCATATGTTCCCTTTTAATCAAAAGGAGTGCGAAAGATAAAGAGGAAGGAGAAGAACAAGGTGACGTGTATGTGATATAACAGCCTTTGACGTTCTCTACAATATGGCCTGTTTGGTTGCTGGGTTGGACTGAGTTGGATTGGGCTAGGTTGGGATGGGTGAATAGTAATCTATGAGAAGGAAGTACCCTTGTCAATAGTAACCAAGGTTGGGCCAATCCTGCCCAAAGAGAGAGAGAGGTAGGTGTTTCTTCATAGCCTATTCATCTTTAGTTGTTGTTTATTCTCAACAAGTCCCCTCACTCCCACTTTTCCTCACTTTATCTGCATACATTTGACAACGAGGCTCTCACCTAATGCACTACTTTCTTTCCTCTATTTTTATGATATAGTATGGCATGGTGTCGAGCAGGGATGTCGATGGGTCTATCATTAGGTCCTCCATTTGAGAATATAAATACTGTCGACGTGGTTTAGGTTTGAGTTCGGAATTTCCTTGTGGGTATCCTGATTCGAACACACCACAAACCCTATATACATCTATACGTATATCTATACTTGTGTGTTGCACCTTAATAAAACTATTTAAACATAACCCGTGCTTACCAGAGAGTTCCCAACTCACGTATAAAAGTCTTGTTCGATTTTCTCCTTCCATCTATCGATTAAGATCCGATTGCCTCTCTGCATCTTTAACATGTAAAGTCCTCCATCTAATGGCAATAACCACTTAATTGTATATAAGTCTCCATATTATCCATACATTGCACCTATAACTAGTGTCATATGATATGGCATGATGCCCCCTTCTTGTCATCCTCACAAGGACATTCCCCAATACGCATTGGTCATGAACTATATATTCACATATTACGCATTTTAGACACATCGATCCATGCATATACTTAAGTATCTATCATCTATGGTGTTCTTTTTTATAAAAGAGCGGTGTTGCATTCATAAAAAGATTTATTACAATATATTTTTTAGATAAACGATCACAATTCTTTTCAAAAAAAAAGCAAAAGAACATAAAAGTTTCCCCATCCATACAATGAAGGTCGAGATACAAGCAGGAGGGACATGGCATATGAAAAAGCAAATAAATCCCCGTGTGGCCTTGGCATTCAATACAACCAAAGAATAATGGTTGGGGGGAGTGATTTTTGCTAAATTAAATTAAAAATAAGGCTTGCCCTTCTGCATTAGCATTGAGGGATATCCATGGTGTCGGAAGCGGTTCACCTTTTGCTTGCAAGCACGCGACGTGTGTGAGGGTTCAAGGAACTTGCAAGCTCTTGGCTATGGTTAGAAGTTGGTGAATAACATCAATTACGAATTTTACCCAATAACAACATATGGAAGTACAATCAGGTTAAGAGAATTTAGTAATAAGAGGTACATCCTCGAACTTCTCTTCTTCCAGGTCAACCACCATATTGAGGCATGCATGGCTAATATTTGTCAATAGGATGATGAGTATGGATATGAATTGTGTTGTTCAAAGAAATCCTCAAAGCTCTCAAAGTAGTTAGAATACTTAAGCAGGAAAAAATAAATATAGTAAATGGCCAGTGTAAGAACAAGTGGAGGAAGGATTCTACGTCAGAGAGGAAAAAGCGGGCACGTATTGGTGGTCGGTGTGTCTAGGTAGAATGGACAATCGTGTACCCTAAGTTTGTCGTTGTTGGAAATGCGAGCCCACGGCGAGCCATTATGCAATAAATGTTATTGCAATTCACTCCTTAATCTGAAATGAAGAATACATAATTTGCATAATAGGTCCCTTAGTACAATTAGGGTTATGTACCATGGCCATCTTGATGATCATACAGCTGTTGATTCAACTATTGAATCATAGAGGCTGGTGCTTGGATGAATATCTAAAGAGTTAGATTGATGACTCATCAAGCACCGTCAAATGATTGTTAAGAGATGATCTCCAGCCTGAGTAGGAGATGGCAATCCTTATCTCTGAAGGCTGATATCTGACCGACCTCTTGATGTAGGTCCTCTGCATAGGAATAGAGATTCGGAGGTGTCAGATTAGTTAGGTCAAAGAGTTTACTTAACGAGATCGAGATAACCAAAGTCCTATATCATATGCTGTCATGATATAGGGACGCATCTTCTGACCGGAGACAGATGTGTTGCTATATGTCGAAGTATGTACATTTGGCAGACCAATAGGTTGATGACCAAATCAAGGTCTATACACCGGCGCGCTGGTGTGCATATAAGGGCATATGAGTAATACGATCTCTCAAAGGGATCATACAAGTTCAGTTACTGAACCGGAAGACATGAGCTCACTCATGAGATATTGGGAAGAATCAAATTCCGTGCGCACGGTCGTCTCGCTTTGGAAGCTTGACTGAATTTGTAGGTTTGATATATACTTTTGGAAAGTATATGATCAAGACCTAGGTATGATATACGCTTTTGGAAAGTGTATGATTGATACCAACTCCCAATGATCAAATGAGAAACTTACTGATAAAACCATGAAGTAGACAGTATAAAGTTGATCCAATACTTTGGGTTTAGTATGAGTCTTCCAGTATGCAGGATGTACAGGTATTGGGAATACCTGAGGGTGATGTGATCATAAACGATTGTATAACCATGACGCATCCATTCCTAGGGAGTGATGAAACGGGTCTGGATTTTAGTGACTCCTCTCAGTAGAGAAGTAATCTGATCTTGGTCCAAGTGTTGGACATTGATCTGAATGTGATTCAGATGCAATAAGAAGATTAGATTTACGGTCTTGATTTAATCAAGCATCTATGGGAGGCCCGCGATCTGGATTTGAGATATGATCTCAATATCCATGTCACTATACGTGGAACAATACAATCGCCCTGTCCTTATCTCCAAGTATCTGCGGAGAAAGCGCATTATCCTTGAAGGAGTTCATGGATAATTCTATTGTTAATTTATGTATCCGAGCATTGAGAAAATGGATAATTAAATGTGATTTAATTATCATGAGTAATATGAATTTGATTCATATTATAAAGAGAGTTATCTGAGATAATTAAATGTGATTTGATTATCAAAGATGTGAATAATGTGAATGTGATTCATATTATTTGAGAACAAGAGAATAAAGATCCAAGATGATTAAATGTGATTTAGTTATCATGGATATGAATAATGTGGATAGCAATATCCATATTAGTCATATATATTATAAATGTGATTTATAATATATAAGAGAGAGCTATTTGTGATTTACATTTGTTAATTAAATGTTAATGTGAATTGGATTCACATTGGACATTGAATTGAAAATGTAATTTACATTTTGTTTTGGGTTGTGAATATGATTCACAAATTTCCAATGGCATGATTGCAATGTTCACAAAATAAATTGGATTTATTTTTGTGAAATAATTTGTAACAAATGTTGTTGCAAATATTGGAGAGAATCATGAGATAATGTAATCTCATGCAATAGGAAAAAGGAAGCTCCCTTCCTAATGAGGAGAGGGGACGGGCACAATTCCATAAGGAAAGTGGTAGCCGTCCACCCTCCTTATGGAAGGAGGCTTGCCTCCTTTCCTATCTCTCCAATGGAGATTGATTTGATATAAATCAAATTATATTTAATATATATTTGATTTTTATTAAATTAATTGTTGTTGTGTTTTTAGCAACAAATCATGACCATTGAAAGAAACACAAATTAATGTGGACCATTGGATTTGTGTTGACACATGGATTGAGATCCATGGATCCCAAAACCCTATAAAAGGAGAGGCACCCCATTGCTCTTCTTAGCACATAAGTGAGACAACAAGTCTCTCTCTCTCTTTCTTTCTCTTTCTCTCCCTCTCATGGCCGTCCACCATGGATGCCCTAGAGAGGCTCTCCATTGCCGCGGCACCGTCGTTATGCTGCCCGATGTTTTGCTCGTGGAACTCCGTCTATTTCGGCATGCCTTGCTCGTGAAGAAGACGTCAGATCTCGTGTGTCGAGAACAGGAGATCCACCGCTTGGATCATCAACATGGATTGCGAGAAGCACGCGGTTCATCCCCGCGCTCGCAAGCGTCTCCTCCGACGGATCGGACTTGAGACAGGAGGTCTCTTCGTTTAGAGACTTGATCGCAACCACGCTTCAAGAGGTAAACCTAATACTTGTTTGTGGTTTAGACGAAACGATCCGAGAAGTGTTCTTGGATCATGTGCTTTCGTCACATAAAAATTTTAATTTCCGCTGCATAGAACAACTAGTACGACTAGTCGTTCTTCGTCGTATTCGATACGACGATCACGCTTCCGTGATGCGCTTGAGGATCTAACCATATCCTTCAAGTGGTATCAGAGCCTTAGGTCGGTGGTTTTGGATACGATCCATAAACCGAGGATGACTTGGGTTCTTTAGGGTTTGCGAAAGTTTTCTTGCATTTCATTTTCGCATCTCTGTTTTGATATTATTTTCGACACTGTTTAAATTGTTTAAATACGAAAATAATATTTGAATTTTATTTCCCATTAAATAAGGAAACCGTAGGATCTGAGTTTGCGTGATTTCGATTCCGTTTGCTCTAGATATGCTCATTTTGGTGAACATGTATCCACTGTTTCGGGGACTGCGGATCATGACGTAATTAAGATGTTAATTGCGGATTTGAAACGCCTTGAAATGCCTGCAAATCACTTGGGTTCTGTTGTAAATCAAGTTAGCAAACTTTAGAAATTTACTTTGCTTAATTTGAATTTAAATTGATTGAGATATAGTATTTTTAGTAAGTGAGGGTCACTGCTGAAAATACTTTCCTAATCAAGAACCTAGTGATTGTCATTTAATTAATTAGTGAAATTAAATTGTTTAATTTCCTGGAATAATTATGCTTAAATATTTGTAAAATATTTAATGATAATTATGTCCTTAAATGACTTTGCCCTAACCAACAAATGATTAGATGTGATCTAGATCAAGATTGGTTACGTGATCTACATGATCAACATTCCAACAAACATGTTGCTTGAATAGGACTTGGGATTTGTTTAGCAAATCTCATTATAATGTTAATCAAAATTGTTTTGATTATTACTATATGGTATAATTTCGGTTGAAGAACCGATGATCATCTCATGTACAAAATGATCTATTTTGCATTATCCTTTCCCGAGGTGGATATGGTGTCTAGTCGGAGAGCATTGGGGTTGCGGGTTGCAACGTATGTGGTCCGTCCCACTCTCGTCGGTACTGGCCATGACAGCTGGTAGGGTTAGTATAATGCTTAAGAAATCATGATGTATTTCTAATTATTAAAATTCGAAATAATACGTATTTGAGATAATACCATAATTCAAGTAACAATTAAAATTATTTGTTGGATATTAATTGGATCATTAATTTAATATGATTAGATTAATTGGAATCCAATTAAAATTAAAACACTCTATGAATAGAGATGTTATTTCCCTTGGAAGAATTAATCATAATGAATATGATTCATAATGATTAATTAGAATTTGAATATGATATGGAGGATCACATAAGTGACATCCATGGTCTCCCGTCAAGGCAAAGGGTTCCGTCGCCAGGGATTGTATGTAGGAGACGCCTGTCCGAAGTGACAGCTCCTGTATGCAAGCGCATCTGGATCGGGCTCTTTGCTTCTCGAAAGAGTAAGGTCGTATACGTAGTGACCCCAATATCGGATCCTCATATTATTGGGGCGATATTGGATTGCGTATAGCGAGTACTATTCATGTTGACGGTTGGTTCAATTAACGACGGGTCAACATTTCCTTAGGGGTAGTGGGCTCGGGTGTTAAAGACCGAATTGGGAGATGCAAGTTGGACTTGCAAGGCGGAATGTGTTCCCGCTTCTTTTTATCCGAGTTGTAGGTTCTCATATTATTGGGATGCAACAAAGATAAGGAAGGAGATCCCAGATCTTGTTGAGATATAATGGTAAGTATATCTCTTACATTGAAAGTGATTAAGGGAATGAACTTTCAGTGTTGACAAGACAAGACAACTTTGATATAAAAATCCTAAATCAAAGTAATATATATATATATATATATATATATTTATGAAAATTTCTTATTTCAGATAATCCTTCATTAAAACCCACTCAATGATATACTCAATAATAACCAGTAAAATATCATGGATTGGACTCATGATCCAGATATTGTACTTGCAATTGGACACATAATGTATGTGGTTGCAATGTGCAAGTTTCCTCATAATATTGAGGAATTACAATTAAATAGATAATAGGACTACAACCCTAGGGTTTGTGTGTCTCTATAGTCTTGATCTCTCATCGGATGTACTTTGAAAGTGACATGTCGATGATGATCGCAATTGTCAAATAATCCTTATAAATTAATGAAGATATTCTGGCATACATATGTGCTCTTGACATTTAACATGAATGAGATGGTTCACTGCATCATGCAGAATGGTGGCTCTATAAGAGATGATGTATTCAAATTGTTTGAGTACCTACCTGAACCTATGTTTTAAGAGTTTAGATGGATGTAGATGATGAGTGTCATCATTCTACTATCTATACTCTGGTAATTCATGAAGCTTCATAATAATCATATTGTATGAATTTAATGAAGCATGTATAGATGTTGAAATGCTCTTACATAAGAGATCCTTAGTCTTAAGCAATGGTTGCTTATAGATAAAGGGAGCGCAGTGGAAGCATGGGTTGGACCCGAGTAAGAAGTATGGTCAAATAGTTGACTATACATCTATGACTTCCATATGTCATCCAAAGAGCTGGATGAATGCCAATACTGCAATAAGTTGATGTGTTGATAGTATGACTATCAAGTCTATCTAGAATCCTTAGAGAAGGACTCAGATGGAGCATTGGATTAATCTACATAATCATTGATATTGACTTGCTTATTAAATAAGATAAAGTCAAATAATTGTATCTCAATCTTCTGATGACATTTGCAATAGGTTGCATATGTTTTAGAAGACTGGAAAATTTGATCTTAAAGGTTTATAGTTATCCACATGGATATTGATGCAATTGTTGCAACAATCTCTGTTGGATTGATAGACTTGTTAATTTCAGTGGGAGAATCCTTAGTCTTAGAGAATGTCTCTATGACCTAGATATAAGAATACACTCATTGTTTGTTTCTAAATGTTGGAAATAAACATGAATTCTGAGGTAGAACTATCATAAATAGTTATGATGGAGATATTTCAGATAGTAATCTAAAATCTAGTGGACTCCACTAAATTAGAAAATTTATGAATGGCTCATTAACATTTCTAAATTCTGAAATTAAAACTTAAGATCAATATGAGGATGAAGATCATTTGACAATGATCTAGCATCAATCCTTGGACATTTGTCTATTGATTTGATCAATAGACTAGTAAGAGATGAAACTTTAGAATGTCTAAAATTTCAAAACTTACATACTTATGAATATTGTATTCAAAGAAGAATGTCCAATACACCCTTCTTAGAGAAAGGTGTAAGATGTCAAGGTATTCAGGATCTCATACATATTGATGTATGTGGATCATCTATATCATAGTAAACATTGTGGATATGTGATATCTATCGATGATTATGTATGATATGAGATTTCTTCTCTTCACCTAAGAAACCTTTGAAATGTTCAAAGATTTCATTATTTTTGGTTTAGAACCAAAGTTTGAAGGAAGATAAAATGAATTTGATCTAATCTAGGTAGCAAGTACCTGTTAGATAAATTCAAAGAATACCTTATAGAGATATGAATATCATTTCTATCTCAATCCTCCTAACACATCTTAACTCAATAGAGTTATAGGGAGATACAATTGGATCATGTATGACATGATCTTATCAATGATGAATTTTAGCATAATTATCCCTTAGTTTCCAGGTATGTATGTGTAGTAGAGACTACAATGTATATCCTTAATAAGGTTCCATGTATGTTGGAACCTAGCACTTGAGAGTGTTGCTTCATTAGGAAAATAAAGGATGGTATTGGATACCTACTTTATGACCTTGAGATTCTTAAAGTATCTCATCTCTGAAAATGTGATTCTTAGAGGTTGAGACTCTTGAGAATCAAGATAAAAATGAAGTGTAGGGACTCATTTAATCTTGAGAAGATAATGAGGCTCCTAAAATTGGGAACTAAGAGGAAAATGAAAAATGAAACACTAATACCTCTTCAAATGAGTTTGAGGATGGATTCCATGTGTCAGAGAAATCTGACAATGATTGAACTTCATGTGAGGAAGCTTCTGAAGATCATAACATGGATAGATGGATGTTAGCAATAAAAGTCTAATGTAGACTTCATATGCAAGTGTTGTATATGGACCCTCGTGGATCCACCTATATGGGTAATACCTGTAAAGGTGTAAATGGATCTTCAAGAGAAAGGGAACCTGATGAGAAGGTGGAGACCTTCAAAGCACGGTTCGTAGCCATGAGCTACACATCGGAAGAGAAGACATTGCTTGCGATGAGACTTGCTCTTCGGTGACCATGCTTAAAAACATCAGAATATTGCTAATCTTGGTTGCACAACTTGACTATTGCATCTTCAAAGATGTATGTCAAGATTGCATTCCTCTATAAATACCTCTCTGAGGATATTCACATGAAGTAGCCCCAAGGCTTCATGATTGAGGAAAGCAAGGTGTGCAAGCTAAGGAATCCATCTAAGGACTCAAATAAGCTTCTTTGAGATGGACCATAAGATTTGATGAAATTATAAATGTTATGATTTCAAATGGAATTTTGATGAGCCATGCGATGCTTAGTGGGAGTGCCTATGTGTTCATTGCGCTAAATGTAGATGATATCCTGATCATTTAAAATGATATAAGGATAATAATAAGTGTTTTATAATCTGATTGTTCCATAACTTGAGATATGATCTCAAGGATACCTCTTGGATCTTAGTTCTGAAAGTGTTCAGGAGCAAAGAGAAGAGGGTATTGGGACTGTCACATTAGTAGTACACCTTGGACATATTCTATTTTATGGAAAATCCCAAGAAAGGCTTCCATCCCTTAAGATATGGTTCTAACCTGTCTGAAGGGATAGCACCTCAAAGAGTTGAGGAAGTAAATGCTAGAACTACTTGCACATGTGCATTAGTTACGAGAAGCTGAGTGTATGCTAGATGTGTACAAAAGCTAGATATCTGCCATGCAGTAGGAGTAGTAAAATGTTACTGATCCTACTATGGAAATAAAACACTTAATTGCAGTAATAATAGTATCTTCAAAGATGATGAAACTTAGAGATAGTGATCTCAAAGTCTTATATTCAAAATTTTAAGACCATGTAGATAGTGATCTATAAGGGTCTAAACTTTAGATACCTTAGGAGATAGAGATCTCCGGGAATGAAGGTATTCTAATAAGGATTATGGGGATACTGGTTATGATGTCAGGGACACTCTAACCAACTAGATTGAGTATTGGTTGCATGAGATGCAACATTCGCATTAGATGCGAGCACTGTTACTGGGGATATGCAAGTGCCGTAAAAGGACTTGGCATAGTCTCGCGGGAACAGAGTGACTGATCAGCTTACCTAGCTATTTTCTAAATAGCCTATGATTGTCACATGAGTGCGAGTTTAAATGATTAGCCCATTAATGGCTCTTTGGGCTAGTGGGAGATTGTTGGAAATGCGATCCCACGGCGAGCCATTATGCAATAAATGTTATTGCAATTCACTCCTTAATCTGAAATGAAGAATACATAATTTGCATAATAGGTCCCTTAGTACAATTAGGGTTATGTACCATGGCCATCTTGATGATCATACAACTGTTGATTCAACTATTGAATCATAGAGGCTGGTGCTTGGATGAATATCTAAAGAGTTAGATTGAGGACTCATCAAGCACCGTCAAATGATTGTTAAGAGATGATCTCCAGCCTGAGTAGGAGATGGCAATCCTTATCTCTGAAGGCTGATATCTGACCGACCTCTTGATGCAGGTCCTCTGCATATGAATAGAGATTCGGAGGTGTCAGATTAGTTAGGTCAAAGAGTTGACTTAACGAGATCGAGATAACCAAAGTCCTATATCATATGCTGTCATGATATAGGCATGCATCCTCTGATCGGAGACAGATGTGTTGCTATATGTCTAAGTATGTACATTTGGCAGACCAATAGGTTGATGACCTAATCAAGGTCTATACATCGGCACGCTGGTGTGCATATAAGGGCATATGAGTAATACGATCTCTCAAAGGGATCATACAAGTTCAGTTACTGAACCGGAAGACATGAGCTCACTCATGAGATATTGGGAAGAATCAAATTCCGTGCGCACGGTCGTCTCGCTTTGGAAGCTTGACTGAATTTGTAGGTTTGATATATACTTTTGGAAAGTATATGATCAAGACCTAGGTATGATATACGCTTTTGGAAAGTGTATGATTGATACCAACTCCCAATGATCAAATGAGAAACTTACTGATAAAACCATGAAGTAGACAGTATAAAGTTGATCCAATACTTCGGGTTTAGTCTGAGTCTTCCAGTATGCAGGATGTACAGGTATTGGGAATACCTGAGGGTGATGTGATCATAAACGATTGTATAACCATGATGCTTCCATTCCTAGGGAGTGATGAAACGGGTCTGGATTTTAGTGACTCCTCTCAGTAGAGAAGTAATCTGATCTTGGTCCAAGTGTTGGACATTGATCTGAATGTGATTCAGATGCAATAAGAAGATTAGATTTACGGTCTTGATTTAATCAAGCATCTATGGGAGGCCCGCGATCTGGATTTGAGATATGATCTCAATATCCATGTCACTATACGTGGAACAATACAATCGCCCTGTCCTTATCCCCAAGTACCTGCGGCGAAAGCGCATTATCCTTGAAGGAGTTCATGGATAATTCTATTGTTAATTTATGTATCCGAGCATTGAGAAAATGGATAATTAAATGTGATTTAATTATCATGAGTAATATGAATTTGATTCATATTATAAAGAGAGTTATCTGAGATAATTAAATGTGATTTGATTATCAAAGATGTGAATAATGTGAATGTGATTCATATTATTTGAGAACAAGAGAATAAAGATCCAAGATGATTAAATGTGATTTAGTTATCATGGATATGAATAATGTGGATAGCAATATCCATATTAGTCATATATATTATAAATGTGATTTATAATATATAAGAGAGAGCTATTTGTGATTTACATTTGTTAATTAAATGTTAATGTGAATCGGATTCACATTGTACATTGAATTGAAAATGTAATTTACATTTTGTTTTGGGTTGTGAATATGATTCACAAATTTCCAATGGCATGATTGCAATGTTCACATAATAAATTGGATTAATTTTGTGAAATAATTTGTAACAAATGTTGTTGCAAATATTGGAGAGAATCATGAGATAATGTAATCTCATGCAATAGGAAAAAGGAAGCTCCCTTCCTAATGAGGAGAGGGGACGGCCACAATTCCATAAGGAAAGTGGTAGCCGTCCACCCTCCTTATGAAAGGAGGCTTGCCTCCTTTCCTATCTCTCCAATGGAGATTGATTTGATATAAATCAAATTATATTTAATATATATTTGATTTTTATTAAATTAATTGTTGTTGTGTTTTTAGCAACAAATCATGACCATTGAAAGAAACACAAATTAATGTGGACCATTGGATTTGTGTTGACACATGGATTGAGATCCATGGATCCCAAAACCCTATAAAAGGAGAGGCACCCCATTGCTCTTCTTAGCACATAAGTGAGACAACAAGTCTCTCTCTCTCTCTCTCTTTCTTTCTCTTTCTCTCCCTCTCATGGCCGTCCACCATGGATGCCCTAGAGAGGCTCTCCATCGCCGCGGCACCGTCGTTATGTTGCCCGATGTTTTGCTCGTGGAACTCCGTCTACTTCGGCATGCCTTGCTCGTGAAGAAGACGTCGGATCTCGTGTGTCGAGATCAGGAGATCCACTGCTTGGATCATCAACATGGATTGCGAGAAGCACGCGGTTCATCCCCGCGCTCGCAAGCGTCTCCTCCGACGGATCGGACTTGAGACAGGAGGTCTCTTCGTTTAGAGACTTGATCGCAACCACGCTTCAAGAGGTAAACCTAATACTTGTTTGTGGTTTAGACGAAACGATCCGAGAAGTATTCTTGGATCATGTGGTTTCATCGCATAAAAATTTTAATTTCCGCTGCATAGAACAACTAGTACGACTAGTCGTTCTTCGTCGTATTCGATACGACGATCACGCTTCCGTGATGCGCTTGAGGATCTAACCATATCCTTCAGTCGTGTCATAGAGACCACAGGAAAAGTGAGACACACGGGTGGAATGGTTTTGACTAAAAGTGAGAGTTTAGTTTAGCACTCATGCTTCTGTGAGTGAGGAGGTTATGCATTTAATTAGTTATTCCAAGGTTGGACATTCTTCCTGGTAAGATGAGTAAGTCCATGGTGTTGAAATCGGGTAGATGATTAAGGAAAAAATCGTATAATTTGAGTATATTCAAATGAGCGTTCGATTTTTTTGGTTAGGGCTTTAAACCAATTTTGCTTCGCCCCTAGTGTGGAATATGCTTGAGAAAGGGATATGTTACCATTTTTAGCAATGTCCTAAAGTTCAGGAAAAAGTACTGGGGGGGTTATCATCAATATTGTCAGCCCAAAGGAGGCAGTTGTCTCTCGAACCTAAGGAGCAAGAAGTCATGTGTTGAATTGTTGTCGATTCGATTTTAATGGCTAGGAGCAAGGTGAGTCTTGAGAGTTGGGTGATTCTAGGATAGGGCAAGGTCTAGAGGTGTGTAGTCTGCTCTGAATTATTCGCACAAATAGATAAATTAATAAAGGTTTTCATATGTGTTAATCCAAGATTTGGATAACAAGTCGTAGTTAAAAATATATGAAAGCAAGATTCCCCAACCATCACTATCTCTCATGTGGCAAATAGACTCCCAATGAGCTTGATACTGATGTTTTTTTTGTCAATGTTCTGCTCCAATAGAATATTCTTTATGATTTTGAGGGAATGTAGCATAATGACGAATTCGTGGTCCTAGCGACGAGTTTAGAAGTGAGACGTGATATGTGAGTGAAAGCATATTGTGTTAGCCATGTGAGCCATGCACGAACCATTTCTACAATAAATGTTTTTTGTATACTTTGATATATGAATTAAGGTTGTTAATTTTTTTAATCCTTTGTATGAGATTAAATGAATGAATGCACATATAAGATCTCTTACTACAATTAGTTGTTATGTACCATGGGCATCTTAATAATCATGCAGTCATTGATTCAATGGATAAATCATAGAGGCCGGTACTAGGATGGTATCTAAAGAGTTAGGTTGAGGACTCATCAAGCACTATTAAATTAAAGGATGAGCATAAGAAGGAGATGGCAATCCCTCTCTAAAGGATGATATCTGACTGACCTCTTGATGCAGGTCCTCTACATAGGAATAGAGATTCGGAGGTATCAGATAAGTTAGGTTAAAGAGTTTACTTAATGAGATCGAGATAATCAAGACCTATATCACATGCTATCACGACATATGCACGCATTCTCTGATTGAAGATAAATGTATTACTATATGTCTAAGTATGTACAATATGCATACCAATAGGTTGACGAACTAATCAAGGTCTGTAAACCAGTGAGCTTGTGTGCATACAATGGCATATGAGTAATACGATCTATTAAAGGGATCATTTAGGTTCACTACTGAACCAGAAGACATGAGCTCACTCATGAGCTATTGGGACTCATCAAAATTCCATGCATGGTCGTCTTGCTTTGGTAGGAATTTTGTAGGTATGATATTTGCTTTTAGAAAGCATATGATCAAAACCAACTCCCAATGATCGAAAGGGAAACTTAATGATAAAACCTTAAAGAAGACAATTTAAATATGATCTAAAACTTCAAATTTATTCTAGGCCTTTAAGTATGCAGGATATACGAGTATTAGGAATACTCAAGGGTGATGTAGCCATAAACGATTATAAAACCATGACACTTCCATTCTGTGGGAGTGATGAAACATGTTTGGATTTAGTGCTCCTCTCAGTAGATTTGTAATCTGATCTTAGTCCAAATGTTGGACATTGATCTGAATGTGATTCAGATGCAATGAGAATATTAGATATATAGTTTGTTTTAATTAAACATCTTTTAGAGTTCTCCAAGATCTGGATTTGAGATATGATCTCAATATCCAAGTCAAACACGGAATGTATAATCGACTTGTCCTTATCTCCACGTATCCACAGAGAAAGCACATTATTTCTGAAAGAGTTCAAGAATAATTCTATTGTTGATGATGTATCTGAGCATTGGAAAATTATTGATTAAATGTGATTTAATTATAATGAATAATAAGACCATGATTCATATTATTTGGACACATGAGAATAGTCATCTAATATAATTAAATATATTTAATTATCAAAGATATAATTAATGTGGATATCACTATCCATAATAATCATGAATATTATAAAATATGATTTAAGATATGTTGGAGATATTTAATTTTAAATAGCATTTACGAATTAAATGTTGATGCAGATTGGATTCACAATGAACAACTAATTGTAAATGCAATTTACATTTAACATTGTATGGATGAGTATGATTCATTGTTGACAGTGTCATGTTTGAAATTATCATAAAATAATTTGAAATTGTTTTGGTAAATAATTGTGCAACAAAAGTTGTTGCACATGTGGAATATTTAATGAGATATTAGATCTCATCAAATATGGAATGAGAGGGTCTCCTTTCCCTAATAGGAGTGGAGGACCAATTTGAATCTATCTCTTCATGGTTGTCCACTTATGTATGAAAGGAGGCTTGCTCTCCTTCCATGTAATTCTATATTGGTTGATTTAATTTAAATTAAATTATATTGATGGATTTTAAATAAATTTAATTTATTTTAAAATTAATTATTTATAGTTGCAACTTTATACAATAAAATCATTGCTATTTATTTGAAATCATAAATTAATCTACACCACTAATTATTTGTGCACATGGACAGGAATCCATGGACGCCCTATTTAATATAAAAAAGGATAGACCTAACTCTTTCTCTAACAAGAAGAAGAAGAAACAAATCTCTCTCTCTATATATTCTCATAAATGTCTAAGTGTCTATCAAACCCTAAGTGGCATCCTATTTGTTGTTGAGAGCCTCACCATTGTTGCAACACGGTTGTGCCACTGGATCGTCTGCTCGTGGATCTATGCCTTCTTCGGTGCATCTTGCTCGTGAGCAAAATAATTTTGTAAGATAAAATCCTTGAAGGATATGGTAAGATCCTTAAACGTGTCATGAAAGTGTGAGTATCGCATCGTATGCAATCGACAATGACTATTTGCACTAGTTGATCGAGACAATGGAATTTAAAAAACTTTAATCCGATGAAACCACATGATCCAAGAACACTTCTCATATCATTTCATATAAACTACAAACAAGTATTAGGGCTACCTCTTGAAGCTTGGTTGCGATCGAATCTCTAAGGCCTCATGTCTCAAGTCCGATCCAAAGGAGGAGACGCTTGCGAGCACGTTGATGAAACTTTTGTTCCTTGCAATCCATGTTGATGATTTAGTGAATCTAATGATCTCGTTACACGAGATCTAGCATATTCTTCATGAGCGAGATGCACTGAAGGGATGAAGATTCACAAGCAAATAATCCGGCATCATAACAACGACGTTGCGACGATGGTGATCTCTCTAGGATTCCATGGTGGACGTCCACAATGTGAGAGAGAGAGAGGGTTGGCATGTAGAGAGAGAGCATATGGATGTTGTCTCTTGATTTTCTTGTTGTAACTTGAAGATAAAGGGGTGTCTCTTCTTATATAGTATTTTGGGAGTCCATAGATCACAATCCATGGACTACATAAAACCAATAAATGAGATTGATTTGTGCTTCTTTCAATGGCCAAAATTTTGTTTCAAAAAAAAACAACAACAATTAATTTAATTTAGATTAAATATATATTGATAAATAAATATAAATTAATCCCAAATTAAATCAATCATGCATTAGAAATTATGGAATGGATATTGCCTCCTTCCATAATATGGGAGTGGATGACCACCATTCCTAATGGGAGTTAGTGGCCAATCTCATGAAATTACATTATTCCATGGAAATCTCGAAGATTTACAACAACACTTGTTGTAAATTATTGTACAAAAATAATTCGTAACTATTTTGTGATTATTGCAATCATGTCATTGGAAAATTGTGAATCAAATTCACAACCCAAAATAAAATATGATTTTCATTTTAATTAATTATCCAATGTGAATCCAATTCACATCAATAATTAATCAACAAATATAAATCATAATATGATCTCTCTTGTATTATAAATCACATTTATAATATATATGATTAATATAAATATTGATATCCACATTATTCATATCCATCATAATTAAATCACATTTAAGCATCTTGGATCTCTATTCTCATGTGCCCAAATAATATGAGTCACATTCACAGGATTCACATCTTTGATAATTAAATCATATTTAATTATCTTAGATAACTCCCCTTATAATATGAATCAAATTCATATTATTCATGATAATTAAATCGCATTTGATTATCAATTTTCTCAATGCCTTGATACATATATCAACAATGAAACTATCCTTGAATTCTTTCAAGGATAATCCGCTTTCTCTTCGGATACTTGGAGATAATGATAGGGTGATTGTATTGTTCCATGTGTGACTTGGATATTGAGATCACATCTCAAATCCAGATCTTGCATATCTCTCATAGATGCTTGATAAAATCAAGACCGCAAATCTAATCTTCGTATTGCATCTGAATCACATTCAGATCATTATCCGACATTTGGACCAAGATTAGATTACTTCTTTACTAAGAGGAGTCACTATAATCTAGACCTTTTTCACCACCCCATAGGAATGGAAGCATCATGGTTATGCAATCGTTTATAATCACAATACCCTCAGATTAATACATGTACATCATGCATATTGGAAGACCTAGAATAAACCCAAAGTGTTAGATCAATTTTACATTGTCTACTTCATCGTTTTATTATTACGTTTCTCATTTTATCATTGGGAGTCAGTATCGATCATATGCTTTCCAAAAGCATATATCATACCTAGGTGTTGATCATATACTTTCCAAAAGCATATATTAAACTTACAAATTCAGTCAAGCTTCTAAAGCGAGATGACCGTGCATGTAATTTGATTCTTCCTAATATCTCATGAGTGAGCTCATGTCTTCCAGTTCATTAATAAAAATGTATGACCCCTTTGAGAGATTGTATTACTCATATGCCCTTGCATGCACACCAGCATGTCGGCATATCGACCTTGGTTAGGTCATCAACCTATTGGTCTGTCAAATGTACATACTCGACATATAGTAACACATCTGTCTCTGGTCAGAGAATGCATGCCTATATTGTGACAGCATATAATATAGCTCTTTGGTTGTCTCGATCTTGCTAAGTCAACTCTTTGATCTAACTTATCTAACACCTCTGAATCTTCATTCCTATGTAGAGGACCTGCATCAAGAGGTCGGTTAGATATCAACCTTTCAAGAAAGGATTGCCATCCCCTTCCCAGGTTGGAGATCATCTCTCAATAATCATTTGACGGTGCTTGATGAGTCCTCAATCTAACTCTTTAGATATTCATCCAAGCACCAGCCTCTATGATTCAACAATAGAATCAACAGTTGTATGATCATTAAGATATCCATGGTACATAATCCTAATTGTACTAAGGGCCCTATTATGTAAATTAGTTAATCTTCATTTCAGATAAAGGAATGATATTCACAATAACATTTATTGCATAATGGCTCGTTGTAGGCTCGTCTGTCCAACAATCTCCCACTAGCCTAAAGAGCCATTAATGGGTTAATCTTTAAACTCGCACTCATGTGACAATCATAAGCTATTTATAAAAATAGCTAAGTAAGTTGATTAGTCACTATAATCCCAAGAGACTATTCCAAGTCCTTTTACATCACTTGCATATCCCAAGTAATAGTTCCCGCATCCAATGCGAATGTTACATCTCATGCAACCAATACCTAATCTTGTCAGTTATAGTGTCCTTGACACTACAACTCAATAATTATTATAACTAGTATATAATTTCGATTATCCTTATCAAAATACCCTTATTCTCGGAGATCTCTATCTCCTAAGGTATTTGCAGTTAAGACCTTTTAGATGTTATTTATAAAGTCTTAATTTCTTGAAGATAATTCTTAGAGATCACTATCGCTAAAGTCTTGTTATCTTTGAAGATATTGTTATTACTGCAATCAAGTGTTTTATCTCCATAGTAGCATTAATTACAGTTTACTACTCCCACTGCATGATAGACATTTGGCATTTGTACAAATCTAGCATAAAGTCGGCTTCTCATAACTGATGCACATGGGCAATCAGTTCTACCATTCACTTCCTCAACTCTTTGAGGTGTTATCCCTTCAGATAGGTCAGTACCATATCTTAAGGGAAGGAAGCCTTTCTTGGACTTTTTTCAGAAAATGGAAATGTCCAAATCATACCACTAATGTGACAGTCCCAATACATTTTTCTCTTTGCTTCTGAACACTTTTGGAACTAAGATCATAAGAGGTATCCTTGAGATCATTATCTAAATGTATGGAATAGTCAGTTTATAAAACACTTATTATTATCCTTATATCATTTTAAATGATGAGTATATCATCTACATTCGATATGACGAACACAATGGCACTCCCACTAAGCTTCACATGGTTCATCAAGATTCTACTTGAAATCATAACATTTATAATTTCATCAAATCTTATATTCCAAATACAAGAAACCTATTTGAGTCCACAAATGGATTTCTTTGTCATGCACACCTTGCTTTCCTCAACCATGAAGCCCTGGAGCTACTTCATGTGAATATCCTCAGAAAGGTATTCATAGAGGGATGCAATATTGAATTTCATCTTGTAGTTGTCAAAGTCAAGTTGTGTAGATTTAGTTAGCAATATTCTGATAGGTTGAAGCATGATTACTGAAGAGCAAGTCTCATTGCAAGTAATGTCTTCTCTTTGGTGTGTAGCTCATGGCTACGAGTCGTGCTTTGAAGGTCTCTACCTTCTCATCAAGTTCCGTCTTTCTGTTGAAATTCCATTTACATCTTAACAGGTCTTACCTATATAGGTGGATCTTGGAGGGTCCATATACAACACTAGTATATGAAGTCAACTTTAGACTTTATTGCTAACATCCATCTTTCCATGTCATGATCTTCATAATCTTCATCACATGAAGTAAGATCATTGTCAGACTTAACCGACACATGGAATCCATCCTCAAACTCATTTGTAAAGGTATGAGTGTTTCATCTTAATTGTCCTTTTAGTTTCTAATTTCAGGAAACTCATTATCTTCTCAAGATTCAATGAGATCCTTAACTTCATTCTCATCTTGATTCTCAAGACCAATCATCCACTAAGAATCACATCCTTAGAGATGAAATCTTTTAACAATCTCAAGGTCATAAAGTTAGTATCCAATACCATCCTTTATTTTCCTAACGACGCAATGCTCTCTAGTTCTAGATTCCAGCTTACTTGAATGGAACCTTATTAAGGATATATATTGTACTCTCTACTACATATATACTTGAAAACTAAGAGGTAATTGTGCTAAGATTCATCATTGGTCAAATCAAGTCACATATGATCCAATTAAATCTCCCTACAATTCTATTGATTTTAGGTGTATCAGGAGGAGTGAGATAGGAATGATATTCATATCCCCATACGGTACTCCATGAATTCATCTAATATGTACTTTCTACCTCGGTAAGATCAAATTCATTTCATCTTCCTTCAATCTTTGGTTTTAAACCAAAATTGTAAAATCTTTGAACATTTCATAGCTTTCTAAGGTGATGGGAAGAAATCTTATATCACGAATAATAATCAAATGATATCACATATCATCAATGTTTATTATGATATAGATCATCCACATACATCAATATGCATGAGATCTTGAATACCTTGGTATCTAACATCATTATTAGAGAAGAGTGTATTAGACATTTTCTACTTCGAATACAATATTCAAAACTATTTAAGATTTGAAATTTCAAACAATAAAGTTTCATCTCTTACTTGTTTATTGATCTCATCAATAGACATATGTCCAAGGTTTTATGCCAATGATCTTAGTCCTCCTGTTGACCTTTTAGGTTTAATTTTCAGTATTAGAAATGTTAATTAAGCATTCATTAATTTTATAATTTAGTAGAGTCCTCCAGATGTAAGACTACTATCTAAAATGTATCCATCATACTTCATTATGATGGTTTATTCTAAAATTCATGTTTATTCCCAACATTTAGAAATAAACAATGAGAGTATTCTAATATCTGGGTCATAGAGACAATATCTAAGACTAAGGGATCTTCCACTGAAAATATGAAGTCTATTTATCCAATAGAGATTGTTGCAACAATTGCATCAATATCCATGTATATGACTACTAAACCTTAAAATCAAATTTTCTAGTCTTATAAAACATATGAAACCAATAGCAAGTGTTATTAGAAGAATGAGATACAATTATCAGACTTTGATCTTATCAAACAAGAAAAAAAATTTCAATGATTAATTGTAGATTATTTCGATGCATTATCCGAGTCCTTCTTTAAGGAGCTTAGATAGTCTTGATAGTCATACTATCAACACATCGGCTTATTGCAATATTAGCATTCATCCAACTCTTTAGATGTCATGTGTATGGAAGTGACAGAAGTACAGTCAACTATATGACTTTCCTTCTCACTTGGGTCCAACCTATGCTTTCAACATTTATACATGCTTCATTTAATTCATACAATATGAATATTGTGAAGTTTCGTGGATAATTTGAGTATAAATAGTAGAATGATGACAATCATCGTATCTACATCCATCTAAACTCTAAAAGATTTTGGTTCAGGTAGGTACTCAGACATTTTGAACACATCATCTCTTATAGAACCACCATTCAACAAGATGCAGTGAACCATGCCATTCATAAATAAATGTTGAGAGCACATATGTCTGCAAGAATATCTTCTTCGGTTTTTATAAGGATTATTTGACAACTACGATCATCATCTACATGATACTTCTAAAGCACACTCGGTGAGAGATCAAGACAATAGAGACATACAAACCCTAGGTTTTTGTTCTATTATCTATTTAATTGTCATTCCTCGTTACTATGAGGAAACTAGCACATTACAGCCACATACATTATATGCCCAATTGTAAGTACAATATCTTGATCCTGGATCCGATCCATGATGATTTATCGGTTATTATTGAGTATAGTACTGAGTGGGATTAATGAAGAATTATCTGAAATAAGAAATTTTGCATAGATATATATATATATTACTTTGATTTGGGAATTTTTATATCAAAGTTATCATGCCTTATCAACATTGAAAGTTCATTCCCTTAATCACTTTCAATGAAAGAGATATACTTACCATTATATCTCAACAAGATCTGGGATCTCCTTTCTTATCTTGGTCAAATCCCAATAATATGAGAACATGCAACTCAGATAAAAAGAAGCGGGAACACATTCTGCCTTGCAAGTCCAACTTGCAATCCCAATTCGATCTTTAACACCTAGGTCCACTACCCCTAAGGTGATGTTGACCTGTCATTAATTGAGCCAACCGTAAACATGATTAGAACTCACTATGTGCAATCCAATATCATCCCAATAATATGAGGACTCGATATTGGGGTCACTACGCATATGGCCTTACTCTTTTGAGAAGCAACGAGCCCGATCCAAATGCGCTTGTATGCAGGAGCTGTCACTTCGAACAAGTGTCTCCTACGTACAATCCTAGGCAATGGAACCCTTCGCATTGACGAAAGACCTTGGATGTCACTTATGTGATCTTCCATAGCATGTTTAAATTCTAGTTAATAGTTATGAATTATATTCATTACGATTAATTCTTCCAAGGGAAATACAACTCTATTGATAATAGAATGTTTTAATTTTAATTGGATTCCAATCAATCTAATCACATTAAATCAATGATCCAATTAATACCCAACAAACATTATTTATTGTTACTTGAAATATGATATTATCTCGATTACATATTATTCAAATTTGAGTAATTAGACAAATACATCATGATCCTTCTGCATTATCCCTTCCCTACCTCTTGTCATAGCCAGTACCGACGGGAGTGGGATAGACTGCTCACGGAGTAACCTGCTACCCTAACGCTCCCCGACTAGACACCATATTTGCAAAAGGTCAGGATAATGCCAATTGATCACTAAGTACTTGAGATGATAATAGATTTTTCAACCTAAGTTATACTATATAATAATAATAATCAAAATCATTTCGATTTATATTATGAGGAAATTTACTAAATAAATTCCCAATTCTATTCAAGCAACTTTGTTTGTTGGAAAGTAGATTGAGTAACCAATTCGTGATCTAGATCATATCTTATCAATTATTGGTTAAGGCAATGTCATTTAAGGAAATAATATCATCAAATATTTCTCAAATATTTATCCACAATTATTCTAGGAAATTAACCATTAATTTTACGAACTAATTAAATGACAATCATAAGGTTCTTGATTAGAAATGTAATTTCAAGCAGTGACCCTCACTTACTAAAATAAGCATATCTCAATCAATTTAAATACAAATCATGCAAAATAAGTTTCCAAAGTTTGTTAATTTGATTTAAAACAAAATCAAAGTGATTTGCATGCATTTCTAGGTGTTTCAAAATAGTAACTAACTCCATAATTACGTCAAGATTCGTAATCCTCGAAACAATAGATACATGTTCATTAGAATGATCATATCTTGAGCAATCAAATTCCAAATTGTGCAAACTCGAATCTGACAGTTTCCTTATTTAATGAGAACATAATACAGCGATAATTTTGTGTTTAAATAGTTTAAATAGGGATGAAAAAAATTACAAAAGAGGGTTTGGTGAAATAAATGCGATAAAAGTTTCACAAACCCTAATGAGCCCAAGCCGTCCTAGGTTTAAGGAACTATCCAAGACCTCCAATCTGCCTCTGATACCACTTGAAGGATATGGTGAGATCCTTAAGTGTATCATAGAAGCGTGAAGATCACATCGTATGCGATAGGGAATGACCAGTCACACTAGTTGCTCGAGGCAACAGAATTTAAAAAATTCAAATCCAATAAAAACACATGATCAAAGAACACTTCTCGAATCATTTCATATAAAACACAAAAAATTATTAGAGTTACCTCTTCAAGGCTGATTCTGATCAAGTCCCTAAATGAAGAGACTTCATGTCTCAATTCCGATCCGATAGAGGAGACTCTTACGAGCACGTTGATGAAATTTGTGCTCCTCGCAATCCATGTTGATGATCCAGGCAGTGAATCTCATGAACTCATCACATGAGATCCAATGACTTCTTCATGATTGAGATGCATCGAAGGGACGAAGATTCATGAGCAAACAATCCGGCAGCATAACAACGATGCTGCAACTATTATGACTCTTTATAGGGTTCCATGGTGAACGACCACAATAAGAGAGAGAGAGAGAGAGAAAGAGAAAGAGGGTTGACATGTAGAGAGAGAGAGCACATGGATGTTGTCTCTTGATATTGTTGTTGTACCTGGAAAATCAAAGGGTGCCTCTTCTTATATAGTATTTTAGGAGTCCATGGATCACAATCCATGGACTATACAAAATCAATGGATGGGATTGATTTGTGCTTCTTTTAGTGGCCAAGATTTAATTGTAAAAACACAACAATAAGTGGTTTAATTTAAATTAAATATATTGATAAATCAATATAATTAATCCCAAACTAAATCAATCATGCATTGTAGATTATGGAATGTAGATTGCCTCCTTCCATAATATGGGAGTGGATGGCCACCCTTCCTAATGAGAGTTGGTGGCCAATCTCATGTAATCTCATGAGATTACATTATTCCATGGAAATGTCCAAGATTTACAACAACACTTGTTGTAAATTATTCTACAAAAGTAATTCATAATTGTTTTGAGAATATTTCAATCATGCCATTGGAAAATTGTGAATCAAATTCCCTTGTCATCTATTATTCATCATTGTGTTACATTCATCATCTACTCTGCTTCTCCCAAAGATGTTGTCTCAAGGAAGGTTTAATCGGGATCCCACCGACACCCACATCGATTCCATGAGTTCTACATCTTCAACAATTCAATGCGATTCTCTAGAACCCAATTTGGATCTTGGAAATCAATCTCAAAAAACCTCAACTTTTCCCTTCATTCCAATTAACCAGGATTACTTATGTCTGGACATTTTCCCTTGTAATATTTTTGGAATTTTTTGACAATAAATGATTTTTTATGAAATTTTTAATGAAAATAGAGTGACTGCAAGTATTTAATTCCTTATAAATCCACAATATCAATTCATCTAGAGAGAGAATTATCTTAAAGAGTTATTTTAGCATGCAATCCAGGAGAGTTAAAATTTCACAAAAATAATATATTGGATTTAATTAAAAATCATTTTTGAAAATCACTCTATAATTTATTTAAGACACAAGACTACTCCAATTACTTTGAATTTTGGAAACTAATTAATCCATATTTTAAGGTATCAGTTCTAATTTTAGAAATTTTTGGAGCGACCGTGAGTTAGATATGAATTTAAGAGCTTAAATCAGATAAATTATGCATTTTCATCAAAATAATTTTAATTAATTACCCAAATATCAAAAAATCCATATAAATAGCCAAGTGATAGAGTATTAGTTGTTTGACACCATGACATATTTCCTTAAAATAAACGATGTCAAAACAATAACCAAATTAATGCACGAACACAAGGGTATATGTGTAATACAAAAATAAACTTGAACAAAACAAAACATGCAGAGGCGCTTGTTCATAATTAAACAAAGTTAACGGATAATAATGGGGAACCACCTTCATTCTCGCTAGGGCACGATGATAGAGGAGATAGTCGGGCGGCTCTTTGACGACTGGTGTGGAGGTCAATTGGCAAGGGGTCCACGAAGGAGCGACGGTGGTTGCCTCCTGGCGGAGGAAGGCGGGGGGGGGTACAGCTGGACGAGCGATGGCTGTGGTTGCCACGCTTGGAAATGGGAGGGCAGCGTGCAACAGCTGGAGGGGGCAGAGTGGCGGCCTGCATGCGAAGGGTCGGCCATAACTAGAGGGTGGCGATGGCTACGAGCTGCCAGGGTGCAGGGGAGGGTCGGCCAAAGGGAGGAGTGGGTGGAAGCACGGCCTTGGCGGCTGGAAGCATGGGTGGGGCAGCGGCTGGAGGGCGGACCTACGCGTGGATGCGGGGAGGCATGTTAGTGGGGTGTCGCGGGTGGCGGCATGGCTGACAGCGATGGCGGTAGAGAAAGGGGGCTGACCACTGTCGCTGCATTTATTTATTTATTTAAATTTTTTGTTCTTGTTGTTGTGAATTGCTTTTTTTATTTTTAAATTTTTAATTTTTTTGTTTTTTAAACAGAGAATATAAAAGATAAAAAGATGTGGTTCGAAGGTGGTGATGGATATAATATGATAAAGATGATGGAGGTGGGGCAGATAAAAAAAGGTGTAGTGGTATTGCTATGATAAAAGATTATAAAAATAAAAATAATGACAAAGATGAAAATAAAATTATCTACAATGGAAGCGGTCGCCTATGCTTTTCTCATGAGAAACACGGTCCTCGCTCAAATAGTCGGCGAGCGATGAGCTCGAGCAGTGCACGAAGTGGCTGTCATGTTGGTTGGAATGCCAACAGATCTCACCGGAGAGGAGGTCAGTCGTCACTCTAATTCATCGTCCGTTGTCACCGAGATAGGGGATCAAAGCTCTCAATTCTCTCTCGCATAAAGGTGGATCAAATGCAAAAATGAGGAGAATGTGATGTACAAAAAAGAGAAGAAAATGGAAGTTAGAAATATGGTGGAATAGTGGGATTGAATGAGAGGTTAAAGAATATGGTGGAGTTGAATGGAGTTATGAAAAAATGATAGAGGAGATGGAGTGGAATGGGAGGTTATTGTAGAGAATGAAAATTAAATAAAAAAAGAAAATAAAATAAAGTAGGCTACTAAAATATAATAAAATAAAGAGAATAAAAAGAGTGGAGAATTTATGAAATAAGACAAACAATATGTACATTTTTTACTTTTCTCATCTTTATTTTTTTTATTTTTAATAAAATATATTTACAATAAAAAATAAAAGAAATTATTAAAAATCAAACGAAATACAACAAGATTTTTTATTTTTATTAATTAAAAAATAAAAAAGAAAGAAAGAATATTTACACTACATACAATGTACATCTAGGTTCCAAAATCCATATTTTGCAAATGAGGTTCGATTTTAATGAAACCACTTTCATTGTATAGATTATTTTTCTAACTTAAACTTAAAAAGTGAGTTTGGTGAATTTGGAATTCATACAAAGTAGGAATTTGGCTGGGAAGTTGGATTTTATAGCTTTTCTCTTTGAGATATGGGAACATTTATTTGAGGTGAAATTTATTTTATATTTTTGTATTTTTCTGTAATTTTTATAATCCATTTAGAGAAAGAATTAGCAAAAAAGGATTTGAAATGAAATTATAAAAAATACAATAAGTATTGGGCTATTTATAGGTGAAAAACTCCTTTATTTTATGGCTTTTTATTATTAATTAATTTTGTACAATATAATATACAATAATTAGTGTATTTATTTACAAGAATCATTTTATTAATTGATTGATTTTATGGGCATTTATTTGAGAGTTTACTCATTGATTTTGTTAAGATTAATGTATTGAAATAATGAGTTGTTGATTCATCAAGCGGGCAGAGGGAAGATGGACAAGATGAGATCAATGGGTGGTTGGACGTGCTTTAAAAGATGCACATGTGGGTGCCGCCACAGAGAGGAGGGCAATCGTTATTGGAGAAGAGGTGGTGCGAAGGATATAAGGATGTAGAGTATCACTGGATGAGAAGCGACCTTTTAAAGAGGGAGGGAGGTTCGAAAGAGCAATTTAAGAATATAAAGCATTCAAATACTTTACAATCTCAACGATACAAAGTATTAAAATATTTTATAATCTCAACTATACAAAGCATTCTAGTGCTTGACAACCTAAGAAATTATACTTTATAATATCCAAAAATGATCAACTATTCTTTCAACAACATCCAATATAAAATACATATGACAAGAAAATATTTCCAGAAATCTAACTTTACAATCTGCGAATAATTTTCATAGATAAGTTTGAGTTGCGTAAGAAGGAAGGTGCAATTGATAGGAAGGGAAGCATGACAACAACCCTCTGAAGTGGGGGGGTCATGTGACGGAAGATGGCAGGTGTGTGCATGAGGCTGCAACGCAAGTGGTTCTGCAACAGGCGGAGACAATGTGATATGTGCATGGGCGGCGACATGAATATATGATTCATCACATTTATTCTTTCATTTGGGCTAAAATCCTTAGTAAAATGCATGTAAATAATCACTAATTCCCATTAATTAATATTCTAATCACTAATGTTAATATTATATATTTAACACTTATTTTATCTAAAATAAAATAATAAAGAGAAAAAGAAAAATAAAAGAAAATAATGTTGTAAATATGTAATACATACGAACTAATCATAACCTCGAGATCGGGTCAATATTTACCTGGTTGGCATAATAACTAAGTAGGGGGAGATAAGGATCCTAACTTGTACAAATAATAGAAAATCAAGACCAAAAATACATTAAACACATTTTCCACATTGTAAATAGTTCACCTATTTTATTTATCACTTAGAAAATTAAAAATCAAGACATTTTCTTTACAAAAGTTGTTCATGAAAATATATATTATTTTATAAAATATTATAAAAATTATTTAATATAAAAATAAAATATCATAATGAATCGAAAAAGCCGTAAAACCTGACTTCCGAGGTTATAACTATTTTTAAAAAACTTTAATAGACCAAACTCACTTTTAAACTTCATTTTATACTTAATACTATTTTTTTAAATATTAAAAAAGTATTAGAATAAAATGGGTGAGTTTTGATGTTTGGACCTTATTGTATATATATATGTATGTATTATATGTAGAAACTTCCCATATTTTTAATTAATTGAACATATTCCATTTAACTTAATTTCTTTTCTAAAATTCTTTTGAAAAAAATCTAAAAATATAATTTGAGCCAAATGCCAATAAATCCCGAGGCCACGAAGCTGTTAACAAAATTTACGAGACCTTATAACTCGACCATATGAACTCTGAATTGGGCAAACTCATTTTTAAAATCTGTTTTAGTAAATTATCTACCAAATGAAATTGATTTTGCTAAAATCATAGTAAATATGTAAAATGTGGGTTTCGAGATCGTATTAATATATATATATATTGTAAAATGTACCTTAGTTTATATTATTTAATATATGAATTAATCTTTTTGTTCATATTTTATTATTAAATTAAAATAAAAAATATTTATTAATTATTATATAATTAGTCATTAAGTTGTTTAATTATTTAATATTATATACATAACTAATTATTTAATTATGTAATTACATAATTAATCTTCTAATTATCAATAGAATTATTAAGAGTTCAATGGGTCTGCCTCTTGGGGAGCTAACTTGGCTCCCCCACGCAATTTCACCCATTTTTTATTTTTTTTCGAAAGTTTCTTCCATGAATATTCATGACTGTATGCGTATATTATGCTATTCAAATTTCGTGCAAAATAGAGACTCCTACGTCCTTCATTCAGACAATCATTTTTTAACGTTAACATAATTACTAAAAAATACCCTTATGGATGGAGGTTGTAGGAGTCTCTGTTTTACGTGAAATTTGAATGACATAATATTGGGATATATTGATGAAAATCCACGGAAGAAATTAAAAAAAATAAAAAAAATGGGCGAAATGGTGAAGAGGGAGCCAAGTCCATTTTATCTAATTATTAATTACTTAAATTAATTAATTAATTTATTTTTTATTTCCCTTTTCTCTCTCATCATTTTCTCTTTCTTTCCCAGGCATCTTCCTTCTCCATGGATTCCTTCCCTACGCACGCCGCACTTCCGCACCATCTTATTCCTCCACCCATCCTCCCATTCCTCCATCAACAACCTAAAAACCTCACCGTTGAGTCATTCTCCCAACGACCCAACTGATAACCAGAGCCACGCTAGTGACCCCATTCCATCTTCTCTATAAATACTTCTGAATCCCCATGGGCATGGATGATCTGCCATTTGTTCCTCCCACCTCCCTGAGTTTTGGTGTGATATCGAGAGAGTGAGTAACAGATGTCTCCGGCCACCGTTGAGAGAGTGTTGGAGAGGAGGAGAGGCGAGATCATCACTGTAGAGAAACTTCGTTGCCGTGTGAGCGAGCTTCCTCGTGCATCGAAGAGTCGAGGCAACAACATCACACTAGAGATTCTATTGTTTCAACCCCCAAGCGATTTCATCCACGATCATCCCTATCCAATCTCCACTACAAGTCAGGTTTCTCTATTCCTCTTCCTCCATTCTCTTCTCAATGTCTATCCATTTGCATAGTTATGTAAATCGACACAAATTTTAACCAAAATCTCATTCACGATCATCCCATACTGATTATTTCCTCTTCTCCATATTCATCCCTTACTGATCGCCTCAGATCATCATAGATCATTGAGTTATAGATCTAAATCCCTCGCCACCGATTGAGCTATCCATCCATTTCCCTGTTTTCGTTGACAAACCGATCGAGGTTGAACCTCAAACCTTATTTTGTTTATCTACAGGCCCTCGTAGGATTTGATTCCATTTGGGTAATGAGTTTTACACCTGATTGGAGCAGAACCCTAGTATCTGATTCATCCACTGGAGTGGAAGCATATCATCCTTCAATAGGAGCACCTCTTGCATCAGGAATACCACTTGGCACAACCATATAAGATCAAGACCCTGCGCATATTTTATTTTCCTGCAAACTGAACACATCAAAGCAGATTCCAAGAGATGAGTTAATCAGATTGAACGAGATCAAGCCTCATCATCATCAACAGTTGAGGCAACCATTTGGAAGTCTAGTATTGCAATCTGTGGAGATTTGGTATAAGAACTACCCACACCTCAAGAGTGAAACTTAAGCACCGTTATACCATCGAAAGTACCTCCGATCGAGACTCAACGCACGAAGCGAGATACCGCATTTGAGCAACATAACGAACATATCCTACATATCAGAACTTTTGATCAGAACAACATCGAGCTTCCACATCTATTAGCTGAAATATCGCCGTCACCTGAAATGTAAATTGGGAATGAACATGAGCTTCTCCAGATCATACATATATCACTCGATCGAGCAGATCGATCGGCAGACATCTAGCCACACGTCAACCTCATATTTTACCCACACCTCACCGCTTGGAGAGTCATATGCGAAGCAAATGTACATGCCTCATATATTTTGGGCATATTACTTATAAGTCCCCATTTTCCCTTAATTGTAACAAGTTCGGAGACAGTTCATTCACATGATCGACCACGTGCTCGGTTAGAGAAACTACGACTTAGCCTCAACCTTCTTGTTATTTTCACATAGGTCATGTTGTAGAGTTGATAACGTGTAGTGGCACGTGGTTTCTGGACTATTTTGCACGTGTGCAACATACTTTCTAGATTATTACACTCATCCCCTAATACAATATATAAACCTTATAAATTTTATAATAAATTATAATAAATACAAAATAAAATAATAATAATACATATAAATACCGTATTTTACTCTATATATCGTATAAAATCAATTTTGAAAAATAAAAATATTTTCCACATTTAGTAAATCTTTTAAAAATATGAAAATATAATAAACTTTCAAAATACAAAAAATCTAAAAAATACTTTTAAAAATTCTAAAAAAATACCCTTAATATGTTTTTACGACTTTACACAACAATGAAAAAATGAAATAAAAATTAAATATTAAAACCAACAAAAAATAAAATACATAAAAATTAAAAATTATAACTAAATAATTAAAAATCATATAAAAACACACAACTTATCATTTTAAAGGTAATTTTACCTACTTTCTAATAAAAATAAAAATATTTTCATATTATTTACCATTCTAAAAATAAAAAATACTTCACAAATTTTAATATAATGTAATTTTTAATTTTAAAAATAAACCAAAATCCATAAAAATACTAAAAATCTCATAAAAATTCAAAAAACAGTAAAATCAAATTAAAACATAAAAATAATAAAATAAAAACTAAATACAAATTACAAAACATTTTCTAAAATAATAAAAATTATAAATTACTTAAAAATCACAAAAACAATATAAAAAATATAAAAATTAAATACAAATCTAGAAAAAAATCCCTAAAAAATATAAAAAGTATGAAACCATTAAAGTAGTTTTCTATAGTTTAACCCTAGTTTTCCAATAGTTTGCCTCCCTGAGTTTGACACTCCCATATTAATGCTATGCACTTGAGTTTTGGAGTATAAACAAAAATAAAATTATCTTTTTCTGGTAAAATCCACCTGGTCGATACAACGACCGAGTTATCATTCAGATCAGGTGTAGTTTTTTCAGATGGTGTTGTTACCGGGGAGGCAACGCTAGGGTAGACTGTTGACTTTTAGTTTATGGTTTTACTTTTGCCATCTTATGTTTTCGAACTTCACAGCTATTTGTTTATAATTTTGTGCAGCACAGATTTCGAGTCACACAGTTGAGAACCAACAAACTGGTTGGTTTTATTTTTTTTGTATTAACCTTGTAAAAAGCATAAAAAGATCAAGAGCACTTGAATGGGCCATGTAAGGACATTCCGGCTTGTTCCTTCCTCCCTCTCTTTCTTGAGGTATGCTTCATTGAGTGCTGTGCACTTGGAGGTATAGGGATCCCATCACGGCTTTTCTTGTATCGTGATTTTCTTGAGGATTTTTCGGGGATTTTTCGAGCCTAAGTGCTTGTTTATGATTTTCAATTTTCTTTGTCTGCACCTATATAGCTAGTCTTAGGACGCGCAAGCTAGATGTTTGTTTGATCAACTAGGTCAAAAAGGAAAAAATCGTTAGATGTTATTTGAAAATATATAAAAAAGTGATAACTGAAAATTAAAACAGGGACTGCTAACATTATCTGACATTAAAACAAAACATAACGGGCTCACTTGATTTGGGAGAGCAATCCCCAACGAATGAATTGCAGGTACTCTCCAGATTTGTTAGTGAGGGATGTCCCTTAAGGCTAGAACTAGAGTTCGAATTTCTTTTGGAATACTACCGATTTCATATAGTTAATCACTTGCTCTTCAATGGGGACTCTCGAGTAGCTGAAAATGGTCCAAGTTTCCTTAGCAAAGTGGGAGGTATAGAGTACACCGCAAAGGCATGGTCCTCAAGTAACACAAGTAGCCGGAAACGGTCCGTATTTACTCCCATACTAACTGAGAATAGGTGATTCTCTATAAGAACTTGGACTAGTCTTCCGAGGAATTTTTAAGCACCTATCAGCTCACACTAATCGATGAAAGACCTGTTTGCCAAATAACCCTAAAACTGGACAGAAAAAGATCGAATGGAAATTATTGAAAAGAAGTGCCAAAATCTGGACAAGCTTGATAAGATCTACGAGATTGAAAAATACCTTAGTGATGTGAAGACATAGATTATATGCCTTAAAGAATTACAAGGTGATTCCAACAAGTCTTGTAGATCATAGGCTGATTTTGGAAGCCGAGACCGAGGCATACTTCCACAGCCTCCAATTTAGTACATCTACCATGTGTACTCTAAGCCGACTAACAATTTTTCGGCTTACTAGCACAACCCACAAACACCATCATCTCACACTCAGATGGTGGTTTATCAGAGCGATCAACCACTGGCATCTATACCCCCCTTACTCTTAGATGACTGAGCCATTGACCGAAGTCAATGGGATATGGTACAACCAGCCACAGAAACCAAGGATTCGTTGTGATCCTCCTGATTTACATTGGTCTACAAAAGGTACCTCTTACCAACAACCAACTAGGCATGGATGGGCAGACCAGTGAACATCGGAAACATTTTGGTCCTCACCGATTCCAAAACCATCATTGGAGGCAGAACACATATCATTCTCTGTATCATCAGACTTATCCTCCACAACAATAGTCAGCTCACAAACAACCTTAGCTCATCAGGTGACTCATCTAGGTCCCATGGTCCCTTCCATGATAACCCAACCTTAGAGTATCTCACCAATCTTATTACCGACCAACATGTCTCTTTTAGGCAAGAGATGGATGAGTTTAAAAATCATATCACCGATTTAGTAAAAGCAAATTCTGCCTTTCCTGCTCGCATAGAACTGAATCCTAACAATATGAAGAGAAAGTCAGAGCAGGTAGATTTGACCGAGCCCACCCTCCAGTCACAAGTATTTTCAGATGACTTTCTTTAGTGTGATGATGTTGATTTTATTTCTCTTAGGAGTGGTCGGATACCCGTAGGTGGAGACTTAAGTAGGCTCGATGAAGATGCACCTGATGATATTAGCGAGCATGCTGAGGATGTTGATGATGGTGTTGAAGCCGTCATTTCCTTTGATGATGTAGATGGTGGTATTGAAGCCACCAAGACTAAAGAAAATTAGCCAGAGCTGAATGTTGAAGCAGATGCTTTACTTGTCTTTTAGTATAGTGATGATGATGATAGAAAATAATGAAAAAATGTACAAAAGAGAAGAACTAGAAAAGGAGATAAAAAAGGTAATTAATCAATCTCAATCTAATTTGATCTCTGATGATATACATATATCAACTCCCAGTTTTACAACAACACTTTCTTCTTCCTCCTCTGATCCTCCTCTTTACAGGCTAACAAGGATGATGTACACATACCCTTTCCCCAAGCACTCTGCTTTTAAAAAGGAGAGAAAAATGAAAACACCAAAAAGAATCAGATGACTAATCTGGCGAAAGAGATGTTAGACAAGTTCACGATCCAACTCATTCTTTTGGAGTCCTTGGTACAATCCATCTTCTACAGAAAGGATTAAAAGAGCGAACCACCATCTATGAAAACAAGAAGCAACACAATCAGTGTTCATAGATCCATGTGTTAACCAAGGAAACATGTCCTGCTATCCAAAATCATCCCCCAGCTAAGAAATCAGACACGAGAGTATCATATGTCATATGTGAGATCCTCAATCAGACTTTTGATCATGCTCTTTTAGATAGCGGATCATCGATTAATCTTCTTCCCTCTTCCTTACTCGATAAGTTCGAGTTCGAAACCATTTGACCAACCCGAACAATCTTATAGTTTGCAGATAAATCGATCAAGTGGTCTAAGGGATTAAGTGAGGACGTTATTGTCACCATTTAGGGTTTGCAATTCCCCCCAAACTTTGTCATGTTGGACATGGCGGTCCTTGAACGCGTGACAGATACACCGATCATATTAGGATGAGCTTTTCTGGCAACAATTAAGGCCATTTCCGACTATGGTACAGGGAAGGTGTACTTTCGCGTCCAGGACGAAAGTATACATATAGAGACGATCAAAGACCTCAAATCCATATCAGCTGAATCAGTGTGAGTATCTGATGATGAACTTGATGGTCATCGGGATTGTGATTTCATACAGACAGATGACAAGGCCATCTGGTCCAAACCTAGTACGCAATCTTTCATCACACCTGCAATAGAGTTTGAGATTCATACATTAGATGATGGGAGATTGAAAAACACAATCTTGGATCCGATTAGAGATGAGGCTTGCGAAGATGATTCAAGAACCTTTGTAAATCGGTCTATTATTCACGATCCCTCGGAGTTTGAAGTGAACAATCATATCTGCTAGTCACTCATATATTAGTCAGATTCAGAAGATGTCGATTGGTAGTGTTTCGCATAATTCCTATCACTTTAGACTTCACCAGAAGAGCCTACAACCAGCTTGAAAACCAAGTCAGTTCAGAATATCTAGCTATCATATGAGCAGTCTTCAGATCTTTCTGAGTCAGAGCAGGTCGAGCCTACATGTACAGATCTAGTAGCATATACCCATGCTCTAGTCAGACTAGCTCTTTGTTCCTTCTCCCCCTGAGCTGAAACCCTTACCTCAGAGAATGAAATATCGATTCCTTACTGGAGAGTCTAAAATGTTTCCGATCATCATCACTTCTGATCTGACCGAAGATCAAGAATCCCATCTGATGGAGATTCTTAAAAAAACCGCAAGGTAATTGGATGGTCAGTAGCATATCTCAACGAGATTAGTTCGGCTCTATGAGCCCACAACATATTTCTCAAGGATTACATCAAACCATTTCGTGAGTTTTAGTGCACGCTGAATGCGAATCTTTGAGAGGTGGTTATGAAGGAAATATCCAAGTGGGGAGCACCGATTTTATCTATCCCATCTTCAACTTGAAATGGGTTAGTCCTTTACATGTGGTACCGAACAAGACGGGTATCACCACAGTGATAAATGAGGATGGAGAAGATATCGCTACCTGTGTATCAACTTCTTGATGTGTCTGTGTGGACTTTAGACATTTAATCAGGCAACCAATAAGGATCACTTCACGCTATTGTTCATCGATCATATCATCGAAAGGTTAGTTAGGAAGAGCCATTATTTTTTCTTGACGGTACTTGGGATATAATCAGGTTGCCATTGCACCTGAAGACCAAGAAAAGATGACTTTCACATGTCCGTTCGGAATGTATGCTTTTAAATGGATGCTCTTTGGATTTTGTAATGCTCCGGCTACATTCTAGAGGTGCGTGATTTCAATTTTTGCAGACATGGTGGGAGACTTCCTAGAGGTATTCATGGATGATTTTTTGGTCTATATCTATGATTTTGATTCCCACCTTTCTAGCCTAGATCGCGTGCTTCAGAGGTGCATGGAGGTTAACCGTGTTCTTTCTTGGGAGAAGAGTCATTATATGATGACTCAGGGGATGGTCCTTGACCACATCATCTCCAACAAGGGCATGGAGGTGGATCTGGACAAGTTTGATATCATAAAGAAACTCAATCCGCCGTCCAATCTGAAGCAGTCATGGTCTTTCCTCGAGCATGTCGGATTTTACTATTGTTTCACACGAGACTTCAGCAAAATTGCCTGACCATTATTTGATCTTCCTGTGAGATGAACCAAGTTTATTGTTAATGATACGTGTCTTTCAACTTTTGAAACTTTCAAGAGCATGGTTGTAGAGGCTCCTATCCTTCAGTCACTCAATTGGTCTATCCCATTCGAGATCATGATGGATGCCTCCGATTTTGGCATTGGGGCTGTGTTGGGACAGAGGAGGGATGACCTTCCATACACCATACACTATGCTAGCAAGACTTTGGATTCTGCTCAGTGGAGTTACACGGTTACAGAGAAAGAAATTCTAGCCATAGTATATGCCTTGGACAAGTTTATGTTTCACATTTTAGGATCTAAGGTGACCATCTTCACTGACCATACCACCATCAGATACCTAATGGATAAAAAAAGATTCCAAACCGCGTCTAACCAGATGGATCCTTATACTCCAAGAGTTTGATATTGTGATTAAGGATAAGCCTGGAGTCAAGAATGTAGTGGTGGATCACCTCTTCTTACTAGATACACCCGAGACTTCTAAGTTCGACGTGCCAATCACTGAGACCTTCCCCGACGAGGTGATTCTTGATGTCGCCTCGCTTCCATGGTATGCCGACAATGTGAACTTTCTTGTTGCTAAGAAAGTCCCACAAGGTTGGTCTAGACAGCGATTTGAGACTTTCGTCACAAAATATAAGCCTTACCATTGGGAGGATCTGATCCTTTATCTTGAAGGAGCGGATTCTAACTGGCGTTAGTGTATTCCTCTGGAGGAACACCAGAGTGTCCTCACGTATTGACATAGATAAGCTAGAGGACACTATTCAGGGAAGAGGACATCACAGAAGGTGCTTCAATCCGGCCTTTGGTGGGAAGTGAAAGAGGTTATCTTTGGCTTAGATGATGTGGGAGATTAGAAGGTAGACAGAATTGGTAGCCCTGGAAGAATTGAGAGACGAAGCCTTCACGAGTAGCCTACATTATAAGGAGCGGATGAATGAGTGGCATGATGCTCATATCAGCCATAAGCAGTTTGAGCTTAATCAGAAAGTTTGTCTATTTGATGCGAAAGTGAAGTTATTTCCAGGAAAACTTAAGAGTAAATGGAAACGCTTGTATCTTGTGCAAAAGGTGTATGACAATGGTAGCGTTGACATATCAGAGTTGTCTTCTAAGTCCACCTTTCGAGTCAATGGTCAACGATTGAAACCCTTTTTCGATCATGAACCTTCGACCATTGAGATTGCCCTGATTCATTTTGTATGATTTCACACTTTATACTTGACATCTCATACTTGATTTTCCAGATTACTTTGTATATACTCTCGATTTTATTCTTTCTTCATTCCGTTTTTCTTGCACCCTTAGGTATCATCTAGAATTTCTGCTATACTTAGGATGTACTTTATCCGAAGTATAGGGGATGTATACACTGTGTTGATCACATCATTTTGTTCTATTACCTTTGTCATTGCTTGTGCTTAGGGTGTGCTTTACTCTAAGTGGGGGGTGGGGGTAATATCGCTCATATTGTTTTTTTTCTCATTTTCGGTTTTTGTATCGTCTGCTCTCTCGCTTGTCCCTCACCGGTCGATATTATTCTCTATACTTTGATATATAGTACCCTAAGTATAGGGGAAACAAGCCGGGCCATTAAGTGTGTACATTCTCCTAACCTCGATCATCTTCGGTTTCGAGTCTCTTATCCTTAGGATTACTTGATTCTAAGTATATAGGGGATGATTGACTTCTATTTGTTTATTCAATATTCTTTGAGTCGGTGTGGTATAGAATTCTTTTCATGGATCTATACTTATCCCGAGTTATGTCTTCCTTTACTTCTTTTTATCCCTATGAGGACATGGTTCACGCTAAGTATAAGGGAGTGTCATATATAAATGCTTTATATACTTTATAAGCCATAACTCGTACTTTACTGTATTTTTAATAATATGACTCTCCAAAAGTATGGGTGTATATTTTTGGTTTTTAAAAGCCATAAGAAAATCATAAATATGACTTAAAAATGGCTTAAATTTTGTAAAAAAAAGGTGTTGTAAAATACTTGGATAAAATCCTTAATTATTTAAAATTTGTAAAATTCTTGTAAAATCTTTTATAAAAGTTGAATAAAGTTATATATAAAATTTATATAAAATACTTTGTACGATATACATTTTGTGTAAAATTCATGAAATTGAATTAATTCACAAACTCTTTCAAAAAACCCCTAAATTAAAAAGTTCTAAAATTCAATAAAAAATTTGTAATTTTTTAAAAAATCACTTAAAGAGTTTAATATGAAAAATCTACTTCATTAAAAATTGTTAGATTCATAAGTATTATTGAGAACAAGTCTAATTCTTGAATTGAATGGATCTAAGTCCGAGAGATGGAACTTGGTTTAGGTCTTAAACCACTTAATTCTAATGGGACTTTATTAGGAACTAGAATTAAGACTCTTTAGGTTTTTTAGACTTTATTTTTTGGGTTCCATGAGACCGTGTTCGGAATTCAACTTGAATGTACCTAAGTAGGACACATGGTGTCATCTGTTTTACTCTTCTCCATTTGAACCAATTTCGAACTCATGCACCGTACACTTAGCTCAACTTGCATGGGGTTGCAAAGGACAATCCATTTCGGTGGTGTGTTTCCATCCTTGTCTAGTGGCGTTGACGTCTATAGATGGGAGATATTGGGGTTGAAATAAAGCTTTGGATGAGGGAAGGATCTGCTGGCACAATTTTCCAAGACTCCAAAAATGGAGGGGAAGAAAAGATGCTATATTCGTTAGGGCATAAAAGATCTATATAGTGCAACAATCATTTCTACCAAAAAGAATCCATACACCAAATACAATTCGACCACAATGGTCCAAGCTTAAAAAAAAATGCATTATCTTAGTGGAGACTTAGCTAAACTAGCTCGACTTCACAGGAGATGTTATTACACTGATCACACTCATGTTCTCTTCTCATTCTTCTATCTTCTTTCTCTATACAATTGTTGACACAACACGACCTGAGCTTAGAAGGAAATACCCCTCAAGAATCGAATAGTTGGATGAGGGCCCAATGAGAGTGTATTACTGGGATAGGTGGTTTATTCGCTTCTTTAAGCAGGAAGAGCTAAAACCTTTTACACACAGTACATATTGCTTTCAATCCTGAAAAGTTTACGTGATAGATGCGTGGATCTAAGCTGGATATAGAGGTGAATCTAGATAAGGATTTGTAGAACTTGAGAGCTGTCAAGGATTAAATGTAATTCTAATAGAGTCACGACACACAACTAATCCAAATGTCTAATTCAAGTTCTAAATTTTGGATGAAGTGAGATTTGGTTTAAAGAAACAATCAATCTCTAAGATCTTTCCTTTTCCTTTTCTTTTTTATTTTGCTTGCACTTATTTATAAAATAAGTCTTTGCTAAGGGACTAGCAAAGTAAAAGTAAAGGAGAATGTTGAATCTATGATTCATCACCTTTATTCTTTCATTTTGGTGAAAATCCATGGTAAAATACATTTAAAAAATCACTAATTCCCATTAATTAATATCCTGATTACAAATTCTAATATTATATATTTTACCACTTATTTTATCCAAAATAAAATAATAAAGAGAAAAGGGAAAATAAAAAAAGAAGGTTGTAAATATGTAATATATACAGTCTGATCCTAACCTCGAGTTTGGGTCAATATTGACCTAATCGACAAAATAAATAAGTAGGGGGGGACAAGGATGCTAACCTATACAAATAATAGAAAATTAAGATAAAAATACATTAAACACATTTTCCACATTGTAAATATTTTACCTATTTTATTTATAACTTAAAAAATTCCAAATCAAAACATTTTCTTTACAAAATTGTTCATAAAAATATATATTATTTTATAAAATATTAGAAAATCATTTAATATAAAAATGAAATATTATAATGAACTGAAAAAGATGTAAAAGCCAATTTTCAAGGTTCATAACTATTTATAGAAAACTCCAAACAGATCAAACTCACTTTTAAACTTTGTTTAATACTTACTACTATTTATTAAAAATATTTAAAAAATATTAGAGTTTTGTCATTTGGACCCCATTGTATATATGTACTATATGTTGAAAGTTCACATATTTTTAATTAATTTCTTATCTATATGTTGAAACTTCTCATATTTATAAACTTCTTCTAAAAATCAATAGAAAAAGATAGAAATATAATTTAAGCCAAAATGCCAATAAATCCCAAGGCCACAAAGCCATTACTTAAATTTTCTAGACCTTATAACTCGGTTGTATAAACTCTGAATTTGGCAAACTCGGTTTTAAAATATGTTTTATTAAATTATCTACCAAATGACACTAATTTCTCTAAAATCGACGTTAATATGCAAAATGTGGGTTTTAGGATCGTATTGGTATATATATTTTACAATGAATCGTACTTGATATTATTTAATAAACGACTTATATATTTTCTTCATATTTTATTATTAAATTTAAAAATAAAATATATTTATTTATTTATAAAATATTTATTTAGTCATTAAGTTGTTTAATTATTTTAATAATTATATATTTAACTAAATATTTAATTATGTAATTACGTAATTAATCCTCTAATTATCAATATAATTATTAATTACTAATTTAATTAACTAATTTATTTATTAATTTTTTACTTCCATTTTCTCTCGCGTCCTTTTCTCTTTCTTCCCCATGCCTCTTCCTTCTCCATGGATTCCTCCCCTACGCACGCCGCACTTCCGCGCCATCTTCTTCCTCTGCATGTCCTCCTCCCGTTCCTCCGTCAAATACCTAACAACCTAGCCGTTGGACCATTCTCCCAACAACCCAATCAGTGACCGGAGCCACGTCGTGAAGGATATGGAGAAATCCTCAAGTGCATCACGGAAGCGTGATCGTCGTATCGGATACGACGAAGAACGACTAGTCGTACTAGTTGTTCGGTGCAGCGGAATTTAAAAATTTTTTAAACCGATGAAACCACATGATCCGAGAACCATTCTCAGATCGTTTCATCTATAACCACAGCAAGTATAATGCAATACCTCTTGAAGCATGGTTGATCGAGTCTCTACGAAAAGAGACCTCTTGTCTCAAGTCCGATCGTCGGAGTAACGGCTTGCGAGCGCGGAGATGAGTCGCGGTGTCCTCGCAATCCAAGTTGATCCAAGCGTGGTTGCTCCTGATCTCGTCACACGAGATCAAACGTCTCCTTCGTGAGTGAAGCACTCCAAGAAGACAAAGAACCGCAGAAAGTCGAAGCGGCAGCACGATGGCGCGGGCGACGACGTTTCTCTCCACCAAGGTGGACGGCCACCAAGAAGAGAGGGAGAGAGGGCTGTCGTGTATATGAGAAAGAGAGAGAGAGAGTTTGTGCTACAATAGCATGTGTAAAGAGAGAGCCAAGTATGCCTCTCTATTTATAGGGTTTTGGGATCCATGGATCTCAATCCATGGGACACATAGAATCAATGGATGAGATTGATTTATGTTCATCCAATGGCTAAGATTGTTGTTGTCAAAAGCAACAATTTTAGGTCAAAATATATTTGATAAAATCAAATATAATTCATTCCTAAAACAACCCAACAAATAAGGAGAGAAGACACATGGAGATTTCATCTCCATGTGCCTTCCATGTAGGCGCACACCCACTCCAATTAGGAGTGGTGTGCCGTCCATGGATTGCATGGAGATTGCAATCTCCATGAGATTGCATATCTCCATGTAATCCCTCTTATTTATTTGCAACAAAATTATTTGGGTTTTATTTCTCAAAAAATAATTCACAATTATCTTTGAGAATATTGCAATCTTGCCATGGAAAAATTGTGAATCATATTCACAACCCAAAACAACATGTAATTCATATTGTTAATTAATTACACAATGTGTATCCAATACACATCATAATTAATCAACACATATAAATTATAATTAACTCTCTCTAATACATTATAAATCACATTTATAATATATTATGAATAATTGGATATCTCTATCCACATTATTCTTATCCAAACTTATTAAATCACATTTAATCATATTGGATAATTTCTCATACATCATGATAATTAAAACACTTTTAATTATCAACTTCTCTTTGCTTAGATCTTATGGAATTGTTCTTAAACCATTTAAGAACAATGCTATTTCTCCTCAGATACTTGGAGATAAGGACAGGGCGATTGTATTGTTCCACGTATAGTGACTTGGATGTTGAGATCGTATCTCAAATCCAGATCCTATGGACCTCCCACTGATGCTTGATCAAATCAAGACCGTAGACTTAATCTTCTCATTGCATCTGAATCTCATTCAGATCAATGTCCATTTAATGGACTAAGATTAGGTCACTTCTCTAATGAGAGGAGTCACTAAAATCCAAACCTGTTTCATCACTCCCTCGGAATGGAAGCGTCATGGTTATACAATCGTTTATGATCAAATCACCCTTCAGGTATTCCCAATACCTGCACATCCTACATACTGGAAGACTCATGATCATCCTGAAGATAAAGATCACTTTTACACTGTCATCTTCAGGGCTAGATCATTAAGTTTCTCAATCTTGGTTATCGGGATTTGGTATAGATCATATGCTTTCACAAAGCATATATCTTACCTTCAAATTCATGTCATGCTTCCAAAGCACGACGACCATGCATGGAATTTGTTCAGTCCCAATACCTCATGAGTGAGCTCATGTCTCCCGGTTCACAGGTGAACCTGTATGATCCCTTTGAGAGATCGTATTACTCATATGTCCTTACATGCACACCAGCTCGCCGGTATATAGACCTTGATTAGGTCATCAACCTATTGGTCTGCCAAATGTACATACTCAAACATATAGCAATACATCTGTCTCTAGTCAGAGGATGCATGCCTATGTTGTGACAGTATTCAACGTAGGTCTTTGGTTATCTCGATCTCGTCATGTCAACCCATTGACTTGACTAACCTGACACCTCTGAATCACTATTCCCATGCAGAGGACCTGCATCAAGAGGTCAGTCAGATATCAGTCATATGAGATAGGATTGCCATCTCCCACTCAGACTGGAGATCATCACTTAATGATCATTTGATGATGCTTGATGAGTCCTCTATTTAACTCCTTAGATATTCATCCAAGCATCAGCCTCTATGATCCATCCAATGAATCAATAGCTGTATGATCATCAAGTTGGCCATGGTACATAACCCTTATTGTACAGAGGGACCCTATAGTGCATTCATTCATTAATCTCAGAAAGGGGAGTGAAAAATAATCAATAATTTTCATTGATAATTTATTCATTACAATAACATTTATTGTAGAAATGGTTCGCCCGGGGCTCACATTGCTAACAATCTCCCACTAGCCCTCAGAACCATTCAGGTACAATCTTTAAACCCATACTCATTACATGCTGGTCGAAAACCTTCTGTGTCAGAGGTTTGGTAAGAGGATCAGCAACGTTGTCGGCAGAGGCCACCTTGGTGATGATGATGTCACCACGCTTTTGTATCTCCCGAATGATGTGGTATTTCCTTTCCACGTGCTTGCTCTTTTGATGCCATCTGGGTTCCTTTGCATGGGCAATGGCTCCCGTGTTATCACAGAGTAACGGGATGGGAGTATCAGAGGAAACTACGCCAAGCTCCAGCACGAACTTGCGCAACCACACCGCCTCCTTTGCAGCATCTGATGCGGCAATGTATTCGGCTTCCGTTGTTGAATCTGCAGTAGTGTCCTGCTTCTTGCTTCTCCAGCTCACAGCACCACCATTCAACAAGAACACGAACCCCGATGTCGACTTTCGATCATCTACATCCGATTGGAAGTCAGAATCTGTATATCCCAAGACTTGGATATCACCATCTCCATAGACCAAGATGTAATCTTGCGTCCGTCTTAGATATTTGAATATGTTCTTTACTGCATTCCAGTGTTGTTCTCCATAGCAGGATTGGTAACGACTTACCACTCCCACTGCATGGCAGATATCTGGCCTAGTGCACATCATGGCATACATTAAGCTTCCTACGGCTGATGCATAAGGACATCCAGCCATGGCCTTCTTTTCCTCAACAGTTTGAGGAGCCATTCCTTTAGACAGGTGGATACCATGTCTTAAGGGTAGGAATCCTTTCTTAGAACTATCCATACGGAATCGTTCAAGAATCTTCTTAATGTATCCATGTTGTGACAATCCCAAAATCCTCTTTTCTCGGTTTCTGAACAGCTTCAGGCCTAAGATGTAAGAGGCTTCTCCAAGATCTTTCATCTCAAAGGTATGGGACAGCCAAATCTTTACACTGGTCATCATCCCTATATCATTCCCAATGATAAGGATGTCATCTACATAAAGCACGATGAACACAACGGCGCTCCCACTAAGCTTCTTGTATACACAAGGTTCATCAGGATTTTGCACAAAATCATAACTCTTTATGGTTTCGTCAAATCTGATGTTCCAACTACGAGAAGCTTGCTTGAGCCCATAGATGGATTTCTTCAGCTTGCATACTTTACCATCCTCAGTCATGAAGCCTTGGGGCTGCTCCATGTAGATATCCTCCTCGAGGTATCCATTGAGGAAAGCCGTCTTGACTTCCATCTGCCAGATGTCGTAGTCAAGATATGCAGCTATAGCTAGCAATGTCCGGATGGATTTAAGCATAGCCACAGGAGAGAATGTCTCATCGTAGTCGATGCCTTCTCTCTGTGTGTAGCCCTTGGCTACGAGCCGTGCCTTGAAAGTCTCTACTTTCCCATCAGGTCCCCTCTTTCTCTTGAAGATCCATTTACACCCAATGGGTTTTACCCCTTTAGGTGGATCCTCTAGGGTCCATACACCATTCTTATGCATGGAGTCAATTTCTGACTTCATTGCTAGCATCCATCTATCCATGTCTTGATCCGCGAGTGCTTCATCAAATGAAGTAGGATCAATGTCAGTTTCACCTGACACATGGAATCCATACCTTTCAGGTGGTGCAACCACCCTCGAACTCCTTCGAAGAGGTATGGGTGTTTCATCTTTATTTATCTCTTCCGTTTCTGGTCTAGGAAGTTCAGAATCCTCAGGGGATTCAAAGAATTCCTCTACTTCATTATTGTCTTGACCTTTAAGGAAATCATTCTCCAGAAACTTCATATCTCTAGAAACAAAAACCTTTTGGGTCTCAGGGTCATAAAGTTGGTATCCAATACCATCTTTAACATACCCAATGAAGTAGCACTCACGAGAGCGAGATTCTAGCTTACTTGCGTCTACGTTCTTCGCATAGACCAAGCAACCCCAAACCCTCAAGTGATTAACACTAGGTTTGGTTCCATACCATAGCTCATGAGGAGTCTTAGGCACGGATTTGCTAGGAATCTTATTCAGGATATATATTGCAGTCTCTACTGCATATCCCCAGAAACTAAGAGGTAAATTTGCTTTATTCATCATTGATCGGACCATGTCCATGATGGTCATGTTGCGTCTTTCAGCAACACCATTTAGTTGGGGAGTTCCAGGAGGAGTGAGATTGGAAACAATTCCATTCTCCTTAAGGTATTCCTTGAATTCATCTGATAGGTACTCGCCACCTCGATCAGATCGAATCCGTTTAATCTTCCTATCGGTTTGGTTCTCAACCAAAGCCTTGAATTCTTTGAACTTTTCAAAGGTTTCAGACTTATGACGTAGTAGGAAGATAAACCCGTATCGCGAATGGTCATCGATAAACGTCAAATAATATCGGTATCCATTTCGAGTCGCGGTACTGAAGGGACCACATACATCGGTATGTATTAGGTCAATAATACCTTCGCATCTCGTAACCTTGTTACGGAAAGGCGTCCTAGTCATTTTGCCCTGTATGCAATGTTTGCAAGTGGGCAGAGGTTGAACCTGTAGAAAATCTAGAGGTCCATCCTTTATCAATCTATTGATCCTATCAACAGACAAATGACCAAGCCTTTGATGCCATATCTCATTTGAGATATTTTTATCCTCTCTGGATCTTTTAGGGTTTTTATTAGTGGTTGTCACATTCATAATACATTTATCAATGCACAATTCATAGAGTCCACCAGAAGTCAAAACACCATCCGCAATATATTTATCATAACGACTTATGACTAATTTATTACAGAAAAGGAAAGTATATCCGCTTCTAACAAGCTTAGATACAGATATCAAGTTCCTTCTGACTTCGGGTACATAAAGACATTCTTTAAGTATAAGGACTCTTCCACTAGATAATGATAGTCTACAAGTCCCGACGGCTACTACTGCAACACTTGCATCAGATCCCATCTGGATGACTATCTCCCCTTCCTCAAGATTCCTAGTTTCCTGAAACAAATGCAACAAATTGCATACATGAACAGAAGCACCAGAATCTACAACCCAACTTCCTTCTCGTCCGACGAGAAAGCTAGTTTCAATGATGAAAGTAGATTTCATACCTGCTGGGGCTTTACCTTTGTCTGAGGACTTCAGGTAATCTGGGCAGTTACGCTTCCAGTGCCCCGGCTTCTTGCAGTGATGACAGACGTCGGTTTTCTTCGACGCCATGAGAGTGGATGCACTGGAAGAAGAGCCAACACTTTGTCCCTTCTTCTTTCTCTTCTGGGCCGGGCCCTTCCGAGAACCATGCTTCCGACCGCGCTTCCCTTTGACCTGTGCAACCATTGCACTGCCACTGGGACCATCCTTCTTCATTACGTCCTCTGCGGACTTTAATGCAGCAAGGAGAGCAGCACTTGTCAATTCCAACTTGTTCATGTGGAATGACACTACAAAGTTATTAAAAGACTTGGGCAATGACAGCAGAATGAAGTCAGCTTGCATGTCTGCATCCATCGTTGCCCCAAGAGTCTCCAGCTCCGACAAGTACCCAAACATTTTGAGTACATGTTCACGGACCGAAGTCCCTTCCTGCATTCTACAGCGAATGAGGTCTTTCATAACATTGTACCGCTGAGTGCGGTTAATGTCACCAAACATATCCTTAAGATTCTGCATTATATCCTGACAGGTATTCATCTCCACATGTTGCTTCTGCAGAACATTGGAGAGAGAACCTAGGATATAGCACCTAGCCAAGACATGATCTTCATCATATTTGTCATTAAATGCTTTTTCTTCCTTGGACTTAGGGTTCTCATGCTTGTCCTCAGATAGCACATAACTTATGCGCTCAGCAGAGAGAACAAGCTCCAAATTTCGGATCCAATCCGAATAATTTGGGCCGGTCAATTGGTTGACCTCAAGAAGCCTACTAAGTGGGTTCAAAGACTTCATTTTCTGAAATTAAGAATGCACTATATTAGAATATAGAAATATATATTCAAATTTATGATATTTGATTAAGGTATTTTAAATCAAATTATTCTTGCATTGTCGACTTTGAAAGTTCAATCCCTTAATCACTTTCAAAGTAAGAGATATACTTACCGCTATATCTCTAGCAAGAATTGGGATCTCCTCTTTATCATTGTCACATCCCAATAATATGAGAATCTGTGACTCCAATAAAGAAAAGCAGGAACTCATTCCAATTTGCAAGTCCAACTTGCAATTTCCCAATTCGGTCTTTAACACCCGAGCCCACCACCCCTAAGGCGATGTTGACCCGTTGTTAATTGAACCAACCGTCAACAAGAATAGTACTCGCTATGCGCAATCCAATATCGCCCCAATAATATGAGGATCCGATATTGGGGTCACTATGCATACGGCCTTACTCTTTCGAGAAGCAAAGAGTCCGATCCAGATGCGCTTGCACACAGGAGCTGTCACTTCGGATAGGCGTCTCCCACATGCAATCCCTGGCGACGAAACTCTTCGCCTTGACGGGAGACCATGGATGTCACTTATGTGATCCTCCATCTTCATATTCAAATTTTAATTAATTATCGTGAATCACATTCACATAATTAATTCTTCCAAGGGAATTAATAACTCTAATCATATTAGAGTATTTCAATTGGACATAATCAATTTAATCATATTAAATTAATTATCAATCCAATTCAATCAATCAAACTTGATTATTTTACTTGAATACATATATGGTAATATCTCAAAATACGTATTAATTCGAATTTTAATAATTAGAAAAAAAATACATCTTAATCCCTCGGACATTATCCCGGCCCTACCCGCTGTCATGGCCAGTACCGACGAGAGTGGGACGGACCACATACGTTGCAACCCGCAACCCCAATGCTCTCCGACTAGGCACCACATCCGCCTCGGGAAAGGATAATGCCAAATTGATTAATTTGTACTTGAGATGATCATCGGTTTTTCAACCGAAATTGTACCATATAGTAATAATCAAAACATTTTGATTATAAGGAAATTTGCTAGACAAATTCCCAAATCCTATTCAAGCATCAAGTTTGAAGATTGTTGTTTCCAATTTATGATTTAGATCACATCTTAATCAACTAATTGGTTGGGGCCATGTCAATTAGGCAAATAATCATGTCTCAATATTTCACAAATATTATTCAAGATTATTTCACGAAATTAACAATTAATTTCACTAATTGACAATCACTTGGTTCTAGATTAGGAATGCAATTTCAGTAATGACCCCTATTCACTAAAATTGGCATATCTCAATCAATTTAAATCCAAATTAAGCAAACTCAATTTTCATAGATTGCTAACTTGATTTACAACAGAACCTAAGTGGATTTGCACGCATTTCGAGGCAGATGATAACAGTAATTAACTCTTTAATCATGTTAAAATCTATTGTTCCCGCAACAGTGCATACATGTCCATTAAAACAACCATAACTAGAGCATACGAAATCCGATTTACGCAAACTCAGTTCCTATGGTTTCCTTATTTAATGGGGAACAAAATCCAAGTTTTAAATTCGTGTTTAAACAATTTAAACAGTGCCGAATTTATTTACTAAACAGATCTGCGAAATCAAATGCGATGAAAACTTTCGCGACCTAAACGAACCCAAGTCGTCTACGGTTTTTCGAATCATATTCGAAACCGTCGACCTAAGGCTCTGATACCACTTGAAGGATATGGAGAAATCCTCAAGCGCATCACGGAAGCGTGATCGTCGTATCGGATACGACGAAGAACGACTAGTCGTACTAGTTGTTCGGTGCAGCGGAATTTAAAAATTTTTTAAACCGATGAAACCACGTGATCCGAGAACCATTCTCAGATCGTTTCATCTATAACCACAGCAAGTATAATGCAATACCTCTTGAAGCGTGGTTGATCGAGTCTCTACGAAAAGAGACCTCCTGTCTCAAGTCCGATCGTCGGAGTAACGGCTTGCGAGCGCGAAGATGAGTCGCGGTGTCCTCGCAATCCAAGTTGATCCAAGCGCGGTTGCTCCTGATCTCGTCACACGAGATCAAACGTCTCCTTCGTGAGTGAAGCACTCCAAGAAGACAAAGAACCGCAGAAAGTCGAAGCGGCAGCACGATGGCGCGGGCGACGACGTTTCTCTCCACCAAGGTGGACTGCCACCAAGAAGAGAGGGAGAGAGGGTTGTCGTGTATATGAGAAAGAGAGAGAGAGAGTTTGTGCTACAATAGCATGTGTAAAGAGAGAGCCAAGTATGCCTCTCTATTTATAGGGTTTTGGGATCCATGGATCTCAATCCATGGGACACATAGAATCAATGGATGAGATTGATTTATGTTCATCCAATGGCTAAGATTGTTGTTGTCAAAAGCAACAATTTTAGGTCAAAATATATTTGATAAAATCAAATATAATTCATTCCTAAAACAACCCAACAAATAAGGAGAGAAGACACATGGAGATTTCATCTCCATGTGCCTTCCATGTAGGCGCACACCCACTCCAATTGGGAGTGGTGTGCCGTCCATGGATTGCATGGAGATTGCAATCTCCATGAGATTGCATATCTCCATGTAATCCCTCTTATTTATTTGCAACAAAATTATTTGGGTTTTATTTCTCAAAAAATAATTCACAATTATCTTTGAGAATATTGCAATCTTGCCATGGAAAAATTGTGAATCATATTCACAACCCAAAACAACATGTAATTCATATTGTTAATTAATTACACAATGTGTATCCAATACACATCATAATTAATCAACACATATAAATTATAATTAACTCTCTCTAATACACTATAAATCACATTTATAATATATTATGAATAATTGGATATCTCTATCCACATTATTCTTATCCAAACTTATTAAATCACATTTAATCATATTGGATAATTTCTCATACATCATGATAATTAAAACACTTTTAATTATCAACTTCTCTTTGCTTAGATCTTATGGAATTGTTCTTAAACCATTTAAGAACAATGCTATTTCTCCTCAGATACTTGGAGATAAGGACAGGGCAATTGTATTGTTCCACGTATAGTGACTTGGATGTTGAGATCGTATCTCAAATCCAGATCCTATGGACCTCCCACTGATGCTTGATCAAATCAAGACCGTAGACTTAATCTTCTCATTGCATCTGAATCTCATTCAGATCAATGTCCATTTCATGGACTAAGATTAGGTCACTTCTCTAATGAGAGGAGTCACTAAAATCCAAACCTGTTTCATCACTCCCTCGGAATGGAAGCGTCATGGTTATACAATCGTTTATGATCAAATCACCCTTCAGGTATTCCCAATACCTGCACATCCTACATACTGGAAGACTCATGATCATCCTGAAGATAAAGATCACTTTTACACTGTCATCTTCAGGGCTAGATCATTAAGTTTCTCAATCTTGGTTATCGGGATTTGGTATAGATCATATGCTTTCACAAAGCATATATCTTACCTTCAAATTCATGTCATGCTTCCAAAGCACGACGACCATGCATGGAATTTGTTCAGTCCCAATACCTCATGAGTGAGCTCATATCTCCCGGTTCACAGGTGAACCTGTATGATCCCTTTGAGAGATCGTATTACTCATATGTCCTTACATGCACACCAGCTCGCCGGTATATAGACCTTGATTAGGTCATCAACCTATTGGTCTGCCAAATGTACATACTCAAACATATAGCAATACATCTGTCTCTAGTCAGAGGATGCATGCCTATGTTGTGACAGTATTCAACGTAGGTCTTTGGTTATCTCGATCTCGTCATGTCAACCCATTGACTTGACTAACCTGACACCTCTGAATCACTATTCCCATGCAGAGGACCTGCATCAAGAGGTCAGTCAGATATCAGTCATATGAGATAGGATTGCCATCTCCCACTCAGACTGGAGATCATCACTTAATGATCATTTGATGATGCTTGATGAGTCCTCTATCTAACTCCTTAGATATTCATCCAAGCATCAGCCTCTATGATCCATCCAATGAATCAACAGCTGTATGATCATCAAGTTGGCCATGGTACATAACCCTTATTGTACAGAGGGACCCTATAGTGCATTCATTCATTAATCTCAGAAAGGGGAGTGAAAAATAATCAATAATTTTCATTGATAATTTATTCATTACAATAACATTTATTGTAGAAATGGTTCGCCCAGGGCTCACATTGCTAACACGTCGATGACCCCACTCCATCTTCTCTATAAATACTTTCAATCCCCCATGAACCTGGATGATCCACCATTTATTCCTCCCACCTCCTTGAGTTTCAGTGTGAGATCGAGAGAGTGAGTGACAGATGCCTCCAATCATCGTCAAGCAAGTGTTGGAGAGGAGGCAGAGTGGCAAGATCATCACAGGTGAGCAGCTTTGTTGCCGTGTGAGCGAGCGTCCTCGTGCGCCGATGAGTCAAGGCAATGACATCTCATTGGAGCTTCTACAGTTCCAACCCCCAGGTGATTTCATCCACGATCATATCTATCCAATCTCCACTCCACGTTAGGCTTCTCTATTCCTCTTCCTCCATTGTCTTCTCAATCTCTGTCCCTTTGCATAGTTTCTGCAAATCGACTTAAATTTCAACAAAATCTCATTAACAATCATCTCATACCGATTATTTCCACTTCTCCATATTCGTCCATTACTGATCACCTCAGGTCACCATATATCTGAGAGTTATAGATCTAAATCCTTCGCCACCTACTAAGTTATCCATCCATTTCCATGTTTTCGTTAACAAACTGGTCGAGGTTGAAACTTGAACCTTAGTCTGTTATCTGCAGAACCTCGTGGGATTTGATTCCATCTGTACAACGAGTTTTACACCTTATTGGAGCAGAACCCCAGTATCTGATTTGCCCAATGGATTGGAAGCATATCATTCTTCAACAAGAGCACCTCTTGCATGGAGAACATCACTTGACGCAACCATCTGAGATCGAGACCCTGAGCCTATTTTATCTTTCTGCAAATCAAACACATCAAATTTGATTCCAGGAGGCGAGTTAATCAGATTGAACGAGATCGAGCCTCGTCATCATCAGTAGTTGTGATAACCATACGGAAGTCTGATCCCGCAATCTCTAGAGATTTGGTTGAAGAACTACCCATACTTGAAGAGCGAAACTTAAGCACTATTATACCATCAGAAGTACGTCCGATTGAGACTCAACGCACGAAGCGAGATACCACATTTGCGCAGCATCACGAACGTATCCTACAATTCAGAACTTCTGATCAGAACAACATCGAACTTCTGCATCTGTTGGCTGAAATATCGTCATCGCCTGAAATGTAAATTGGGGAAGAACATGATCTTCCCCAGATCGTACATATATTACTCGATCGAGCAGATCGATCTGTAGACATCCATCCATGTTAGAGTCACGTGCGAGGCACATGCATGGGTTTGATAACTCTTGGGCGTATTGTGTATAAGTCCCCATTGTTTCTTTGTTGCAAGTTGGTTCAGAGATAGGTCATTCACGTGATCGACCACGTGCTTGGATGGAGAAATTATGACTTAGCCTCAAACCTTCTGCTACTTGCACATAAGTCTTGTTTTAGAGCTGATCATGTACACATGCACATGGTTTCTGGACTATTTTTTACGCGTGCCCAATACTTTGAAGATTATTACACCCGTACCCCTGCTACTATATATAAACTCGATACATTTTATAATATATAAATATAAAATATAATAGTCATAAAAAATATAAATACCGTATTTTACTCTATATACCATCTAAAATCAAATTTGTAAAATTAAAATATTACTTATTTTAATAAATCTTTAAAGATAAATATATAACAAACTTTCAAAATACATAAAAAATAGAAAGACACCTTTACAAATTCTACAAAAATTACCTTTAATATATAATTATACTTTTACATAATAAACCAAAAAAGTTTAAAAATAGAACTAATAGAAAAATACAAAATACATAAAACTTGTAAAATTCATAAATAAATAAATAAAAATGACATAAAATGCACAACATGTCATTTTAAATATAAGTTTACCTACCTTCTAATAAAATTAAAGTAAAAATATTTTTGTACTTTCTACTATTTTAAAAATAAAAAAATAATTCACATATTTTAATAAAAATATATTTTTTAACTTTAAAAATAAACCAAAATCCATAAAATTCCTAAAAACCCTTTAAAAAGTCATAAAAACAATAAAATAAAATTAAAATATAAAAAACTATATAAAAACCATAAAAATAACAAAATATTTTCTAAAATAATAAAAATTACAAAGTACTTAAAAATCACAAAAACGTATAAAATTCATAAAAAAATCCCTAAAATTAAATAAAAATTAGGAAACCCTTAAATCCTTAGTTTTTTATAGTTTAACCGTATTTTTCCAATAGTTTGCCTCCATGAGTTCGACACTCTTGTACTTAACGTTATACACTTGAGTTTAGGAGTATAATAAAAAAATAAAAAAGATCAATAAAAACTATCTTTTTCTGGAAAATTCCACCTGGTCTATATAACGATCGAGTGTGATTTTTCAACAAATTGAAGGATGGAGGTGTGTGGAGTATCGGGGATGAAGGGAGCACAAGAGGGTGTTTGAGAGGAGGAGGGTGCATGGGGTTGTTGTCGGAGGAGGAGATTATCGCTAGTATGCGATGTGTGCTGGGAGGAGGGTGCCACTAAAGGAGGTGCACGCGAGTGTAGCTCACGCGTCGTTGGAGGAGGAGAGCTCGCGGGAGTAGTTCGGGCAACAGAAGTAGAGGAGAAGGGCACAGAGATGGGTTGTCTGGACATAGAGTAGGGCATCGGGAGGGGTGGGATTGTTCGTAGATTGAAAGTTTCATCCAATGACAGCTGATCTTTGGAATCAACGGTGGGGTTTCTTGCAGTAGGGAAGTTGCCTGCTTTGCAAAGCATGTTCCCCTCCCTCTCTCTCTCTCTCTCTCTCTCTATATATATATATATATATATTACTAATTTCTTTTGAAAATGTTACATACAATGTATAACTTGTTACTTTGTTGTTAAATCATTATCACTAATGGATGATATTCTTTAAGTTACTTATGATACGCATCACGTTGATGATAATAATACAAAAGTTATTGATATTAATGTAACCTTATTTTATTATATTAAGTTGACACTTTGTTTGTTAATAATTGACTTCATATCATTCTTATTGAAATAAATATATTCATTTGTTACTTACAAAAGTTATAAAATTACTTATGCATTGGTAAATTGTTACTGTCAAGTTAAAAGTTACTTGTCACGAATTCTTTTATTAATTTATCATTGCTCTTTTTAATATGATATTCTCATGATCCAAATCCATACAGGAAGCATTGTTTATCATTGCTTCTGAGAAATCGTGATCAATTTCTCGATCATCATTCATGAAACATAAGAAGTATTCGGATGTATGGTATACTTGGAGTAAAAGATGTAGTAGTAAATCATTAACTATGAGTTGTAAGAAGTAAAGATGAGTAGTAATACCAAAACATTGATCATATGAAATACTTGAATATAAAGTGAAAAAATGAGGAACTTAATTCCAAAATAAACACAAGATAAGTAACACTTGTGTGGCCAATAGTAAAATAAAAAATTCATATCAGTAAATAATTTAAATACATTAGTAAGTTGGTATATTTTCAAAATATCGCATGAAAACTAACAATTGTGTTAGCAATAGTAGCATATAATATATTATAAGTGATGAATACATGATTCATCGCCTTTATTTTTTTATTTTGGCTAAAATACTTAGTAAAATACATGTAAATAGTGACTAATTTCAACTAATTATCATTTTAACCATAAATATTTATATAATATATTTAACACTTATTTTATCCAAAATAAAAGAATAAAAATAAAAAGAAAAATAAAAGAAAAGAAGGTGATGAAGCCACGTTTCATCATCTTTATTCTATCATTTTGGCCTTAAAAACCCTAGTAAATGTGTGTAAATAGAGCTAATTTAGGCATTTTATCATCCATGCATTGTCTTGTATATATTGTATAAAATGCGGTTTTTAAAAGCCAAAATTATAGAATAAAGAAAAGAAAAGAAAAAGAATAAAATATTGTAAATATTTTATGACCTGAAACCCCGAGACCGAGGCATCTTGATGAATAGGTCGACAAGGAATAAAGTAGGGGGAGATAAGGGCCAAAGTACAGATAAAATACCTATACCTTGTATTCATTCTTTATTCATTTTGGGACTTATTTTTGGTTCCACTTTTTATACATCAAATAAAGAAGCTTTATACATGAAAGTTGTAGATAAGTAAATAAAGAAAAAAATACAAAATTGATTTCACTCAAAAATAATGTACAGATAAAAATTTATGGTCTGAATAAAAATCCAGAATTCCAACTTCCCAGACCCGTATCTCATAAATGAAAACTCCAAATGCGGCAAACTCACCTTTAATTGTATAGAAGAAAATAATCTATTTAATGGAGGTGGTTTCGTATTTTTCGGAGCTACGGTTTGAAAGTTGAGTTTTGGACCCACCTTGTATAGCTATACTAATTAAAATATTCAATTTATTATTTATTAATTATTTTTATATTTTTATAATATTGTAAATATTACTAATAATAAGTATGTATATTAAAATCAGAATTAAAATGCAAAAGAAACACAAAATAAAATACTTGTATATAGAATACATAGATACAATACTTATATACAAACCTATATAACATACTCTTCGAATTTATTAAATATACAAAATAAATCAGAAAAATAAAATAAAAATATATTTGTATACATAAAAGTATTTTATATTTTTAGAAAATAATAAACAAAAGTAAATAAATTAAAAATACAAAAATAAAAATAAAATACTCAAATACATAGATAATATCCTTATAAGGGGTATAAATGCAAACTTGTAAAAATATACTTCATAAAAATAAATAAAAATCACTATAAAATACTTTATAAAAAATAAACATTTTTCATTTTATAATTAAAAATCAATAAAATCATTATCTATTTTTAATAGATTTTATAAAAGTTTTTTCCAAGGATTTTCCTGGTTGGTTCACGTGGACCAACCAGGTGACTAGGAAAGTTGACCCGCTGGTCAACTCTCCTGTCCTCTCCCTGCTGCTTGTTAGAGCGCCCGTGACTCCCTTTTCTCGAATTTTTCGCCGTCGCTGCGTTGCTCGAGGGAAGATGGTCCCTTCACGAAAATTGTTCACTATTCATCCATGATTCGCGCCAACCTTGTAGATCTTCCTAAATCTTTCGTATTCACTAGATCTCCATCGATCTTTGTGCCCTCTCAGCCATATGTTTCAAAAACCGACCCCAAACCTTCCTCTTGCTTTTGAACCCTTTTTGACCAAGCAAACACCTTCCCCTCGCATGCTCTGGACTGGAGACGGTGACAGGGTCTCCTCCAGCTGCTTAGGAGGGTCGCGCGCGGCCAAGGAGCGGCTCCACGCCCCCCATCTCCGGCCAACGGCCGTGAGGTTCTTCCTCTTGGTTTCCCAACCAATCGAGGTGGTTTTCGCTTGTTTTTCTTTGTTTTTTTATGCTGTAGGTTAGATCTGGTGTTAGGATTAATTCAGTCTCCTTATTCTTCTGTTTCGTGGTTCATCCGCCGCCATATACCCCCTCGCCGGAGCTTGCTCCGGCGAGTGCCATTCTCGCCATACAACGCCATCCACCAATCCGCGTTGCGCTGGGGCTTGCACTTCTTTTTCTGCTACGTTTTTTTGCCGATTGCAGGTCCCAGGAGAGGCAAGCGCGCCTCATTTTTGCTCAAGAACAGTCCCCCCAGGTCGCCGGAGCTTCATTGTGTGCCGTCGGTCCTTCATCGGCCCGCGGCCTTATCCCCGCCACCTGGAAGCTTTGTCGTAGCTGTTGGAGCATAACGAAGGCCTTGGGACAGATCCAGGTGCACGGGAGCTCGACCCCCGGCGAATCCGAACTCGCCCCGGTCGAGTTCCTCGTGTGTTCTTCCAGAATTATCCTACGCCGTCGGATCCGCTCTCTATTGCCAGGCAGAGCAGCCACCGTTAGATCGCCATCTGCATCAACCGTCCGATCGTCCTTCATCTAATCTGAACCGTGCAAGCGAAACGGTATCGGTCCGTTTGAGAGCGCCATGTGGCATAAGTGATCTCCTGGAAGCCATCGGATTCGCCTCCTGCTTGGGTATTTTGCAACTTAGCCCAGGCCATTTTTTGTAATTTAATAATAGACATTAATCTTTCGTCTGCAGTGGAACTTTTTGTGTGAAAATTTTGTAGACACCCCCATTATTTCAAGAGCACGCAAGGGGGTCCCTGCCAGAGCACGTGCATAGGGCGCGTGATCTTGGCCCTTTTTGCGTGGGACCCCTTGCACATTTGGGTATATTTATTTGGTCCTGAAAGTATTTACTTCAGTTATATAATTTTGGTATTTTTGCATTCTGGCCCCCTGACTTTCTTAATATTACGAAAAAACCCCTGCATGTGTGCCATTTCTTTTTGCTTCTAGTAATTTTTGCATGTGTCTATAAAAACCAAAAAAAAATCTCCAAAAATCACATTAAGCTCCTGCTATAGTGTAGTTTATCACCATATTTTTAGTTTCTATAATTATTGCATTTTATATCTATTAAAAATCAAAAATAGCCATTTTGTGCACTGTTTGCATCATAAAATCCATAAAAAATATAAAAACACTCCAGAAAAATAAAAAAAATATTTTGTCTAATTTAGTTTGTTTTAACTTCTATCCAAAAACCAACTAAAAATATTAAAAGAAAACCATAAAAATTATAAAACACCCAAAAATCTTTATAAAAATAGTAAAAATTCATAAAAAAATCACAAAAATATAATTTTTGTCTCTTAATTTTCTCTACTATATTATATTTATATTAAAAATAGTTTGAAGGAATTTTGCTACTGTTTACTATTATTTACCTCTAAATTAATATGGGATAATTACTAAACTCATTATATTGAGTATTTTTGACTTTAAAAATATATAAAAATTAGCAAAATATCTTAGAAAATCACAAAAACATTATAAAAAGATAAAAAATCCAAAAACACTATATTTGCCATATTTTACCTATTCTTAGCCTATTTATACCTCTCTCTCCTCTCTTATATATATATACACACATTCTTTATATAGCTATATCTATTTATTAAAAGAAAAAGAAAAATATAAAAATATAAAATATAAAAAGAAAAATACAAAATCAGAAAATCAAAAATCAAAATAAAAAAATATAAAAATTAAAAACCCACAAAAAAATAGCATAGTAGACACTTGATCACAATTTACACGTTTTGTGCCTTAGTGCCCCGATATAGCCTTTCTGCTCCCTGTGTTCGACCTCTACACATACTTGCACTATACACATCTTTGTTGTAGAGTTATAATAAATTTTAACTCCACACACTTTCACTTCTTTACTTGATTGTCGTGGGTTAATTGTTGTTTGAATCTCGGATTTCGTTGGAGGTCAAATCAACGACTGTTGATTCGCCTTGTGAGTCAGCACGAGCTTTGCAAATCTGTGTTCAACAAATGGCACCGTTGCCGGGGAGCAACAGCGCGTAGTTCGGGTTATTGCTTTGTGTTTGTGATTATTTGTCTTTTTCGTGGCTTTTTATTTCTGCTTGTTTATCATATTTCTTGTTTGAATTGTCTAACCCCTCTCTTGTTTGACTTCTTGCGAGGTACGCGGATCGAGGGAGGAGCTCTCTTCCAGGAGCACCTGCGCACCCACGTGAGGCGACTTGACTTAGCACGAAGGCGGGCTAGGAGAGGATTTTGAAGACGATTCTAGTCTATTTATTATTAGTGTAATTTTGGTGAGAGAGAGACCATCTAATTTGTAATAATACAGGTACATTCAGACTTTGGACTTTCGGGCCCAATTTCCAAGTGTTTGTACACTTGGGGGCTCACCGCGGATTTTACGGTTTTCATCGCATCTTTTTCCCTTTGTTTTCTCGGTTTTGTTATCTTAGTTTGTGTGATTGAGCCCCTACTTTTAGGATTGCTTGCGATAGACTAAGGCCAAACACCTAATATATTTGCATGTACCTATAGACTTGTTTGGACTTAGTCAAATTTAAACAGTCTGTTCATTTATCTCTTAACCCGTGTGCCGTGAGCGAGCCCCATCAAGCGCTACTCCTGAACTTGAGTGTGTCGAGATGAGGAGGGGTAAGCCAAGACCAGACTCTTAGGTTAAAGATAAGTGGCCGATTTGTGGTTCTTCACGATAATAGCAATTTCTGAAACTTAGGGTGATTTCATCGGCTTTGCATTTGCATATAGATTAGGTTTCAATTCTGCTGAGCATCCCTGCATGTAGAGTGCTGGAGGAAAGGTGAGCATTTACGCTTTAGCATACATCATCGTTTTGTCGCTTGCATTGCTTTTCCGACTCTCTACCTCTGATTTTGATCACCTAGGTGCTAAGTAAAATTGACTCCTCGATAGGTTCGTGCATTTCTTATTAAAAATCCAAAAAAAGTGATAACCAATAAAATTGGGACTGCTAATCTTACTTGACCCTAAAACCACAAAAAAGAAAAACTTGTATTGGGGCGAGTAATCCCCTCATTGTCTTTGCTTTTACTTGCTCGCGCACACACTAAGGATTAGTGCCCAAATCCCATTGAGCCCCTAAGTGTTTGTGCAACTTTTGGACTCCTCACCTAACTCTAAAACAGACAAGATAAAAAGGCTGCTCTTGTGGTCTTTCCCGAGTTGAGTAGGTGAATTGAGGGTTTGATTGTTTCATTTTTGTTTGTGATTGTTTTGTGTGTGTCCTAGATCGCTTCTGCGCAATTGCGCCTTTCTTCCCACTTCTCTTGACTTGACCATCGTGCTCTCCCGATCATTGTCTTTTGTTTTCGAGATGGACCCCTGGAGCGTATTTTATCCGAACTCTGCGGATCCCTCGTTCACTCCAGCCGGTCCACCTCCTTTTTTCCAGGAGGACTTTGCTCCTGATTTTTGTACCTATCTGCCTCAGCCGTAGTATCAGAACTCGGATTTCTACCCACATCCACTTCCACCTGTATATTATCCTCCTCCACCTTCACATTCACCCGAGGCCGAGCTGTTGGAGTCACCTTTCATGGAATCCACCCTTGAGCACTTGACCCAGATGATGGATCATATGAGACAGAGGATTGACCACCTCTCTAGAACAAGTAAGAGCGACCATGATATTCCACCATTTGATGATATGGGTTCAATTGAGGATTTCCATGAGAGCTTGCAATCGCCCAAAACACAAAAAAATGAGAAAAATTTAAAAACACAAAAAGATTTCGGGAGACACATGATCGAATCAGACTGTGAGGAGAGCGTCCACTTGCCAGACCATTTGACCAAACTTTTCATACACTGTCCCACCTTTGACCCCGAGGATGCCGCTGTACAGACTGCTCTTGGCATGCCTCGTGTAGATGCTGATTCCGACTTCCTCCCTTGTATGGAGGAGGTCCAAAAATTCAAAAAAATGTTGATTGAACCTGAAGTGGTGGCCACCATACATGAGATTATCCGTGCCCCACTTTAGCAGGCCATGACTGATTTATCTGCTCCTCTTCCTAAGAAGAGAAAGCGAAGGAGCAGATCTAAGCGTCATATCTTGACCATGGCCACTGCCCATGCCATTACACACCGTCCCATTCCTCGGAAGAGGAACACTGCCACACCTTTCATTAGCTGCACCATCTCTGACTTCACATGTGATCACACTCTCCTAGACGGCGGTGCTTCGATTAGCATTATACCCTTCTCGCTGGTACAGTCTCTTCACTTAGGGCCTCTCAAGAAAACCAGGATGATCGTTCAGTTTGCTGATGGATCCATCAAGAGGCCGAAGGGTATCCTTGAAAACGTTGTCATTTCAATTCAGGGCACGAGCTATCACGTTGATTTTGTCGTATTGCCCATGGAGACCTCCACTGGGGAGCACTCTCCAATCATCCTGGGACGACCGTTCCTCGCCTCTGCGAGGGTCGTTATTGATTACGGATCAGGAGAGATTCGCTTCCGCCCTACTGACGAGAGCGAAGTGTTGATCACCGCACCTACTGCCGACCAGAGACCTGCACCTGATATGACTTCACCTATCTTGGCTGATCCCGAGGACTATGATATATATGAGGATATCAGAGAGACCTTCTTTATGACCGATGATGAGACCCGAGAATTCCTCTCCAAGGAGGAAGTCTCGGAAAGCATAGACCTGGGAGTTTCTGCTTCTTGTGATTGGCGATGTGTTGACGACATCCGCGGGATTTATACGATTGATACCATTGAGCGGAGGGCAGATTTAGAGACTATACAGGACGGACATGCTCTGACTATTTCCACTGATGAGTCCGCTCCTGTCCATGTAGATACTGATGAGACTAAGGCCGAATTTGATTTAGTTGCTTTTCATCAGAAATTTGGGCTTTTTGATGAGAAAGATGATCCGGTTGAGATTGTAGAGGACGAACAGAGTTCGACTACTTCCACTTATGAGTTCGTTCCTTTTGGTTTTGACACGGATGACACCTCGCAGGACGACTCCGAGTACACTGCTTCCGATGACGATGAGTTCGCCCCATTTCACTTAGATATCAGCGAGACTCCCAAGGCCGGACCTAGTCACACTTCTCCCACTCACCAGTCTGTGCCTTCACACCCTAGGGCCCCTGAGGACCTTCACTCTGTCGACCCTGATCGGCTTCCGTCCACTGTGGACCCCGATTTCGACCTACACCATACCAGATCCATTCCTCAGCGGTCCCGCAAGAAGGTTCGCTTTCAACCTTCTTGACCAGCTGTATATCCATCTCTGTTGTATATTCACTTTTGTGTACCTCTGTTCTCTCTTCCGTTTTGCTCATCCACCCATTCTCATTTTTGTCTTACTTAGGACGTACTTTGTCCTAAGTATAGGGGGGTGGACGAGCCGAGTGTTCTTTCATCATTCCGTATCATCTCTCCTGTCGTTGCCTATACTTAGGACTTCTTTCACCCTAAGTATAGGGGGAGCGATGCGTACATCCTCCTGATCTTGTTTCCATTCTCATCTCTTTTCTTCTTTTCTTCTTTTCCTTGTCTATTCTCTTTATCTATCAAAAAGGTGTCGCCCCTTGTAGACAGTTTTCTATACTTAGGACGTACTTTGTCCTAAGTATAGGGGGGTGTGCACCCCGAGTATTTCCATTCTTTGATCCTCTCCATTGTCTCCTCTCCTTGTCTATACTTAGGGATATCTTACCCTAAGTATAGGGGGAGACAATCTGAGTACGATCTGTTCATTCCCACCCTTGACCCTCCCTGCCTTGTGTACAGTCTGCTATACTTAGGATTATTTGATCCTAAGTATAGGGGGGACGGTCAACTTCTCATTCGTTCATTCATTCCTTTATTTATTCCTTCATTCTTTAGACTTGCTTATACTTAGTACGAGTTATATCTTCTCTTTTCTCTCTGATCTATGAGGACATAGCTCAAGCTAAGTATAGGGGGGTCGTATATACTGTGTATATACTTTAGCCATAACTCGTACTTTCATATTTTTCTAAATAATACGGTTAATAATTCTTTAAAAATTCTTTAAAAATCCTTAATAAAAAGATGTGGTTATTCCTCAAATTCTTTTTGTATACATACTGATTAATAAATCAGGTGAAAATATTTTTTGCGAAATGTTTGAAAAATAGTTTGAAAATCTTTGTGAACATTTATTGAAAACTATTTTGAAAATATTTTGTAAAAATGTGTGGTTTGTAAAAATTTATTTTCTTTGTGTGAAATAAAATGATTGAAAAATGATTTGCAAATGGCTTAAAAAATGGTTGCAAAAATATTTTGAAAAATCTATATATACTGTTTTGAAAGCCTTTGCAAAATGATTTCAAATGTGTGTACATGTTTGCAAAAATGTTTGTAAAAATTATTTTGGACTATAGTTTTCAAAAATTGTGTAAAATTGTTTTCAAATAAGTTTGAGGAATATATACATCACACCAAAATCCACTATACATGTATATATGTATAAAATTGACCACTTACCCTGTAAGTTCTTAAAATCCACTTCTTGTAGATATAAGAAGCACTCCCGTGTACATATTTTTCACCTAGCTTTTCAGCCAAAAACTTTTTTTTTCAAAAATCCCAAAAACATTTGCAAAACTAAAATCCAAAAACATTTGAAAAATCTTTATTAAAAATATAAAAAATTGCATCTGCATATGCGTCATGCATCATCTTTTCAAAAATCCATAAAAAGTTCAAAATCTTTGAAAATTGCATCACAAAAATATTTTCTGCATAACATTACATGGCATGAGCATTTTTCGGATTGAGTCTGATAGTTGAACGAGTCTAAGTAATATCTGGAGATTGGAGCTTGATTGGACCTTAAAATCTACCTAATAACAGGAACCTTATAGGAACTGGGTTTGAGGTACTTCAGGTCTAGTTGACTTAATTCTTTGAGGATCACGAGACTTAGTTCAATGGATTCTTGACTGCCTAAGTAGAGTATTTCGGAGCACATGCACGACTCTTGTCGATAATGACCTAACTTGGACACCTGCACCTTTCACATAGCTCTCCACGGATGAGTTGGTGAGGAGGCAGTTTCCTTTGGCTTGGGGTAGCATATGAGGGTAGTCCTTCTAGGCGGAACCTCTCTTCTTCTTCTAGTGAAGGAAGTGCACCTCAACTTGGTCTAGTGGTGATGAAGGCTAAAGACAGAAGCCGTGGGTTGCAATAAAGCTTCAAAAGAGGGATAGTCTACTGGCTCAAGAGGAAAATTTCTTGTATATATGCTGCACCGTGTAGATATGTTGTACAGATGCACTTGAAAAAAAAGGAAAGAAAAAAAAAGAAAGAAAAAAATGCAAAAAGAACTCCAAAAAAGTGGTGGGTCGGATTGAAAATTTAAAAACCCCACCGGAGTGTATATAGTTCAATAAAACAAAAGCTTATGGTATCCATGTTACATCTCATGAAGCTTGCAGCGGGAGACTTAGCTACACTGGTTGAGCTCCCAAAAGTCTATACCTCTTATTCCCCCTCTTCTTGAGCCGGTTGCACTTGAACTTAGAAGGGAATACCCCGCTTCTCGAGGAAAGAGTTGCTAGACCGAGGCATTAGAGTTACCAGGTTGGGGGAGATTGTTTCTTTGTTACTTCTGAGGTGGGGAGCTACATATCACTCACACTGTACGAGTCAGACTCATAGTCGTAAGAGTTTGCGTATGAGTTGAAATATTTCTGACCTGGCTATTGAGGAGACTTGAGCAGAGTTTTGGGATTCTCACGGACTGTTGGATTTCAAACTTGGCTCTCATTAAGGTTCCGACCGCACTAAAATTCAAAGGTCTGACTTAAGCTCCGAACTTTGATTTTACGAAGACAAGTTCGATAATTAAACTTAATCTAATTTTCTTCTTTTTCTTTTCTTTCTTTTTCTTTTTGCACTTATTGCATAAGTGTTTGCTAGGGACTAGCAAAGGTAAAGTATAGGGGGATGATGAAGCCACGTTTCATCATCTTTATTCTATCATTTTGGCCTTAAAAACCCTAGTAAATGCGTGTAAATAGAGCTAATTTAGGCATTTTATCATCCATGCATTGTCTTGTACATATTGTATAAAATGCGGTTTTTAAAAGCCAAAATTACAGAATAAAGAAAAGAAAAGAAAAAGAATAAAATATTGTAAATATTTTATGACCCGAAACCCCAAGACCTAGGCATCTTGATGAATAGGTCGACAAGGAATAAAGTAGGGGGAGATAAGGGCCAAAGTACAGATAAAATACCTATACCTTGTATTCATTCTTTATTCATTTTGGGACCTATTTTTGGTTCCACTTTTTATACATCAAATAAAGAAGCTTTATACATGAAAGTTGTAGATAAGTAAATAAAGAAAAAATACAAAATTGATTTCACTCAAAAATAATGTACCGATAAAAAGTTATGGTCTGAATAAAAATCCAGAATTCCAACTTCCCAGACCCGTATCTCACAAATGAAAACTCCAAATGCGGCAAACTCACCTTTAATTGTATATAGAAGAAAATAATCTATTTAATGGAGGTGGTTTCGTATTTTTCGGAGCTACGGTTTGAAAGTTGAGTTTTGGACCCACCTTGTATAGCTATACTAATTAAAATATTCAATTTATTATTTATTTATTATTTTTATATTTTTATAATATTGTAAATATTACTAATAATAAGTATGTATATTAAAATCAGAATTAAAATGCAAAAGAAACACAAAATAAAATACTTGTATATAGAATACATAGATACAATACTTATATACACACCTATATAACATACTCTTCGAATTTATTAAATATACAAAATAAATCAGAAAAATAAAATAAAAATATATTTGTATACATAAAAGTATTTTATATTTTTAGAAAATAATAAACAAAAGTAAATAAATTAATAATACAAAAATAAAAATAAAATACTCAAATACATAGATAATATCCTTATAAGGGGTATAAATGCAAACTTGTAAAAATATACTTCAGAAAAATAAATAAAAATCACTATAAAATACTTTATAAAAAAATAAACATTTTTCATTTTATAATTAAAATCCAATAAAATATTATCTATTTTTAATAGATTTTATAAAAGTTTTTTCAGGGATTTTCCTGGTTGGTCCACGTGGACCAACCAGGTGACTAGGAAAGTTGACCCGCTGGTCAACTCTCCTGTCCTCTCCCTGCTGCTTGTCAGAGCGCCCGTGACTCCCTTTTCTCGAATTTTTCACCGTCGCTGCGTTGCTCGAGGGAAGATGGTCCCTTCACGAAAATTGTTCACTATTCATCCGTGATTCGCGCCAACCTTGTAGATCTTCCTAAATCTTCTGTATTCACTAGATCTCCATCGATCTTTGTGCCCTCTCGACCATGTTTCAAAAACCGACCCCAAACCTTCCTCTTGCTTTTGAACCCTTTTTGACCAAGCAAACACCTTCCCCTCGCATGCTCTGGACTGGAGACGGCGACAGGGTCTCCTCCAGCTGCTTAGGAGGGTCGCGCGCGGCAAAGGAGCGGCTCCACGCCCCCCATCTCCGGCCAACGGCCGTGAGGTTCTTCCTCTTGGTTTCCCAACCAATCGAGGTGGTTTTCGCTTGTTTTTCTTTGTTTTTTTTATGCTGTAGGTTAGATCTGGTGTTAGGATTAATTCAGTCTCCTTATTCTTCTGTTTCGTGGTTCATCCGCCGCCATATACACTCTCGCCGGAGCTTGCTCCGGTGAGTGCCATTCTCGCCATACACCGCCATCCACCAACCCGCGTTGCGCTGGGGCTTGCACTTCTTTTTCTGCTACGTTTTTTTGCCGATTGCAGGTCCCAGGAGAGGCAAGCGCGCCTCATTTTTGCTCAAGAACAGTCCCCCCAGGTCGCCGGAGCTTCATTGTGTGTCGCCGAACCTTCATCGGCCCGCGGCCTTATCCCCGCCACCTGGAAGCTTTGCCGTAGCTGCTGGAGCATAACGAAGGCCTTGGGACAGATCCAGGTGCACGGGAGCTCGACCCCCGGCGAATCCGAACTCGCCCAGGTCGAGTTCCTCGTGTGTTCTTCCAGAATTATCCTACGCCGTCGGATCTGCTCTCTATCGCCAGGCAGAGCAGCCACCGTTAGATCGCCATCTGCATCAACCGTCCGATCGTCCTTCGTCTAATCTGAACCGTGCAAGCGAAACGGTATCGGTCCGTCTGAGAGCGCCATGTGGCATAAGTGATCTCCTGGAAGCCATCAGATTCGCCTCCTGCTTGGGTATTTTGCGACTTAGCCCAGGCCATTTTTTGTAATTTAATAATAGACGTTAATCTTTCGTCTGCAGTGGAACTTTTTGTGTGAAATTTTTGTAGACACCCCCGTTATTTCAACAGCACGCAAGGGGCTCCCTGCCAGAGCACGTGCATAGGGCGTGTGATCTTGGCCCTTTTTGCGTGGGACCCCTTGCACATTTGGGTATATTTATTTGGTCTTGAAAGTATTTACTTCAGTTATATAATTTTGGTATTTTTGGATTCTGGCCCCCTGACTTTCTTAATATTACGAAAAAGCCCCTGCATGTGTGCCTTTTCTTTTTGCTTCTAGTAATTTTTGCATGTATCTATAAAAACCAAAAAAAATCTCCAAAAATCACATTAAGCTCCTGCTGCAGTGTAGTTTATCACCATATTTTTAGTTTCTATAATTATTGCATTTTTATATCTATTAAAAATCAAAAATAGCCATTTTGTGCACTGTTTGCATCATAAAATCCATAAAAAATATAAAAACACTCCAGAAAATTCAAAAAAAATATATTTTGTCTAATTTAGTTTGTTTTAACTTCTATCCAAAAACCATCTAAAAATATTAAAAGAAAACCATAAAAATTATAAAACACCCAAAAATCTTTATAAAAATAGTAAAAATTCATAAAAAAAAATCACAAAAATATAATTTCTGTCTCTTAATTTTCTCTACTATATTATATTTATATTATAAATAGTTTGAAGGAATTTTGCTACTGTTTACTATTATTTACCTCTAAATTAATATCAGATATTTACTAAACTCATTATATTGAGTATTTTTACTTTAAAAATATATAAAAATTAGCAAAATATCTTAGAAAATCACAAAAACATTATAAAAAGATAAAAAAAAAATCTAAAAACACTATATTTGCCATATTTTACCTATTCTTAGCCTATTTATACCTCTCTCTCCTCTCTTATATATATATATACACATTCTTTATATAGCTATATCTATTTATTAAAAGAAAAAGAAAAATATAAAAATATAAAATATAAAAAGAAAAATACAAAATCAGAAAATCAAAAATCAAAATAAAAAAATATAAAAATTAAAAACCCACAAAAAATAGCATAGTAGACACTTGATCACAATTCACACGTTTTGTGCCTTAGTTCCCCGATCTAGCCTTTCTGCTCCCTGTGTTCGACCTCTACACATACTTGCACTATACACATCTTTGTTGTAGAGTTATAATAAATTTTAACTCCACACACTTTCACTTCTTTACTTGATTGTCGTGGGTTAATTGTTGTTTGAATCTCGGATTTCGTTGGAGGTCAAATCAACGACTGTTGATTCGCCTTGTGAGTCAGCACGACCTCTGCAAATCCGTGTTCAATAGAAGGCTCGATATATGAAATATATACATACTAATCCTAACACTGAGACGAGGTCAATATTGACGTGGTAGAGAAGATGAGGATCATAACCTATAAAAATACTCATAAAATCAAGACCAAAAATATAAATTACCCATTTTCACCATGTAAATATTTCACCTATTTTATTTATCACTTATATCATCTCAAATAAAAATATTTCTTCATAAAAGTTGTTCACAAAATATATATTATTTTATAAAAAATATCAGAGAAGTATTTCATCATCGAAAATAATTAACCGTAATGGATCGTAAAAGCCACAAAACCGACGTCAAAGGTTTATAACTATTTATATAAAACTCCAAATGGACCAAACTCACTTTTAAAATCTATTTTATACTTATTAATATTTATTAAAAATATCAAAAAATATTTGAATAAAACCGGTGAGTTTTGACGAGTTTAGGACCCGTTGTATATATGTATTATATGTAGAAACTTTCCCGATTATTAATTAAATAATCGTAAATTCTATTTACTCAATTTCTTTTCTAAAAATCTTCTAAAAATGTATACAAAAATATAACTATGTCAAAATACCAATAAAACTCGAAGCCTCGAAGTGTCTACTTAAATTTTCCTGACCTCATAACTCGATTGTATGAACTCTGAACTAAGCAAAGTTGGTCTTAGAAGTCATGTTATTTAATTATCTACAAAATGACACTAATTTTTCTAAAATCGGAGTTAATATGAAAAATGTGGTTTTTAGGGGATGTATTAGTATATTGTACAATGTACCGTAACTCATTATTATTTATTATATTATTACTCTATTCTTAAATCATAATAAATAATAATTTATTTATTATTTATTAATTTAAGTAATTACTTAATTATATACTGAATTATTAAACAAATTTTTATTTAATTAAATCCTTCATTAAATACTTAATTATTTATTTAACTATATCTTAATTAATTAATTTAATTATTACTTAAAATTATTATTAGTTATCTTAATTTTAATTAATTAATAATTTATTTATTTTGCTATTTATTTTATAATTCTTATTCCTCTCTCTTCTCTCTCTTCCCATTCTCTCTCTTACTTTCATATTTCCACCTTCTTCCACGCCGGTTCTTCTTTTCCCTTCCTCCCTTCTTCCACCATCAATGACCGATCTCCCTAACGGTCGCTCGTTGGCCGGCTATTGTACAACTTCATCGCAGTACCGCTACCGCTAGCGGTGACGATGTCCTCCGATGTTCATATAAGCTTGTCAACCTCCATCCAGATCTTCAATCCATCATTTCCTCCTTTCAGTCGGTGAGCTCCAGCGGAAGAGCGAATGGTGACAATGTTCCTGACTCCGTCGAGCGAGGTTGAGGAGTGAGCACTGAGATCCACTACTCCGGCGATCTACGTCGTGTATGTGTCGAGCCTCTACGACGAGTGACTGCATCGAGGCAAGGATATCGGAGCTCCACCGATCTCTAGGCGATCGTCCACTTCATCTATTTTGTTGTCGTAGATCTAGGTCAGATCTCGTTACATTCTCTTCTCAATCATCCTCCCTTCTCTTCTCAGACCCTTTGTTCTATTCTCCAACCCTCTCTTCTCGTTTGATTTATCGGTGATTTGATGCAAATCTCAATCAAAACGTTCGACTCCATTCCTTCACCTATCCACTACCTCCATTTCATCGAGGATTGAACCTCTAATCACCCTTCCATCAGTTAGATTTTCGGCTGAGCCTTGCGCTCGAGTAGTGTTGATTGTTTGCAAGAAGAACAGTATCGCAACACCACTTGATCTTCCACCTGCAGACCCGACTCTGGTCACTTGAAACACATGGAGCACTAACCGGTTTTATACAGAAGCAACACTTGATCACCTCCGATCCCTCGTCATGTTGCTTTCCCTTTTCACTAATTTCCATTGAATTTTGGGCCGAGGTTTAGAGCCTCGAGTCGGCTTCATCTCCTACAGGTTTATCGCATATGAAAATGATATCATTTGAGGAGTAGAAGAGGATCATCGAGCTCCATTACAGGAGGATATGAAGCGAATATCTCAACGCCATCCCAGTTCTGAGCTTGATAGATATTTAATTGTCTTCATCAAAGATCTTCGATTGAGCACCACCTCCGATCAGAACTCATCAACAACATCATCGAGAGTTCCACCTTGATCTTCCACCGTAGATACACGGTAAACATCTATAGATCGAAGAGTCTCATCTTCAACGTTAACAGAACAACCTCAATTTGTAGCATCACTCGAATTGGAAAGGAACTCGGGCTAGAGTTAACGTCAGATTATAGGAAGAAACTCGATTCGAATTGTTGATCGAGCTTGAATTACAACCGCTTGATTCATATCCAAAGCTCTACAACCAATCTGCAACTCACCGCTTGCGCCGCCCCACCGTTCATCAAGCTTCACGCATCCTGGAGCTGAACAAGCACGTGCCCGTGCATGTAGTCACTGTTGTTTTTGCAGGAATGCTCCGATAATTCTGATATTTTCTGGCAGGTTTAACTACGTGGTCAATCATGTGCTATCAGGGGAAGGGTTGCAGATAGAACCCTCGAATGCTGAACAGCTTACTTATGCGCCCCAAAATTAAAAAAGAAGGTTACATCTATACCCCTAACAGTACCTAATTACCTATACATATCCTATACTTAATAAATAAAATTATATAGTATACAAATATCATAAAAATAAATAGAAATATTGTATTTCATACTATATATAGTATAAAATCATATTTTGAAAAAATAAAAATAATTTCCATTTTTTTACAAATCATCAAAAAAATACCAATAACATATAACAAACTTTCAAAATTAATAAAAATTTTAAAACCTCTTAAAATCTGTAAAAATAAAAAAATAAAATAAAACATCAAAATAACAAATTAAAAATCAAATAAAAATTAAAAATAATTTCTAAAATAATAAAAAATCACAAAATACTTAAAAATCATAACAACGATATAAGATTCCTAAAAATCAAATAAATATCCAGAAAATTCCTTTAAAATAAATTAAAAAGTAGGAAACTATTACCTTAGGTATTCGATAGTTTAACCTTAGTTTTACAACATTTTGCCTCAATGCATTCGACAATCCCGTTCTTAATCGTGATACACTTATTAGGAGTATAAATAAAATAAGAAGATTAACTAAAAATCAATCTTTTATTGTAAAACTCACATGATCGATACAACGACCGTGGAAACTTTTCTCTGATTCTTCACAGGAATTCAGAAGCCGATCATGTATGGTTTTTCAGATGGCACCTTACCAAAGAGGCAGCGCTAGGGTAGCCCTAGACCTAGGTTTAGGGTTTCTCTTTTTGTCATTTTATTTCCTAACCTCACGACTTTTTGATTCTGATTTGTGCAGCACAGATTGAGCCGCACAGTTGAGAACCATGAAAACGTTTCTCTAATTCTTCTTCAGAAGCCCATCAGGTGTGGTTTTTCATATCGTTGTCAGATGTGAGATCCTCGATCAGACTTTCGATCGAACTCTATTAGATGGTGGACTTCAATTAATCTTCTCCCTTCTTCCTTACTCGATAAGTTTGAGTTCAGACCTCTTCGACAAAGGCGAACGGTCTTGCAGTTTGCTGATAGATCGGTCAAGAGGCCTAAGGGCTTAATCGAAGACGTTATCGTCACCATTCAGGGTTTGCAATTTCTCGTGAACTTCATCGTGTTGGACATGGTGGTCTGATGAACGTGAAATTCACTGCTTTAATAATCGGTAATTATAGTATATGAGGCGAAAATCGGTCGATTAAAACACCACAATCTTTGAATGTTGTGGAATATTTTTACTTGGCAAGTCTACCAAGGTCGAACTCAGGGAACGATGATTCTTTGTTGCGTGTTAAATAATTAATTACTGCTTGGTTAATTTCTGTGTTGAGAAAATATACAATGCAATGAGATGCAAATGTGATGCAAGGAAAACAATTCAGCACAGGATCTGAGATTAAGATTTCTGTTCCAAAATATGTTAATCGATAACCTCTAAATTTATAACAGATAAAAAGCTATAGTTCAAGAGAAATAATCGGAGTGTCAATAAATAATCTAATATGTTCTGGGCTCTGTTGAAAATTTCTTTTAATTTCCCTGTAAATTATTCCTCAATCGATAAACATTATCTTCGAAAAATACAAGGGAAATAATTTCTCAATCTTCATTTTTGAAGCTCCTGCGTAGATTAAATCCTTACTAAATAATTATTAAATAATTCATGAGGATTTATTTCACAAACTTTTCTCAATGGAGTCCCCACATAAATACCATTGATTCCTTTATAGCACAACCATGTCAAAATTTAGCCTACAAGTCAACTAAGATCTTTGAATAATAATTACCAATAAACAACCTCAGATCTTTTCAAAAGATATGTTAAATGGTAGAGCATGAAAATAGCTTCAAAATGACATATTATATGCTCAAAACGGAGTTCGTATGAAAAATATATGATAAAATGAAGTTTCAGGGACTAAAATGTAAATATAATAAAGTTTTTCTTGCAATGAGGTCCCTGTAAGGGCTTATTTGTAATTAATAAAATTTGGAGGAGTCCTTTTGTAATTTACCCCTGGAGGGGGTATTTTTGCAAATTTTGAAACGAACAGGGGCTTCCGTGCAATATTTCCACCCGCGCACGTGTGTTGCACGTACGCCCAGAGGATCAGGAGTGGAGTGGAGGGTCATGCAGCCCGGAGATGAGGTTTGGGGATCTGAGCCTATGGTTCGGGCCGAGGCACAGGCTCGGACGGATGAGGCGGAGGTTCGGGCGCCCGGGCTCAGGCTCGGATGCCCGAGCCTACATGGCGGTCTGATGGTGATTCGGACGACCCGAGCCTCGAGGTTGGGGCCGAGGCTTGGGAGGGACGCATGGCACTTCGAGGGCCATCGGATCAAAGGATATTGGCCCCATCCTACAGTAACTGCTTGTGGCGAAGGCAGGGTGGCGGAGGCGATGGTGGTTGATGGGACCTTGGCCGGTCGACACATGAGCTACGGAGGCCTGGGAAAAGCGGAGGCGACGGAGGGTTCGCACAGTGGAGCTCGGAGGGCGAAGCGTTGGGGCGTGCCTTCAAGGTGAGGCACTGGGCGGCTGGAAGGCGAGGCGCGGTGGAGTGAAGCGGTCGGAGGTTGAAGCGATGTTCCTGCAAAGGGTTAGCCGAACAAAAGGAGGAGGGGGTTGTCGGCGAAGGGTTCGCTCCAGGTGGTGGCACACGGTGGGTAAGGTGGCGGAGGGAAAAAAGGGTCCCGGCCTTTGCGAGGACGGCGGAGGGTGGAGTTGACCAGAGGAGGGGAGGAAGAAGGAGGGTTATCTGGGAGAAGGGGGGGCTCAACGGCGGTGTTGAGGCCGGAGCGAGGGGCGGTTTTGTAGGGGGAAACTGAGCAACAAGGCGGAGGGGCCTTGGATCACGCATAAAGCTAGGGCTGTTGTCACCGGCGAGAGGGCGGATACCATGGAAGGCCGGCAAGGGAGAGATTTATAGTAGGAGGGTGGTGTCGATTACGCGCGAGGGGGGTGGCTGGGAGGCGACGAGGAGGAGCTTTGGTGGTAACGGCCGCCGCGTGCATGGCGGGGCTTTGATGGCCAAGAGCTGGGAACGGCTGCGGGGAAGGGGAGGGGTGACCACGTGACGGGCACATGCGCACAGGAAGGGAAGGTGGCACGTGCATGGCACGTGCAAGGAGAGAGATCGCAGCATGGCACGTGCGAGGAGAGAGATCGCAGCAGGGGTTGCCACATGGCAAGCCCTGGAGCTGCTATATGGCACCCTAAAAAAAATTTAAAAATTAAAGAGAGAAAAAATGAAAATAAATAAGAGGAGACCTCGGATCGAAAACTTTCCTTCGCGAAAGTTGTTCGCCTCGACGAGATCTACAACTTTTATGAAGAACACGGGAGCAAAAGAGGTCACATGTACGAATGGTATTTTTTTTGGTTTTCTACGTGTATAGTAAACCTGATTTTGGGGGTTTTGTAAATTATTTTGGTGGTTTTAGAGAGGATAGAAATCTAGAAAAAATATGATAAAATACAAGAAAAATAATTACACACTAATCTAATTTTTTTGGATTTTTAATAAATACTAAAATAGGAAAATAAAATAGAAGTAAGAAACACACAATTTTTGTACATACTTACAACTGACTCATGGACTCAGTCAGTTTCTTTTATTTCAGTTTTTATTTGGATTTGGATTTTTATGTCGCTTAATAAAACCTTCTTCAAGGAATACAAATGAAGAAGAAATAAAATTGAAAGGATTAATTATGTACATAAAAACTCAGGTCAAAAATAGCAAAAAGTCAAAATGCGCAAAAGAGGCCCAAAACCCAACTTTCACAAATGTTCTCCGAATTTTACAAAATTGGTCTTATTTTGAAGGTATTTGAAAATGGAGTACTTACACTGTGTATGGGAGATATGCTTGTTTTAGTCCATCAGATGTGAAATTAGACTTTGGGATTATTTGACACTTATTGGGGTTAGTAATTTTTGTATTTTTTATTTAATAAGGTTAGTAATATCTACACAATGGAGGTGGTTTGGGGTCAATCGGAGTTAGTATGAATTATTTACAACTATGAGAAGTTAGCAGCTTTTTGGGCTAATTTACACTTTGGCTTTTTAATGCAATTATGCATGATGAAATGCAAATATTATGTACACATGTGTGAATGCTAATGATGATCTATTAATGATTAAATGCATGTGAATTTTGGGGAACAGAGCCTAAATGATCAGTTTTAGCATGATGAATACAGGATTCATCATACCTCTATACTTAAACCATGCTCATCCCCGAGCATTAATGAATGAATGACTTAGTTGAATACATCCCAGACTGTGCATGTGGATTTTCAAGGCTCAATTCATAGAAGACCCTTAATTTGAGTGATCTTAAAATTCTGGGCTCAACCATGCTTTAATCAAAAGGAACCCAACTTTCTAATTTCAGACTCTTTGTTTGTACATATAGTATAAGGAATGATTCTTAGTGTACTGCATTCATGAGAGTCAAGTCGCGACATCACCCAAAGTTCCAATCCAAGAGACTCTCCTCTAGACCTAATTCTCAACACTAGGGAATAAGTCTATTCTTGCTTTAGTCAACCGTCTCATTAGTTTTCTAGACTTGAAAGTGTAGATGGATGGCCAGATGATGGAGGGCATAGGATTGTGTCTGATTTTCTCTCCCTTTCATTGGAACAAGGTTCCTCTCGAGTGCCTTATTACTCAACACAAGTATATTTTATTTTGTTGATCAATGTGTCCGTCAAGAGAATTTGGAGTCGTCTGCACTTGTTTTTCTGGGAGTACACCGGGGTGTGTCTCTTTCGAGTAACTAAGATACCTTCGACACCCAGGCATTTACGATGCAGAGCCCTTTTTTGGTGTTAGCCCGACTCCTTGGTCCTAATTAGCGCTTGGTCCAAGTGGACACTTTAAAATGTTTGGGAGCGCTCGCCATCGGTGTAAGCTCATTTATAATTTGACTTGGATGATAGAGCTTTTCTTTGATATTTCATTTCTTTTGTTGGCTAGCTCCACTGCTTTTACCAAAAGCTGGCGCACATTGATCAACCATTTTCATTAAGTTTCAATCCACCCTAGCACTTTAGGTAAATATCAAAGAGATAGCATATGAACTTGTTCACATAATGGCTAGGATTTTGCTGACACTCAAGTTTTCTGAAGCCTTCATTAACTTTATCCCATCCTCGAATATCATTAAATCGAATCTAAACTCAAATCTCTAGTCCCAGTTCCTCAAGTGACAACTCAACTCATCTCATCAATCATGCAGTTGTGAAAGTGATTGTGCTGATCATATTCTTTTTAAGGTAGAGATGAAGAGTGTAATATAGCGCTCAAATCTTTCAAACTAGGGAAGTATGGATAATTAAGTTAAAAACCCCTAATGACTACGGCATGTTAACTCAGACTCTCAAGATCACAGAAATCAAGTGTCCTCGAAATCCTCAAGTCTTGAGTGATAGTGAATGTGCCAGGGATATATCAACCAAGGAATGCATGAAATGCTTGATGATATGCAAGACCATGAGTGAATTTTTTTTTGTTTTTTTTTTGTTTTTTTTGTTTTTTTATAAAACATGTATTATAAACACTACTTGTACCCATCCCCGATGTTGGATGAACACAAATAAAGTATGAGCTATGGATAAAGTAGATAGAGTATATACAACACACACCCCCCTATACTTAGCTTGTGCTATGTCCCCATGGCACAAAGTGAAATGTAGACATAGCTCGTAATAAGTATAAATGGGTAAAAAATAGAAAGAGAGAAGTGAAGTATATACAATGAAATTGGTCCCCTAAAACCAAGTATCGGAGGTCCGAGAGCGGGTAGATGGATATACAGAAGAGTATTGGATCCAGAGAGGTGGTTTATCTGGGAAGATCAAATTTTTTCGTCAAAAGCTACGCCCTGAGTGAAGGAGATCTGTTCAACTTGTACTAATTGATCGTTGGATTCGACAAAATGTTTAAGTAGCTGACCGTCGACTATAGATGTTTGCGTGCTATCTGCGGTCTCTGAGATCTCAACACTACCATTATTGTGTACCTCTCTTACAATGAAGGGTCCCGTCCATTTTGATTTCAATTTTCCTTGGAAAATTTTCAATTTTACATTAAATAACCAGACTTTCTGCCCTGGGACAAAGATCTTTGTTCGAATGTTCTTGCCATGCCATCTATTTACTTTGTCCTTGTAAATGGTGTTGTTTTCATACGCATGATTTCGAATTTCAAATAGTTCATTCAAATCCATCTCTCGATTCTTCTTTCCTTAGTGACAGTTCCAATTAATCTTTTTGATTGCCCATTCTGATTTATGCACGAGTTCTGCGGGCAAATGGCATGGCTTTCCATATACCATTCAAAATGGAGAAGTGCCCAATGGGGTCTTATAAGCCGTCCGGTAAGCCCATAGAACCTGGTCCAGGAGCTGGGACCAGTTCTTCCTATTAGAGCGGACGAGCTTTTGTAAATTTCCTTTAACCTCCCTGTTTGACACCTCGGCCATGCCATTGGATTGTGGATGGTAAGGAGTAGCGACATGGTGCTCAATGCCGTATTCCTTAGTCAACTTCTTCACCTCCCGGTTGACAAAGTGGCTTCCCTCATAAGATATTAAAATTTTTGTAATTCCAAGCCTTGAAATAATATTATCTTTTAAAAACTTGCAAACAGTTTTGTTATCTGCTGCTCGAGTAGGGATAGCCTCCACCCACCTAGATAAATAATCAACCGCGAGAAGAATATATTCAAATCTTTGACTATTAGGGAATGGACCCATAAAGTCAATGCCCCATGCATCAAATACATCAGAGATGATCATTAGTTGCATAGGCATGGCATCTTTGGAACCACTGGTTCCTCCCATTCTTTGATAGACGGGGTACGACCTGACAAATTTGTAAGCATCTTTAAACAAGGTCGGCCAGTATAATCCACATTGTAATATCTTCTCAGCGGTCCTCTTCCCATAGTGATGTCCTCCCGCCACAAAGGTGTGGCATAGAGTGAGTATACTTTGGTATTCCTCTTGAGGAATACATCTTCTCAATATGCATCCGGTCCTTCAAAGAAAAGGAACGGATCCTCCCAATGGTAGTGTCTTGCCTCAGATAGGAGTCGATCGATTTTATTCCTGGGCCAACCTTGAGGAACTTCCTTGGTGACAAGATAATTCACTGTGTCTACATATCACGGGAGTGAGTCAATAGCAGAAATTGACTCGTCTGGAAAGGTTTCACGGATATATTCATATTCTGTGATTCTGTTATGTTCGATCCGTGATAAATGATCAACCACGACATTCTTAACGCCAGGTTTGCCTTTAATCTCCAAATCAAATTCCTAAAGTAATAGTATCCACCTCAGTAGTCGTGCTTTTGCATCCTTTTTGGCCATTAAATATCGAATGGTTGAATGGTCTGTATAAATTGTCACCTTCGATCCTAGAAGTATAGATCGAAAGTTTTCCAAGGCAAAAACTACAGCAAGCATTTCCTTTTCGGTCACAGTATAATTTTTCTGAGCAGGGTCTAAAACTTTGCTTGCGTAGTGAATAGCATACGGGATTCCATCTTTTTGTTGTCCTAACATAGCCCCTACTGCGAAATCGGATGTGTCTGTCATGATCTCGAAGGGAAGAGACCAATCGGGAGCTTGTAGGACGGGAGTCTCAGTGATCCTCCTCTTGAGTAGTTCGAAAGCTTCAAGACACTTATGATATACTAGGAGCTCGGTGTCTTTCCCTAGGATGTCAGTTAGCGGTCGGGCAATTTTTGAAAAATCTTTGATAAATCTCCTGTAAAATCCGACATGCCTTAGAAAAGACCGTACTTGTTTCACATTTGTAGGTGGCTCGAGTTTCTTGATCACATCAACTTTGGCAGGGTCAACCTCCATTCCCTTCTTGGAGATGACATGCCCCAATACAATGCCCTCTTTTACCATGAAAAGGCTTTTTCTCCCAAGAGAGCACCAGATTCATTTGCCTACACTTTTGGAAGACTCGATCCAGGTGCGCTAGACAATCATCGAATGAATCACCATGGACCGAGAAATCATCCATGAAGACCTCCAGGAAATCCCCAACCATGTCGGCAAAAATCACAATAGTACATCGTTGAAAGGTGTCAGGGGCATTGCAAAGCCCAAAAGACATTCGCTTCAATGCATATGTGTCAAAAGGACATGTAAAAGTAGTCTTTTCCTGGTCCTCGGGGGCGATGGCTACCTGATTGTAGCCTGAGTACCCGTCTAAGAAGTAGAAGTATTCTCTCCCAGCCAATCTCTCCAGGATTTGATCAATAAAAGGCAGCGGAAAGTGAACTTTCTTCGTTGCGGCACATGTCGTGATCTCTTCTCCCTCCTCATCGGTGATAATATGAATTCCCGACTTTTCAGACTACATACAAGGTGATGCCCATTTGGAGTCGGAGATGGGATATATGAAACCAGCCTTACACCATTTTTCGATCTTAGTCTTAACCACTTCCCGTAAGTTTGGATTCAATCTACGCTGGCATTCACGGGAGGGTTTAGCATTATCCTCCAGGTAAATATGCTGTGAGCACAGGGCTGGGTTTATCCCTGGGAAGATCAAGCAATGTCCAGCCATAGTCTTGCGAATTTTCTCCAAAACAATTAAGCAGGTGGATCTCCTGGCTCTTCAGTCAAATGTGAACTGATAATAACCGGAAACGTCCCCTTTCTCCTGCAAGGAATGCATACTTAAGCGTAGGGGGCAATGGTTTTTAGTTCAGGTAGGTCAATGATGTTGCTCGAATCTGGTCCCCTCAGTGATGCTTCTTGTTGTGATGTGGACGCTTGCAGAGTATGCATATTGGCCACCATCGTGGTCATTTTTGAAATCGGATCGCTAATGATGGAATGTGGTGTGGCAAGTGTCGCGTCCGATCTGTGTACCTTACTCACGGATTGTCCATAAGGAGTATGGACTGACAGGTCCAGAGGGGCCTCTGAGTCTCCAAGAGTATAGGTGGATGTATGAATGAGCTGGCAGACTAAGTCATCAACAATTTCCTCCTCAGATGAGGTTGATTCTATCATGGCGGTTGGGTTTTGACTCCATGGCCCAACTGTAGCTACTGTATATTCAGTCTCAGTTTCTGATTTTTCAGACTCAGTGCTCGACTCAGTGTCAGGTCTTTGAAACCTTGTTTGTTGCATTTTAAGTTCAACTTTTCCAAACTGGAATCTCCCGGATGTGTAATCAAATATAGCTCATGCGGTCCTAAGGAAAGGTCACCCTAGTATTATCTGGGAGTCTTTCCAATTTCTAGGGACATCCATGTCAAGTATTGTGAAATCTATTGGACATTTTTGTCCCTCTATGGTGATGACAACATTTTCTAATCTCTCCCTTAGGCCGCTTTGTTGATGTATCTACGAATTGAAGTACAGCTGCGGATTGCTTAAGAGGGCCAAGATTTAGATGCTCAAATAGGGTTGTGGGCATGAGATTGATGGATGAACCATTGACTAACAATGTTCTTTCAAACTTGATTTCTTTGATGTGGCTAGTGACAAAGTGAGTACTCATGTCTCTTTTCTTCGTTGGTAGCTCATTTTTTATAAGACGAGATGTGGCAACTGAGAGTATGTGTTTCTTTGTTCGACTAGGAGTCTGTTTGCTGGCCTTGTTGGTGTGCATCTCACCTTAAGGTACTTTCGAAAAACCGAGTCTCTTTCTATCATCTCGTCTAGGGATAGAGTGACCTTAATATTTTCCTTACAAATGCGAGCCATCTCATCATCATTTTTTTGGTTTTTCTTCTTTCCTGTCGTAAGAGCACAGGGGAAAGGGATAGACTTGTTGTGATAAAAAACATCACTTTTATTGAATGAGAAATTGTTTACAGGACTTGGACTAAAAATAGGGAAATTGGTGGTAAGATGAGGCGGATGTCTTGGTGGTGTGTCCTCGTCAGACTCAGACTCTGACTCTCCATTTTCTCCGGGTGGTGTGGGTGGGACTTCCTCATTCTCCTCCTGTATTCCTTTGTCAATTCCCCCAGGGTTGTGTGAATTGATGGATACTGGAGCTATGTCACTGGGTTCCTTCGCTCGATCAGGCATGATTACGGTCCTTCCGTTCCTAAGAGAGATATGATAAGCGTTATTATTTGATGAGAGCTCAAGTTCAGGTACGGAATAGTTAGATATTAATACCTGATTATGTCCAAGGCTATTTGGGTTAGCCTGGACATGAACTGGAATCACGGTCTGGGGTGCGGTCACCTCATCTCTCCATCGAGAAAGTCAATTTATGTCGACTCTCATGTCATGAGGCTCATCCAGCACTCGATGGAGTTTTGGAGAGATAGAAGAAGAGGAGGACCCTTGGCCCTGCCTGTCCTGAGGTCATTGATATTGGCCCTGTTGGCCTTGACGTTGGTTCTATTATGGCTGAGGTTGCGGGTTCTGATAACCCGTGCGATATTGTTGTCGTTGTTGCGGTTGAGGCTGGTAAGTGGGTCGGGGCTTGCAGTGGACGAGGGTTCGGAGTAGAGTTTTGATCTGAGCGGTTGATCGGTTCCAGGTTATACCAAACTCTGTTTATCTCCACGACTTGTGGAGGTCCTCGTAATCAGTCTGAGCAAAGGTTTCCTCAGTTTGATGGGACAAGACTTGGTCTCCACCCCAATGTCTCTGTTTCCCTACCCCTTGACCTTGAATGTAGTGAATTTGGTGAATGGGTGCGGGGGGTAAAGTCAGGATTGGTATCCTAGATACCATGTCAGCCAATTCCTCCATTTGCTTAGGAAATTTAGCCATTTCTACATATCAGATAATTTATGGAGTTCATCCACCTTCTTATAAATCTGCTCGACCATAGTTAGTTTATCAGCTATTATTCCCATATCAACACTCTGATCGGTCTTCAGATTATTCACCATCTTTTTGGAGCCGGCTATGTAAGCCAGGTTGGTGGTTTGTGCATGGTTGGATTCAGCAAGTCTCTCGAACACCTTGTAGACGGTGTCCTCGTGGTGTCCCATGTAGCTTCCTCCGCAAGATGCACTTACTAACCCTTGAGTCTCAGGGTTCAGCCTGTTAACAAGACTTTGGACCAGCATCATTTTACTTATCCTGTGTCCTGGGAATTTCTGTACTAAGTCTGTGAATCTTTCCCAGGTTTCATGAAATGGTTCATTCGGGTGTTGGGTAAAACTCGTGAGCTTGATCCTCATCTGATTGATTCTACTTACTGGGTAGAATTTCTTTCAGAACAAAGTCTTGAATGTGGCCCATGTAGTGACTATTTCCCCTAAATTTTTCAGCCAGTAAGCTGCCTTATAAGTCAAGGTGAAGGGGACAGCTCTCAACCTTATGTAGTCTTGGTTAACCCTAGGGTGGCAGAGGTTAGCACAGACTAACTCGAAGTCACGGAGGAAGATATACGATTCTTCATGATTATTTCATCCGAACTTCGGCAATAGTGCAAGGAAATGCAGTTTGTGTTCGAACGCATCCTTAGGGGGTACTGGTCCCAACCAATTATAGTCTTCATCAATCTCCGGGAGATACGTGTCTTCCATAGCTGCCTCGCCTTGTTGCATTATTGTCAACTACATCCTAAGTAGTTCATTGTGTTGTTCGACAGCTGTTAACTTATCCAAGAGTGCCCGAATAGGGCCATTGTCGTTCTCATCGTCGCCAGGGTTCCTCTTTGGATGCATTGTGATTGACCTTCAGAAAGGATGAGATTAGTGTTAAGTGTCAGAGTTAAGTGAGGTTTTGCTAAGGATAAAAGATTCCATAGCGGAGGAGTGGAGAAATGATGATCCTAAGACAAGAAGGATCGCAAGAGTGTCTTTACGAGGATGCAGACACAAAGCAAACACAAGACAAATTCTCAGATTCACCCCATTCAACACAGATGAAGGCACGTCAGGGTTCGGCCGCTTATCTTTTCAATTTTAATTTAATGACAAGATAATCTTGCAAATTAAGCAGAGCTGTTAGGAACCGAAATATTTCACAATGATTGTCCTGAGTTCGTACAACTAGTTGCACCTACTCTCAGCAAGTATAGGTGTAAGTACGGACCATTTAAATGTCTATCCGTGTTACTTGAGGACGGAGCCTTCTGCGGTGTCCTCTAAACCACCCACTCTGCTAAGGGAAGTCGGACCGTAAAACGGCTACCCGAGACCCTCACTGAAAAGTAGCTAATTGTTTTTAAAAACAGTAGTCTTTGTGAAATTTCTCAGTTTTGGCTCTATCCAAAGTGTGTGTTCTAGTCCTTACAAACAATGATTGGGTTTCTCTCCACCAAACACAGGTAAATTTTAAGTCAATTTTATTTACAATCACCTTGTTTAGCAGTCCTGGTTTTAAATTGAGGTTCTCACTGAAGTTTATGTGAGCACAGAAATTCACGCCTAATGAATAGTCCCAATTCCTTTAACTCCTAAGTTGTAAAATTTGAGGAAGGAAACCTAAAAAGCTGATGCAAACGTAAATCAATGATGCATGCTTAAGAAGAAGACTTACAGTAAATCCTCGCGTTCTTCATGTGGGATGCAAGATAAGGAATTTAAATTACACTAAATGGTATGCACAGATGAAAGACGCCATAAGCAGATAGTTCTATTAGCGGGAAGAATTGATTAAAAAATTTGGCTAATTTTGAACGGTCTATAGTGTGTATAGTTAGTGAATGTGTGACCTAAGAATGACGAGCACAATCAATGGTAGATAAGAAAGTGTATATGTGCCTAAGTCCTACGCCACTCAAGTCGAATACCAACCACACAGAAGGGGTTGAAACAAATCTGACACACCACAGAAATGTTCAGTCTGAATTACAAGGGTTAAAAGAGAGGGACCCCCGAGAATAATGCAGAAATTTAAACCTATACTACGCTCTCTCTCACAAAAATCAAAATTCAGTTCTTCGTCCTTGCAGATTCTTGATTAAATCTCAAAATTCCACTCCTAGTAGTCTACAAAGAGAGAAACTGCGGTTGGTATATGAAGTAAGAGAGAAATGTAGAATAAAATGCGGAAAAATAGCACAAAAATTAATTTCACAAAAGTTAATTACAAAAATGATTTAAACCCCTAAAAATTCGTCGTTCCCCCCAGCAATGGCTCCATTTGATGAACGTGAAATTCATCTCTTTAATAATCGGTAATTGTAGTATAGGAGGCGAAAATCGGTCGATCAAAACACCACAATCTTTGAATGTTGTGGAATATTTTTTCTTGGCAAGTCTACTAAGGTGAACTCAGGGAACGGTGATTCTTAGTTGCATGGTCTTCAATCAAATTAAATAATTAATTAATGCTTGATTAATTTCTATGTTGAGAAAATGTACAATGCAATGAGATGCAAATGTGATGCAAGGAAAACAATTCAGCACAAGATATGAGATTAAGATTTCTGCTCCAAAATATGTTAATCGATAACCTCAAAATTTATAATAGATCAAAAGCTATAGTTCAAGTGAAATAATCAGAGTGTCAATAAATAATCTACTATGTTCTGGGCTCTGTTGAAAATTCTTTTAATTTCCCTGTAAATTATTCCTCAATCGATAAACATTATCTTCGAAAAATACAAGGGAAATAGTTTCTCAATCTTCATTTTTGATGCTCCTGCACAGATTAAATCCTCAATAAATAGTTACTAAATAATGCATGAGGATTTATTTCACAAGCTTTTCTCAATGGAGTCCCTGCATAAATATCACCAATTCCTTTACAGCACAACTATGTAAAAATTTAGCCTGCATATCAACTGAGATCCTTGAATAATAAATACCAATAAACAACCTCAGATCTATTAACAAGCTATGCTAAATGGTAGAGCATGAAAATAGCTTCAAAATGACATATTATATGCTCAAAACGGTGTTCGTATGAAAATGATATGATAAAATGAAGTTTCAGGGACTAAAATGTAAATATAATAAAGTTTTCTTGCAAAGAGGTCCCTGGAAGGCCTTATCTGTAATTAATAAAAGTTGGAGGAGCCCTTCTGTAATTTACCCCTAGCGGGGGTATTTTTGCAAATTCTGAAACGAATAGGGGCTCCCGTGCAGTATTTTCACCCGTATGTGTGTGTTGCACGTGCGCCCGGAGGATCGGGAGCGGAGCGGAGGGTCAGGCAGCCCAGAGCTGAGGTTCGGGGACCCGAGCCTGTGGTTCGGGCCGAGGCGGAGGTTCGGGCTCCCAGGCTCAAGCTCGGATGCCCGAGCCTACGTGGCGGTATGATAGTGGTTCGAGCGACCTGAGCCTCGAGGCTGGGGCCGAGGCTCTGGAGGGATGCGTGGTGCTTTGGGGACCGTCATATCAAGGGATATTGGCCAGATCTGATGGTAACTGCTTGTGGCGAAGGCAGGGCGGCGGAGCAACTAGCGAAGGCCGGGCAGCGGAGGCGATGGCGGTCGACGGGACCTTGGTCGGTCGACACACGACCGGCAGAGGCCTAGGGAAGGCGGTGGGAGCGGAGGGTTCACACTACGGAGCTCGGAGGGTGAAGCGCTAGGGTGTGCCATCTAGGTGAGGCACTGGGCGGCCGGAAGGCGAGGAGCGGTGGAGCGAGGCGGTCGGAGGGAGAAGCGATGTTCCTGCAAAGGGTTAGCAGAACAAAAGAGGGAGGGGGTTGATGGCGAAGGGTTCGCTCTAGGTGGTGGTGCGCGGTGGGTAAGGTGGCAGAGGGAAAAAAAGGGTCATGGCCTTTGCAAGACCGACGGAGGGTTGAGTTAACTGGAGGAGGGGAGGAAGAAGGAGGGTTACCTGGGATAAGGGGGGCTCAACGGCCTGAGGCAGGAGCGAGATGCGGTTTCGTAGGGGGAAACTGAGCAATAAGGTGGAGGGGCCTTGGATCATGCCTAAAGCTTGGCCCGATGTCACCGGCGAGAGGGCGGATACCGTGGAAGGTTGGCGAGGGAGAGATTCATAGGAGGAGGGTGGTGTCGGTTACGCGCGAGGGGGGTGGCCAGGAGGCGACGAGGAGCTTTGGTGGTAACGGCTACCGCGTGCATGGTGAGGCTTTGATGGCCAGGAGCTAGGAACAGCTGCCGGGAAGGGGAGGGGGTGACCACGTGCCGCGTACGTGCGCGCAGGAAGGGAAGGCAGCACGTGTGTGGCACGTGCGAGGAGAGAGAGAGCAGCAGGCGGGGGTGTCACGTGGCAAGCCCTGGAGCTTCCACATGGCACCCCAAAAAATTTTGAAAAATTAAAGAGTGAGAAAAAATGAAAAAGAAATAAGAGGATACCTCAGATCTAAAAATTTCCTTCACAAAATTTTTTCGTCTCGACGAGATCTACAACTTTCATGAAGGGCACGTGAGCAAAAGAGGTCACTTGTACGAAGTGGAATTTTTGGTGGTTTTCTACGTGTATAGAAAACCTGATTTTTGGGGTTTTGTAATTTTTTGGTGGTTTTAGAGAGGATAGAAATCTAGAAAAATTACGATAAAATACAAGAAAAATAATTACACACTAATCTAATTTTTTGGATTTTTAATAAATATGAAAAAAGGAAAATAAAATAGAAGTAAGAAACACACAATTTTAGTACAGACTTACAAGTGACACTTGGACTCAGTCAGTTTCTTTGATTTCAGTTTCAATCTGGATTGGGATTTTTGTGTCGTTGAATAAAACTTTCATCAAAGAACACAAATGAAGAAGAAATAAAATTGAAAGGACTTATGTACATAAAAACTCAGGTCAAAAATAGCAAAAAGTCAAAATGCGCAAAAGAGGCCTAAAACCCAACTTTCCCAAATGATATCCGAATTTTACGAAATTGGTCTTATTTTGAAGGTATTTGAAAATGGAGTACTTTAAAATGAGTATACCAAAATCGGACACTGTATGTGGGAGATATGCTCTTTTTAGTCTGTTAGATATGAAATTAGACTTTGGGATTATTTGACACTTATTGGGGTTATTAATTTTTTTGTATTTTTTATTTAATAAGGTTAGTAATATCTACACAATGGAGGTGGTTTGGGGTTAATCGGAGTTAGGTTTACAATAGTGAGAAGTTAGCGGCTTTTTGAGCTAATTTACATTTTGGATTTTTAATGGAATTATGCATGATGAAATGCAATTATTATTTACACATGTATGAATGATGTTCTGTTAATGATTAAATGCATGTGAATTTTGGGGAACATAGCCTAAATGATCAATTTTAGCATGATGAATACAGGATTCTTCACGATTCCTGAATGCATGACCGATACCCCGATCATACTAGGACGACCTTTTTTGGAAACAACAAAGGTCATTTCTGACTATGGTACCAGAGGTGTACTTTCACATCCAGGGCAAAAGTATGCATATGGAGATGATCCAAGACCAAAATTATAGATCAACTGAATCAAAGCAAGAATCTGATGACGAACCTGATAGTCATCAGTATTGTGATTTTATACAAACAGATGATGAGGCCATCTGGGTCGAACCTAGCACCCATTCTTCTATCACACCTTCAGTCGAAGCTGAGATTCAGATATCTAGTGATGGGTTGTTGGAGAACACAATCCTCGAGACAAATAATGAGAATCTTGATGGAGACAATTCTGAGACTTTTTCAGAACATTCAGGTATTCTTTATCCCTCCAAGTCGGAAGTAAACATTTATAACTGTCAGTTACCTTTAGATCAGTTAGATTCCGAAGATGTTGATTGGCATTGCTTCGCCGAATTCCTATCACTTCAGACTTCTTATACAGATCCAACAATCAACTTGGAGACCGAATCAAATCAGGATATCCAACAATCTCTAGTCCTTTCTGAGTCAGAGCAGGATGAGCTTATGCAGACATACCTAGTAGCCTATACCAAGGCCCTGGTTAAACCATCTCTTCCTATTCCTTCTTCCCCTGAGCTCAAGTCGTTGCCTTACTGATTCCTTGCTGGAGAGCAAAAATGTTTCCGGTCATTATCTCTTCTGATTTGACTGATGAACATGAATCCCGTCCGATGGAGATTTTTGAAAAGAATCGCAAGCCCATCGGGTGGTCTGTAGCCGATCTTCATGGGATTAGTCTGGCTCTGTGCTCCCACCACATTTTTCTCGAGGATGACGCCAAGCCATCTCGTGAGTTTCAATGTAGGCTGAACCCGATTCTTTTAGAGGTGGTTATGAAGGAAATATCCATTTGGTGGAGCACCGATTTTATCTATCACATCTCTGAATCTAAATGGGTTCGTCCCTTACAAGTGGTACCTAAGAAGATGGGTATCACTACAGTGATAAATGAGGATGGAGAGGAGATCGCTATCCGAGTACTGACTTCTTGACACGTACGTGTGGACTAAAAATGTTTGAATCATGCAACCAAGAAGGATCAATTCCCGCTACCATTCATTGCTCAGGTCATCGAATAGTTAGCCAGAAAGAGCCATTATTGATTTCTCAATGGGTATTTTGGATATAATCAAGTGTCCATTGCTCCTAAAGATTAGGAAAAGACAACATTCACCTGTTTGTTCGGAACGTATGCTTTCAAACGGATATATATAATGCTCTGGATACATTCTAGAGGTGCATGCTTTCGATATTCGTGGACATGGTGGGAGATATCTTTGAGGTCTTCATGGATGATTTCTCAGCCTATGGCGATGATTTTGATTCTTTCCTTTCTAGCCTAGACTGCATGCTTCAGAGGTGCACAAAGTTTAACCTCATACTTTATGATGACCCAGGGGACGATCCTTGGTCATATCATCTCTAACAGGGGCATGGAGGTGGACATGGACAATGTGGATATCATAAAGAAACTCAATCTACCATCCAACTTGAAGCAGATACGGTCTTTCCTTGGGCATGTCGGTTTCTACCGATGTTTCATACGAGACTTTAGAAAAATTGCCCGACCTTTGTCTGATCTTCTAGCGAAAGACATCGAGTTTATAGTTGATGATAAGTGTCTTTCAACATTTGAAACTCTTAAGAATGAGGTTGTAGAGGCTCATGTCCTTTAGCCACCCAATTGGTCTCTCTTGTTCGAGATCATGACGGACGCCTCCGATTTTGTCGTTGGGATGTGTGGGGACAGAGAGGGATGAGCTTCCATTCGATCATCTTCGATTTTGAGTCTGCTATCCTTAAGATTACTTGATCCTAAGTATAGAGGAGATGATCGACTTCTATTCTATACGTTTGTTATTCTTTGAGTCATTGGAATATAGATTCCTTTCACCGATCTATACTTAGCTCGAGTTATGTCTTCCTTTGCCGCTTCTTTGGTCACTATGAGGACATAGTTCACGTTAAGTATTGGGGGATGTTGTGTATATATTCTATATATACTTTAGAAGCCATAACTCATACTTTGTTGTATTTTTTTAATAATATGGCTCTCTAAAAGTATGGGTGTATATTTTGAATTTTTAAAAGCTGCAAGAAAACCATAAATATGACTTATAAAAAACGGATTAAAAGTTGTATGTAAAATGTTGTAAAATACTTTGATAAAATCCTTAGAAAAAACTTGTGAATAAAATCTCCTTGTAAAATCTTATATAAAAGTTGTATACCTTATATATAAAACTTGTATAAACTTCTTTGTAAAGTGTACAAAATTCGTATAAAATATGTATAACTGGAATTAATTTCACTAACTTTTTCAAAAGAGACCATAAAAATTGATAAGTTTTACAATAGATAAAAATTTGCAAAAAATTTAGAAACAACTTAAAAAGCTTAATACGAGAAACTCACTTCATAAAAAATTTGTTGCATTCATTAGCATTTTTCAGAACAAGTCTGATTCTTGAACTGAATGGATCTAAGTCTGAGAGATGAGCTTGGTTTAGGCCGTAATCTACTTAATTCTAAAGGTACATTATTAGGAACTGGAATTAAGTCTCTTTAGGTTTTATACTGAAGTCTTTGGGTTAAAAGAGACCGTGTTCGGAATTCAACTTGAAAGTGCCTAAGTAGGACACCTGGTGTGATCCGTTTAAATCTTCTTCATTTGAACCAATTTTGAACTTATGCACTCTGCACTTAGCTCGACTTGCATGAGGCTACGAAGGGTAATCCATTTCGGTGGTGCGTTTACGTCCTTGTCTGATGGTGGTGATGTCCAAACACGGGAGAGATTGAGGTTGAAATAAATCTTAGGATGAGGGAAGGATCTGCTAGCACAATTTTTCCAAGACCCCAAAAATGGACGGAATGAAAAGATGCTATATCCGTCGGGGAATAAAGGACCTATGCATTGCAACAATCATTACTACCAAAAATAAGTTGAATACGTCAAACACAAAAATGACCACAATGGTCTGAACTTCAGAAAATCCTGCATGTGTGGAGACTTGGCTAAACTCGCCAGGCTTTAAAGGAGATGTGATTACACTGATCACACTCCAGTTCTCTTCTCATCCTTCTACATTCTTCCTTTACTTGATTGTGGACACAACATGAACTGACCTTAGTTGGAAATACTCCCCTCCTCGAGGTTTGAGTTACCGGCTGAGGGCCCAATTGGAGTGTATTACTGGGATGGGAATTTTCTTCGCTTCTTTAAGCAAGAAGAGCTAAAACCTTTTTACACACAGTACGAATTTCTTTCAAAGCTGAAAAGTTTGTGTGATGGACGAGTGGATCTTAGTTGGTTGTTGAGGTGAATCTGGATAAGGATTTGTGGAACTTGAGGGATGTCGAGGCTTAAACCCTAATTCTAATAGAGTCTCGACACGCTATTAATCTAAAGGTCGCAATCCAAGCTCTAAATTTTGGGTGAAGTAAGATTCGGTTTAAAGAAACAAGTATATTCTAAGTTCTTTTATTTTCCTTTTTTCTTTTTCTTTTTGCTTGTACTTATTTATAGAATAAGTGTTTGTTAAGGGACCAGCAAAGGTAAAGTATATGAGAATGATGAATCCATGATTCATCGTCTTTATTCTTTTTTTTTTGCTAAAATCCTTGGTAAAATACATGTAAATAGTCACTAATTCCAACTAATTATCATTCTAACCACAAGTATTTATATTATATATTTAACACTTATTTTATCCAAAATAAAAGAATAAAAAGAAAAAGAAAAATAAAAGAAATGAACACCAGATATATAAAATATATACAGACTGATTCTAACCCCGAGACTAGGTGAATGTTGACTTGGTCGACAAAATAAATAAGTAGAGGGAGATAAGGATAATAACCTATAAAAATACTCATAAAATCAAGACCAAAAATATAAATTACCCATTTTCACCCTCTAAATATTTAACCTATTTAATTTATCACTTATATCATCTCAAATCAAAATACTTCTTTTATAAAAGTTGTTCACAAATATATATATATATATATGTATATGTATATATATATTATTTTATGAGGAAAGGGAGCCTACTTTGTGAAGTAGGTAACTTACCTACTTCACATTTCATTTTTTTTGCAAATTTTTTTATTTTTTTGAAAAATACAACCATGGATTTTCATAATTATATCCCTCTAATAAGTCATTCAAATTTCGTCAGAAACAGAGACTCCAACGACCACCATCCAGACAGTTATTTTTTAATGGTCACAGATTTGTTGTATTTTACATGTTCTGGATGGAGGCCATAGAAGTCTCTGTTTCTGACGAAATTTGAATGACATATTAGAAGGATATAATTATGAAAATCCATGGTGGTATTTTTCCAAAAAATAAAAAAATTGCGAAAAATGAATGTGAAGTAGGTAAGGTTACCTACTTCACAAAGTAGGCTCCCTTTCCTCTTATTTTATAAAAATATCAGAAAAATATTTCGTCATAAAAAATGATTAACTGCAATAGACTGTAAAAACTGCAAAAGATAATTTCCATGGTTCATAACAATTTATATAGAACTCCAAACGAACCAAACGCACTTTTAAAATCCATTATATACTTAGTACTATTTATTAAAAATATCAAAAAATATTTGAATTAAACCAACGAGTTTTGGCATTTGGGACCCATTGTATATATGTTGTATACGTAGAAACTTCCCCAATTTTTAATTAAATAACTATAAATCCGATTAACTTAATTTCTTTTTCGAAAGTCTTACAAAAATGTATATAAAAATATAAAAATATAACTAAGTCAAAATGCCAATAAAACCCGAATTCTTGAAGCCACAACCTAAATTTCCCGGACCTCATAACTCAACTTTATGAACTCCGAATTGAGCAAACTCGATCTGAAAATTCATATTATTTAATTTTTTCAAAATGGTATTGATTTTGCTAAAATTATAATTAATATGAAAAATGCGGTTTTCGGGACTATATTGGTCTATTGTACAATGTGTCGTAACTCATATTATTATTTAATATATTAGTACTCTATTCTTAAATCATAATAAATAATAATTTATTTATTATTTATTAATTATTAATTTAAGCAATTATTTAATTATATACTTAATTATTAATAAATATTTATTTAATTATATCTTAACTAATTAATTTAATTTGATTACTAATTAAAATTTTTATTTATTACATTAATTTCAGTTAATTAATTTATTTTTCTATCTATTTTATAATTTTTATTCCTTTCTCTTCTCTCTCTTCCCTTTTTGTCTCTTACTTTCCCATTTCCACCTTCTTCCCCATCGTCGTTGTCCAACTTCCTCGCGATACCACTACTGCCAGCGGTGATCATATCCTCTGATGTCTATATAGGCTCGTCAACCTCCTTCCAGATCTTCGATCTGCCATTTCCTCCTTTCAGTTGGCGAGCTCCGGAGGAAGAGCGATATGTGATAGTGTTCCCGACTCCATTGAGCGAGGTTGAGGAGTGAGCAGTGAGATCCACTATGCCAACGATCTCAATCGCGTATGTGTCGAGCCTCTGTGGCGCACTTTTGCATCGAGGCAAGGATATCGGAGCTCCGTCGAGCACCAAGTGATCGTCCACTTCATCCATTTAGTCATCGTAGATCCATGTCAGATCTCGTTACATTCTCTTCTCAATTATTCTTCCTTCTCTTCTCAAACCCTCTCTTCTATTCTCAAACCCTCTCTTCTCACTCAATTTTTCCCTGATTTGATGCAAATCTCAATCAAAATGTTCGATTCCATTTCTCACCTATCTGCTACCTCCATTTCATCGAGGATTAAAACTCTAATCACCCTTCCATCAGTTAGATTTTCAGTCGAGCCTTGCGCTCGAGTAGTGTTGATTGTTTGCAGGAAGAATCACATCACAACATCACTTGATCTTCCACCTTCAGACCTGACTCTGGTCACTTGAAACACCTGGAGCACTGATTGGTTCTGTACAAAAGCAACACTTGATCACCTCCGATCCCTCTCTTCATGTTGCTTTCCCTTTTCACTGATTTCCATAATGTTTAGGGTTGAGGTTTAGAGCCTTGAGTCGGCTTCATCTCCTGCAGATTTATCGCATCTGAAGACGAGATCATTTAAAGAGTAGTAGAGGATCATCGAGCTCCATTACAAGAGAATTTGAAACGAAGATCTCAATGCCATCCCAGTCCTGAGCCTGATAGATTTCAATTGTCTGCATGTAAGAGCTTCGTTTGAGCACCACCTCTGATCAGAAATCATCCGCAGCATTGCCGAGAGTTCCGCCTTGATCTTCCACCGCAGATACACGATCAGAATCTATAGATCAAAGAGTCTCGTCTTCAACGCGAATATAACAGCCTTGGTTTGTACCACTGCTCAAATTGGAAAGGAACTTAGACTACAGTTAACGTCATATTATAGAAAGAAACTCAATTCGAATCGTTGATCAAGATTGAATTACAACTTCTTGATTCATATCCAACGCTCTCCAACCGATCTGCATCTCACCGCTTGCACCGCCCCACCGCTCAACAAGCTTCACGTGTCCTGAAGTTGAACAAGCACATAATCATGCACGTAGTCACTGATGTTTTTACAGGGAACGCCCCGATACTTCTGATATTTTCTGACAAGTTTAACCATGTGGTCAGCCACGTGCTATCAGGGAAGATTTGCAAACAGAACCCTCGAATGATGAGCAGCTTAGATATGCATATCAAAATTAAAAAAAGGTTACATCTATACCCCTAGTAGTACCTAATTACCTATACATATCCTATACAAAATAAATAAAGATATATGGTATATAAATATCATAAAAATACATAAACAATATCGTATTTCATACTATATTTAGTATAAAATCATATTTTGAAAGATAAAAATAATTTCTATTTTTAATAAATCATTAAAAAATATACCAAAAACATATAACAAACTTTCAAAATTCATAAAAAAATCTTAAAACCTCTTAAAATCCATAAAAATAGAAAATAAAATAAAAAATAAAAATAACAAATTAAAAGTAAAATAACAAAAAAATATTTTCTAAAATAATAAAAAAATTCAAAAAAATACTTAGAAATCATAAAAATAGTATAAAATTCCTAAAAATAAATAAAAATCCAGAAAAATCCTTTAAAATGAAATAAAAATTAGGAAACCATTTACCTTAGGTATTATATAGTTTAACCCTAGTTTTACAATAGTTTGTCTCCCTGAATTCAACACTCCCGGGCTTAGTCTCTATACACTTAAGTTTAGGAGTATAAATAAAATAAGAAGATTAATATAAAATTAATCTTTTTTTGTAAAACTCACCTAGTCGATACAACGACCGTGAAAACTTTTCACTGATTCTTCGCGGGAATTCAGAAGCGGATCAGGTGCGATTTTTCAATAAGTAAATTAAATAAATACAACATGAGATGGTAAATAAAATATCTAAAAAGTAACATTTATTTTATATCAAAAACTCAATATATTATCAGTAACATCTACAAATGGATCAGTAACTATGTATGATAAATATATGTCAAGGAAAAATAGATATTGTATTTATATCAGTAATTCATTGTGAAAGATAAGTAATTTTTTAAGCTACCTAAGTAACTCAATGAATACAATTGAATGAGTCGAAGGATAAAAAAAGTTTTTAGATTTTAAAAGGAATATGATTCGAACATGTTCCTTCTGAAATATTATTCTCATCATCCAAATCCAATTGCAAGACATCCATTATTGCTCCTTATATGATGTTCTCATGATCCATATCTAACCAAGAATCATCATTCGTCATTACTTTAAGATATCTTGACCCAAAGCCAATCGCAAATTATCCATCACGTTTGAAATTGAAATCGAAAAACAAAAAAGAAATGATCAGATTATATCAATAATGTGAAATAGACATCGAATCTTCAAATGCAATACCTTGTATTGGACAAAATCAATCGCCTCAATTTACAATATCGATCTCAGCACGTTGTAAATCGCCAGATCAATCTCCTCTCATTGTAATACAATATGTTTCCTTAAACGTGCACTATTTTTAAATTTCTTATAATTTCCTATTTAGTTTTGTTTCCATTATGGTTACAGTTCCTACTGTTTGGATATTTGAAAAAACTTCTTAAAAAAGTAAATACATGTGTAATATGATGATTATAGGATTAAGATCGAAGGTCTAAAAAGAGGGACTCATCTCTAATGGGCATAGGGTCCATTGTATGAAAGTCATGTGTGTGTGTGTGTGATTGGGGAGATTACACCATGGTGCATGTAACTTTACATGCACTGGTGCCACAAATGCCTATTTTTTTGAAATGAAATCTTGATCGATTTACTAAGAATTATAGTGGACTATGTTTTTCAAATTTTGTGGAAAACAGACATTCCTAACAAGTCCATTAGGAATGGTCAAATTGCAGCGATCATGAGATCATTAATGTTTCACAGTCTTGATGGATGGGTTATAAGTCTAGAATTAAGTTGAATTTTTATGGAATGATATCATTGATATATGATGATTTAAATCCCACATGATTTCATTTTAAAAATTTTAAAAAAATAGCATTCATGTCACGAGTGCATGTAAATTTACATGCATAGTTATGCAAGATCCCCAACTTCTCTCTCTATCTATCTTTCTATATATAGTGAAAAATAGGTTTGCCTCCTTGGGGAGCTAAATTGGCTCTCTTAGCTACATTTTCATGTATTTTTTATTTTTTTGAAAAATGAATTTGTAAAAATTCATCACAATATCCTTATATTATGTCATTCAAGTTTCATGAGATCCAAAGACTCCTACGACCTCCATCTAAATAGTTATTTTTTATGGTCGCATAATTGTTGAAATCGACCATGTCTGGATGGATGTCGTACAAGCCTCTGTTTCGCACGAAATTTGAATGACATAATATAGGGATATAATTATGAAAATCATGGGAGCATTTAAAAAAAATAAAAAAATATCAGCCACATTACCCATATATATAGGGAAATGCGGTTGCCCCCTGTGGAAGATAACTTGGCTCGCCCACCCCATTTTCTGTATATTTTTCTATATTATTGAAAAATGAATTCGTGGAAATTCATCATTATATCTCTATATTATGCCATTCAAGTTTCTTGAGAAACAGAGACTCAGGCCTCCATCTAGAACGATCGTAGAATTGCTGAAAACAACAATTCCATATGGATGGAAGCCGTAGGAGTATTTTTTCCACAAAATTTGAATTACAAAATATTGGTATATAATAAGGAAAATCAACAGAAGCATTTTTCGAAAAAAATATGGGAAAAAATTTCGGGGTCTATGTTAGCTCTCCACAAAGGGCAACTTCATTTTACCCATATATATATATATATATATATATGTATTTATTTATATATGCATATATATATATATGAATGATTTTCTTCCAATAGAACACTATCCTTCATGAGTTCAAAATGATCGACCCTTTTTGTAGAAATCACGAAGACTTTAGTAGAATATATATACAGTTTGTATTATAATGTGCAGTTTTAATATTTGTATTATAATGTGCAGTTTTAATATTTGTATTTGTTGTGTGGAAATTCGATGGATTTTAATTTAGATTTGTGAAATTATCGTTACGATCCCCAAAATTCTCGACTCAAACAAAGAATTTATTTTATTTTTTCTACTTATTAACCTGTATAGCAGACAGAGTCAAACTCAAGGAGGCTACAAATCTCGAGGGTTATTCAATTAATCGAAAAACAATTAAGAGAAAAACATGAATCTCAAAGGATAATTATCCTTGGTTTTGTGATTTTTTATCTTTATAACTTTTTAAAATTTTTTGTTTTGTGATTTTCACATTTTTAGTGATTTTGATTTTGCAATTTTTTATTTTCAAAAATAATGGAGCAATATTCACAAGATCAAAAATGCATACACCAACTCTTTTTGTATTTTTTTTCAATTTATCAAAAATGCTCAAAAAAATCGGAGAGAATATTTTTGGGTTTTAAAAGTTTAGAAATGTTTTTGGGAATTTTTGTGGAATTTTCATATGTTCTTTGTATTTTCTTAAAAATCAAACAGTAGGAAAATGTGAAATTGTGCACAGCCTGGAGTAATTTGCAATTAAAAATAATTTAAGTGCCCAAACTCTTGGAAATTATTTTTATGACAAACTATATGCAAATATCCACAAGTAGGAATTGAAATCACTATTTTTGGATTTTGTAGAATTTTTAAGATTTTTATATGATATTTTTCAATTTTTTGGGTGTTGTAAATAATTAATGCATGAAATTTGCATAGAAATTAAAGATAATGAAATAAAACTACTCTAATTTTTTGGAATATTTGGAGCTATTTTCGGATTTTTATGAATTTTTGAATTTCAGAAAGATAAAAATGATGTATTTTTGATTTTGTAATAATAATAAATGAAACTAAAATGAAATGAAAAATTTATGTTAAAAACAATTACACATCAGAAGTATAACATGATTTTTCAAGAATTTATTGACCAAAGAAAACATATATTAAAATAAAGGACATGCAAAATAATGTCTGGAGAAATAGGATTGTTCGATAAATAGTTCTAGTTTTCGCATTAAATAAATAACAAAAAAATAAAATACGGAGAGTAGTAGATAATTTACCCAAAGAGCACATGCGACGCATGTGCTAGGCTCTTAGTGCAGCGACTCGTTTGCAATTTCACAAATCTCTAAGGGCATACACGTAATTTTCCCGATTTTTTACAACCCTAGGGTTCTATCCTTTTATTTTGCTTCATTTCCAAGTAACAACAGGAGGGGGAGCACGGGCCGCCACCCATCCCTTCTCTTCCCAGATTATGGCGGTGCGCTTCGGTGGAGGGCGAAGGTGACTAGAAGAGAGGGTGTGTGTGCCGATGGCGGAGGGCTTAAAGGTGGAGTTGGAGGTGAACGATGACTATGGCGGTGAAGTGTGACTTCGGCAGTGGACGGGTGCCTCTATGCGGTGGCCATAGAAATGGTTCATGGTTGTGATCGGCGGAGGCGGGCGGTTGTGTGGGAGCGCGATGGGCTGGAAGGCGACAGGGCGACACACGCCCCTTCGTTGGCTGTAGGTGGAGATGATCAAGGGGGTGCTGCCTCTCCCTTTTCTTCCCAAGCGAGTGGTGGTGGCGTTCAAGGCACGGTGATGGAGGAGGAAGGTAGTTGCATTGGAGCGGGTCGCCCACGACGGTGGAGGATTCAGGAGGTCCAAGCGATGAAGGGCTGCGTCAGTCGAGGCCACAGGTAGCCACGGGCAGAGGACGTGCATCCAAGAGTGGGGCGATGTCCTACCTTTTTTATTTTATTTTTATATATATATTTTTGTTTTTTTGGTAAAGCAAAAATAGAAGAGAAAAGATTTTTTTATATATTTTTTTAGTTTTTTATGTGATCCTGCAAAATAAATGTTTAAAAAAGAAAAAAATATTTTTTTTATATTTTTTATTTATATACAAATTAGGATGCGAACACGATGGTTCAAATCCCAAAAATCCAACAAAATATATGAACGGGGATCCGGTAAAAAATGGAAGAATCGAATTCGATTCTCCGACCACCGTGCGTGGTCGGAATTGATAGATCGTGGAAGATAGAAAATGAATGTGGAGAGGTCGAGAATGTGAGATGAAAAATCGAGATCGAAGCGGATCAAATCGTGATGGATTTTTTTTTAAGATTTAGAAAAACAATATGACGGTGAAATGAAGTTGCGAAATTCAAACAACGATTAGCCTAGAAGAAAAATGAAAATAAAAATGTGGATCTCACCTTAGGAGCAGAAAATGACCGTGATCGCCTCGACGAGGCCATTGCGTTGTCATCAGATGGCTCGAAGGCTAGACACCTTTCTCGACAAGAAGACTCTTGGAGATCGGGCTCATCTCACCAAAGATTGATCAAGTTTGAATGATGGAGAAGGAGCCATATAAATAGGAGATAATGGAGATGAAATTTGAATTTTTTGACTTTTTGGATGTGATGAGAGAGATGAAATATAAAATGAGATAAAGATAAAGAGAGATAAAACTATTTACAAAATTATCTAATTTTTTTGAATTTTCGTCACTTTATTTATTTGAATAAAAAATATTATTTTTTATATTTTTTATGCTGGTTAATTAAGAATAGCAACTATACACATTACTATATACATATATGACATTATATAAATGGGTAAATGAGGAAATTAGCTGCCTTTTGTTTTAAAATTTTTTTAATTTTTTTAATTTTCAATTGAATGATTAGTAAAAATATTTACAAATATATACAAATATAATATGTACAAAATACATGGGAAAGTTGCACAAACCACCCTAGAAAATCAACTTTTTACTCGTAACTCTAAAAATTATGAAAATGCAGCCATTTTAAATATAATTTAATTTATAATCCAATGGAAGTGAGATTGTTCAATTTGAGTTCATATGGAGTTGGAATTGGTCTTTCAATTAGTGCTTAGTGGCTTTTTCCAAGTGTGGTTACTTTTATTCTGTACATGATTTAATTGTGGAATTATTTTTATTAATCAGAACACATTTTTATTTACAACTTTGGTTTTGAAGTTATTTGATTTGAGGTCAATTAATGTACAAATAAAATAGTGTAGTATACAAATATACATAGCACATAATTTTTTTGGATTTTCTAATTGAGGACCCTATCACCCCCTACTTTATTCCTGATCGATCAGGTCAAGTCTTGACCTTCTCTCGGGGTTCGGGTCAGCATGTATCTATTACATATATACAGTCTTCCTTTTTTCTTTATTTTTCCTTTCTTTCTTTATTTATTTATTTTAGGTTAAAATAATATATAAATATGCAATATCTACATACAGATGCAAGTTGGTAAGAATATGGAGTTAGTATTATATACAGGTGTTTTATAAGGATTTTAAGTTATAATAAATGAATAAAGATGACGAATCATAGATTCGTCAGTATTATAATGTGCAGTTTTGTATTTATATTGTACAACTATAATACAAACTATATATGTATTCTACTAAAGTGCTCGTGTTTTCTACAAAAGAGTATGGCCTTCCTGAACTCATGAAGGATTGTGTCCTATTTGATGGGCCCCTTATATGTATGTATGTTTGTATGTATGTATGTATGTATGTATGTATGTATGTATGTATGTATGTATGTATGTATGTATGTATGTATGTATGTATGTATGTATGTATGTATGTATGTATGTATGTATGCGTGTGTGTATGTATGTATGTATGTATGTATGTATGTATGTATGTATGTATGTATGTATGAATGTATGTACGTATATATGTATGTATATTGGGTAAATGGAGCCGCCCCATGGGGGAGCTAACTTGGCCCCCACCCCATTTTCCCCATATTTTTTATTTTTTTGAAAAATGAGTCTGTAGAAATTCATCACTATATTCTTATATTTTGTCATTTAGCTTTCATGCGAAAAGAGACTCCTACGACCTCCATCTAGTCAGGGTCGATTTCAACAATTTGAGACTGTTAAAAAATGATTATCTAGATGGATGCTATAAGAGTCTCTAGTTCTCGCGAAACTTGAGTTACATAATATAGGGATATAGTGATGACCCCCTTTTCTTCTGTATTTTTTAAAATTTCTAAAATGAAATCTATTGGAATTTAAATCACAATATGTCATTGTGGAGCCATTATAAATTCGACTTAATTTGAGGCTTTTATCCCCTCCATCAAGACTGTCAAATTTCAATGGTCAAATTGGCCCCCTTCAAATGAGGACATAGGAGTCTCTGTTTCTAACGAATTGGAATGACATGTTAGGGGGATATACTGATAAATTTACATATTTTTATTTTCCAAAAAAATAAAAAAATAGGGGGAAAATGAGGGTGGGAGTATCCAATTGGCTACACCCAGAGTGTAGCCTTTAACATATATATATATATATGTATGTATGTATGTATGTATGTATGTATGTATGTATGTATGTATGTATATGTATGTGTGTATGTATGTATATATGTATGTATGTTTGTATGTATGTATGTATGTATGTATGTTTGTATGTATATATGTATGTATGTTTGTATGTATGTATGTATGTACGTATGTATGTATGTACGTATGTACGTATGTAGGTATGTACGTATGTATGTACGTATGTACGTATGTAGGTATGTACGTATGTATGTACGTATGTACGTATGTAGGTAGGTACGTATGTATGTATGTACGTACGTACGTACGTATGTAGGTATGTACGTATGTACGTACGTACGTACGTACGTATGTATGTATGTATGTATGTATGTATGTATGTATGTATGTATGTATGTGTGTGTGTGTGTGTATGTGTGTGTGTGTGTGTGTGTTTGTGTGTGTGGGTAGACAAAGAGAGAGGGGGAAGGGAGCATATTTCATTATGTAGGTAACCTTACCTACTCGATGCCCATTTTTCACCAAATTTTTTGTTTTTAGGAAAATACCGCCATGTATTTTCATAATTATCTCCCTCTAATATGTCATTCTAATTTCATGGAAACGGAAACTCGTATGTCCTCCATATAAAATAGGTCGATTACAACAATTCTAAGACCGTTAAAATTACATGTTCTAGAGGGAGAGTATAGGAGTCTCTATTTCTGATGAAATTAGAATGACATATTAAAGGGATTGTTGATCTCATGATCAACTAGGATTAAGTTTATTGATTATGCAATTTTCGTTGTGACCCTAATCAATAAGGTAATCAATCGAAATAAATCACTAATGAATCAAACAATTAATGTAAGTGGTTTTCTACTTTTATTTACCTGGTATAATGGCCAGGGTAGAACACAAGGAGTACAATTAAGAGTAAAGTAATTGATTTAGTGAGATTTTTATTATTTTTAGTGGTTTTTTTATTTTCAATTTTAATTTTTCAATATAAGAAAAAAAGTGCAACATACACACATTCTTTTTGTATTTTTCTAAAAAGGAAAAAATACTCAGAAAAATGCAATAAAAATATTTTTGGATTCAAATGTTTTAGAATATTTTTGGTAATTTTTATAGAAGTTTCAAATGTTTTTGTAATTTTCAAAAAATCAAACAATGAGGAAATATGCAAAAAGTGAACAGCTAGGAGTAAATGGCAAATTAAAAATAAATTAAGTGCCCAAAACTCTTAAAAGTGATTTTTATGATTAAATAAGAAAATATCTACAAACAAGGTCTGTAATCTCAATTTTTAGATTTTTCTATGATTTTACATAAATTTTATGAGTTTCTGAGTGTTTTGCCTTTTTTTGGGTTTTTATGAAATATCTTTGAACAAAAATGATATCAGAGCTTAAGGATAATAAAAAAATATTTTAATTTTTTAGATTTTTTGGATATATTTTTGAATTTTTATAAATTTTTTAAGGCAAACAAAACACTTTTTTAAGGGTTTTTGAATTTTTTTAATAATAGAAAAATGCAAGGAAATTAAGGGATCCAAATTACCATAAATAAAGCATGCAAATAAGAGTCACATTTTTTGGTAATTTTGGGGTTAATTAGCTATTTATTTCACTAAATAATTCTAAGTTTATGGCTTCTGAAATAACAAAGTCAAAAACTATAGGGGTACTATGCAATTTTTCCACAAAGCATTTGCATTACACGTGAACCAGGCAAACATGAGTATAAATGTAATTTCCAAAACTAAAGATTCGTTCCATAACATGTGCAAAGTTCAAGACATAAACTGCAAATAACCCAGAAAAGCATGTGGGTTCCACACATGACTCTAACTCATATGGACTAAAGTGCACATATGAAAAACTACAGGATCTAACTGCAATATTCTCAACTACACATTATATTTATTGTACTAAAGTGAAAGAGCAGAAAAGACAGGGTAGAAGTGAATTATACCCCTGCAGGTGGCACATTAGTTGCGTGTAGGGAGGGGAGCTTTGACGGCACCGATGGCTCTCTTCAAAAGGATCTGTGGGCTCAGAGTATGTCGGTGACGTACGATCAGATCTATTGCATCAAGCCTGATCTAATGGTTTGTAGGGCTAGAAGTATCATGCAGTGTAGATGGGGTCCATATGTGATCCAAGGGTCAGAATGAGGTGCTAACGAGTGGTTTGGATCGAATTTGGGGTCTGACGAGTCCGCAAATGCCCTACATTAATCGATGTGAATTAGGCTTTAAATTGCCATTATCCACCTCAGGTTAGGATAATGACAATTGATCACTTTGTATTTGAGATGATAATCAGTTTCTCAATCGAAGATATAGAATATAATAGTAATCAAAATCATTGTGATTTATATTATAAAGTAATTTGCTGAACAAATTCTCAATCCTATTCAAGCAACTTTGTTTGTTGGAAAGAAGATCATATAACCAACTATAATCTAGATCACATATAATCAAATTTGCTTATGGCAATGTCATTTAAGGGAAAAATAATTATCAAATATTTCACAAAATATTCATTAATAATAATTCCAGAAAATTAACCATTAACACTAATTTATTAAATGACAATCACATTGATTAGGAATATAATTTCCAGCAGTGACCCTCGCTTACTAAAATTAGCATATCTCAATCAATTTAAATCCAAATCATGAAAAATGAGTTTTCAAAGCTTGCTAATTTGATTTAAAACAGAAACAAAGTGATTTGCACGTGTTTCTAGGTGTTTCAAAACCGTAACTAACTCTTTAACTACGTCAAGATTCGTCATCCCCGAAACAGTGGATACATACATGTTCACTAAAATGATCATAACTTGAGCATACGGATTCCAAATAATGCAAACTCTAATCCTACAGTTTCCTTATTTAATGGGGAACATAATACAAGTGATAATTTCATGTTTAAACTCAATTTAGACTAGGCCGAGAAAATCACAAAACAAAGCTACGTAAACCAAATGTGATAAAATTTTCACAAACCTAATGAGCCTAAGTCGTCCAAGGTTTGTGAATCATACATGTAACCTCCAACCTACGGCTCTGATACCATCTTTGGGAATATCCTTAAGTTCATCATGGAAGTTTGAAGATCTCATTGTATGCGATCGGGAGCGACTAGTCGCACTAGTTGCTCAAGGCAGCGGAATTTAAAAATTTTAATCCGATTAAACCACGTGATTCGAAAACATTTTCTCGGATCGTTTCATCTAAGCCAAAAACAAGTATTATGTTTAACTCTTGAAGAGTGATTGTGATCGAGTCTCTAAACGAAAAGACCTCCTATCTCAAGTCGGATCAGACAGAGGAGACGCTTGCGAGCGCGTTGATGAAACGTGTGCTTCACACAATCCATGTTGATGATCCAAGCTGCAAATATCCTGATCTTGTCACATGAGATCCTACATCTTCTTCATGAGCGAGGCATACTGAAGGAGACAGAGATCCGCAAGCAAATGGTCCGACAGCATAAAAGCGATGTTGTGGCAATGACGACTCTCTCTAGGGCACCATGGTAGATGACCACAATGAGAGAGAGAGAGGGTTGGCGTGTAGAGAGAGAGCATACGGATGTTGTAATTGTTGTTGCTGAAAATCAAGGGGTGTCTCTTATATATAGTATTTTGGGAGTCAATGGATAACAATCCATGGACTACACAAAACCAATGGATTAGATTGATTTGAGCTTCTTCCGATGGCCAAGATTTTGTTGTAAAAACATAAAATTTAATTTAATTTAGATTAAATATATATATCAATACAATTAATTTCAAATTAAATCAATCAAGCATGGAGATTATGGAATGGAGATTTCCTCCTTCCAAGATATGGGAGTGGACGGCCACCCTTTCTTATGAGAGTTTGTGGTCATCCACCCTCCCAAGTAGGAAGGAGACAATATCATATAATCTCGTGAGATTACATTATTTCATGGAAATATCCCATATTTAAAACAACACTTGTTGTAAATTATTCTAAAAAAATAATTCATAATTACTTTGTCAATATTGTAATCATTCCATTGGAAAATTGTGAATCACACACAACCCAAAATAAAATTTAATTTACATTTTCAATTAATTATCCAATGTGAATCCAATTTGCTTCAATAATCACTCAACTAATATAAATCATTATATGCACTCTCTAATACATTATAAATCACATTTATAATATATATGAATAATTTGGATAATGTTATCCATATTATTCATATCCATGATAATTATATCACATTTAATCATCTCGGATCTCTATTCTCATTTGCCCATATAATATGATTCGCATTCACATTTATTCACATCTTTTATAATTAAATCACATTTAATTATCTAAGATAACTCTTGTTATAATATGAATCAATTCATATTATTTGTGATAATTAAATCACATTTAATTATAAAATTTCTCTATTCTCTAATACATATATCAACAATGAAATTATCCTTGAACTCTTTCAAGAATAATGCACTTTCTCCACGGATACTTCAAGATAATGACAAGACGTTTGTATTATTCCATCTATAGTGACTTAGATATTGAGATCAAATCTCAAATCTAGATCTCGGGGACCTTCCATAGATGCTTGATGTAAATAAAGGAGGTAGATTTGATCTTCGCATTATATCTGAATGACATTCACATCGTCGTCCAACACTCAGACAAAGATTAGATCACTTATCTATTGAGAGGGGTCACTAAAATCCAGAACCGTTTCATCACTCCCTAGGAATGGAAGCATCATGGTTATACAACCGTTTATGATCACATCACCCTCAGGTATTTCTAAGGCATGTACATCTTACATACTGGAAGACCAAGAATAAACCCGAAGTTTTAGATCTATTTTAATTGTCTACTTCAATGTTTCATCATAAAGTTTCTCATTTGATCATTGGGAGTTGGTATCGATCATATGCTTTCCAAAAGCATATATCATACTCAAGTGTTGATCATATACATTCCAAACATATATGTCAAACCTATAAATTCAGTCAAGCTTCCAAAGCAAGATGACCGTGCGCGGAATTTCATGTCTTCCGGTTTAGTAAATAAACATGTATGATTCCTTTGAGAGATCATATTACTCATATGCCCTTTCATGCATACGAGCACGCTAGTGTATAGACCTTGATTAGGTCATCAACCTATTGGTCTGCCAAATGTACATACTCAGACATATAGTAACACATCTATCTTCGGTCAGAGGATGCGTGCCTATATCGTGATAGCATACGACATGTCTTTGGTTATATCGATCTCATTAAGTCAACTCTTTGATCTAACTAATCTGACTCCTTTGACTCTCATTTCTATGCAGAGGACCTGCATCAAGAAGTCGGTCAGATATCATCCTTTAGAGAAAGTATTGCCATCTCCTTCTCATGTTGGAGATCTTTTCTTAATAATCATTTGACGATGCTTGATGAATCCTCAATCTAACTCTTTAGATATTCATCCAAGCACTAGCCTCTATGATTCAACAATTGAATCAACAGTTGTATGATCATCAAGATGCCCATGATACATAACCCTAATTGTACTAAGGGACCTATTATTGAAATTAATTATTCTTCATTTCTGATCAAGCAATGATATTAGCAATAACATTTATTGCATAATGGCTCGCCATGGGCTCGCAAGTCCAACATCTGGAGCATCTATGTTCAGCACCTTTCAGGTCAACGATCTAGTGATTTCACGATGATCCAAGGAGTGCATCAGATGCAGAACCAATGGAGCATTCATTTGTAGCCGACTTGATGTGGAGCAGAACCAAGATGAGGGAGATCCAGGCTTATCAAGTTCGACGAGGAAGACTCTCTTCCCAGTTCTTCTAGAAGCCCTCTCAATCGCACGATCAAGAACGGAGATCCAGTTTAGATCTCGGCCATCCAAAGAGCCCCAAATCTAAGCTGTGGGATCTATCTTCCAGATCAGATCGAGACCCTCCACTACAGAGCCAATCTCCACCTCCAATCTGATCTTTAATGCATTACCACTGTCCTAGCTGCAACATACATTTTAAGGGTATAATTGTGCTCATATCCTCAACATTTATTTTATTTTCAAATAAGTCCTTTCGGACACGTGTTTTCATGTAATAAATTGAACAATTGCATATTGATTCATGCACTTTATTTTATTTATAATTTCTTCCTATTGGAAATGTTCACATGCTTATCACGTTCTTATTTGGATAAATAGTAATAAAAAGTATGCATTTATCTATTACTGATTGGTCCTGGAATTATTTCATTTATATTTAGGTCTAATCCAATAGGGCGCACGTGCATTAGCACGTGATTTTAACAAAAAATACACAATATACCGTCTAGTTTTTATATTCATTATTATTTAATCCACAAACTATAAAAAATTACATATATACCCTTGTGTGTATGCATTTATTTTTGTAAGTTTAAAAACTAAATAAAAATTATCAAAACCATTTTTAAATTCCACAAAATTTTATCTAGCTTCCTGTTAAATATATCTTGCAACCGTAAATTGCATTTTGCATTTGCGTTTTTTTATTTATTAAAACTCAAAAACAGTCCAAAATTCCATGTTTGCTTCCAAAAATCAATAAAAAATATAAAACTATTTCTAAAATCTCAAAAAACTTTAAAAAATATAAAACAAACAAATTTTTAGTTTAATTTTCTGAATATTTTTGATATATTTGAATAATACAAAAAGTTTCATTGAGCATGTGTGTCTTATTTTTCTTTACATATTCCATTGTTTTAAAAAATAAAAAAGTATTTTGCAAATTAAAAAAATAAAAAATAGAAAACTAAATAAATATACTAAAAATTAAATTCAATAAAAAAATACAACATTTAAAAATACAAAACCAAGCATGGTGTGAATAGAGATCCCTTGATTCTTTTCATTGATTTTTCAATTAATCGAATAACCTTTGGGATTTTTGTTGCCTCCCTAAGTTTGATCATGTTAACTATATATGTAAATTAAATAGCAAAGTTCTCTTGCTACATTTTCTCTATTTATTTTTTCCAAAAAAAATTGAATAAATTTTTGTTTGAAGCTTCTTTGAGTTGCGATGACCACAATTTCATTTGTGAATAATTCATGTAATAAAAACCCGGATCTTAACGATCAATGGGACTTAGCATCGCCTAAGCTCTAGTTCTCCTGCCACCTCTATCCATCATGTTCCACTCGTTCTGAGCCACCTAAACACCACCATACCTTGCCTCTATGCTTCTCTACCTTTTGTGGCACCCAACTCACCCAGACCGACCCTTGGCCGGGTCCTTCGAGGTCCACTTCTGTCATCCTCCACCAAACCTCACTGCCATCGTCCATTTCACACCAATCCTCCATCAAATAATAACCAGTACCTTCCCCCTTTCCCAGCCATTGTTTCTATCTTTCTTATAGGTCTTGAAGAGCCCATCTACGGGATGTCAACATCAAGAGCATCCTCTCATGTTTACTGGCAAACATCGAGTTCTAAGGGATTGATCAGTAGCCTGTGGATTGATTTGATGCTCTCGGGAGGTGCGAGGTGATTGTAGGTACACATAGAGATGGTCGTATGAGCTCTAGGTGGTCAGAGACGCACGCGGTGATGAATCCAAACTCGCTAAGGGTGAGTTCTTTTTGTGTTCTTCCATTATCCTCCACAATCGTTCGATGAAGATGCAACACCCATGTTAGCAGCAGTCGTCGGTTCAGGAGCACCTCAACCATTGGATCCCATTTGGGGATCTAATCTCAAATGTCCAGTCAAATCGCCATCATGCAAGGAGGATGTGATACGTATCCAAGTGGAGATCCAGAGCCATCCATTCTAGCGCACATGGGGAGAAAATTGCAGATCCTACCTTGCTTTTTGTTTCATTTTTTAGTTATATGATATTTTAATTGCTTTTAAAATTTCCTCTAAAATTTGCAAGTTAACCCCTAGATATTAGTGTTATTGCACTTAGGTCCTTGCCAGCTAGACTCACTTGCCATCCCACGTGAGCTAGGCATTTTGCACTATTACTCGATGAATCTCCATTTCATGACCTTTATTCTTTCATTTTGGCCTTTAAACCCTAACTAAATGCACGAATATATCTTTAGTTTATTAAAACAAACATTCATTAATCTGTACAAAAAAAGTGCATAAAATACTGAGCATTTATTGTATTTGTTGCCATAATAAAAGAATAAATGAAAGAAAGAAAAAGAGATAAGTGTCAAGGACACTGAAGTGACCCTAGCCCCCAGACTCAGTCATCATGATGACTTAGTCTACAAGGAATAAAGTAGGGGGATATAGGCCATATTATTGTACAGAAAACACAAACGGTTCACTCTACAAAATAGGCCAATAATTACATTTTGGAAGCTGTTTTATTCTTTTTATTTACACCTCAAATAAAGAAACTTTGTATAAAAAAATGTAGATAAAAATGTAAAAAAATTAAAAAATTTATTTCATACAAAATAATATACAGTGTATAGTTTATACACAAAATAAAATCCTAAAACCCAAATATCTCCTAAATAATAATTCAAAATATATCAAAATCACTTTAATTGTATATAACTTTTAATAAGCTAATTAATGAAGGTGGTTTCATATTGTTTTGGAGTTAAGGTGTGGAAGTTAGGTTTTGGACCCCTATTGTACAATATACCCAAATAAAATATTCATTTTATTTGTTTTTATTATTTATATAATTTTATATTTTTATAACTTTGTAAATATTATTTATAACATATGTGCATATTGAAACTAGAATAAAACCACAAAATAAACATTAAATAAAATATGTATATAAAACACATAGATGAAACTCATATACTTTTACATATACCATAAATACACCTATTTACTTAAGTGTGTATATTAAATTATAAAAATATAATAAGAATATTTATGTGCATAGAATTAATTTATAAATACATAAATAAGAAAATAAAATAATAATTACATAATAAAAATAAAATACTCAAAACATAGGCAAATATACCTATGAATAAAATCTTAAAAATTAACTTATAATAAAACACCTAGGAAAATTAAATTAAAATATGTATAAAATACAACAGAAAATTAGAAACAATTATCATTTTATAACCTAAAAATAATAAAATCAATTAATATTTAGTATTCATTATCCAAGGCATTTTTGCCTTGGAATTTTCGGGTTGGTCCATGTGGACCAACCAGGTGCCTCCATTCGTTGACCTAGGCCAATTGTACTGCCTTCCTATGGCTTCTGTCAGAACATCACGAGGGTGCTACTTTGCCCATTTATCATGCCTCCATTCTCCATGCATTACCTTCGAGACTTTCACTACCATGTAGCCTCTCCATCCTAGACCCACACCCATCTTCGAATCTCCACCTAACACCATCCATCTTCATGCAATCAATCATCGAAAGTCCCCAAAAATCATCTATAAATAAACCCTCCATATCTCCTTTTGCTTTTTGATCGCTCCTTGGAATGTTTTAGCCTCACAAATCCCTTCATACACCTTTGAGCAGGACGGCCTGAGAGGCATATCCTTCCACCGTCGGAGGTGCTCTGGCAGGTTTTGCTCCTAGGTGTCCAGCATGGTTGAGTCCATTTTCCTTAGCACTTTAGGTTCATTTTGAGGTCTATTTTCATTAAGTAGATTTAATTTCATCTTTAATCAAGTAGGGTAGCAGTAATTAGATTTCTCCCAAATCCCTGGAGGTTGCATTCCAGCTTTGTTCCACCAGCACCCTCGACATTAATCAACTCCATTTCACCTCACTCTCATTTACCTATGCATGCTCCACGTTTTCACCATCCATCCACCTCGATTCTTGCAAGGAATCGAGCCCTAGTAGCTCCCTCCGTTGTACCTCACTGGAGATCCTCTTCCATTCCGCTCCCTCCATTGTTGGTTCAACTTCTAGATAGAGGAGATAGACCTCGCAGTCAAGAGTGTTTTGCTGCTAATTTGCAGGTTTAAGGATGCTTCCGAGACCTCTAGGACCACCTGGAGCAGATCTAGGTGATTCGACTTCACTGGAGCACCACGAGCCCCCTTGTCGTCCTTAGAGGCCACCATAGCACATGGAGGAAGCCCAGCTACTTGTTGCGCCCGTCGGAGAAGTGATTATCCCTGGAGCACAGAGGAATGAAAGATCATGTCTTGTCGGAGTCCGGTTCTTCAGCGTTCTTGCAATGCCTATCAACATCATTCGATCAAGGACTTTGGTCCAGATCTAATCTAGACTGTTGAATCTCTATGAAGGGGTACGCGACAGTGGTTGTTGGATTAGGCACGTGGCGCCACCAGAGCGGTTGGATCTGAGACGTTTAGTGGGTAAATTTCAAAGACCTCCATATTTTTAGTAATTGTTAAAAAGTCCTGTAAATATTCTATGTAGTTTAAAAAGTGGTGGGTAAATCTCATATAACCCTTGGAACTATTCTAATATTGCAATTTTCTCCCTATTAGAGTCGTGTACGTGCGCATGTTTTATGTCTTAAAATTGCGTAAAAACCTTTGTGGGTTTATGTATTTCACTTAAGTCCTTTAATTTTCAAAGCTAGTTCAAAAACTGTGGGATATTTCCATTTTGCACCTCAAGTTTATGTTAAATAGCATTTATGCCCTTTCTAGGACTTGTATTTTTCTTGAATTCATCCATTTATTAAACATATCATTTGCATTGAAAAAATTCTCAAAAAATAGGTATAGTTTTCTAACATAATGCAGATTCAGATTTAATTTTTTATTTTGATTTTATGCACTTTTACTATTTTAGAAAATAAAAAGTACTCTTTGTCTTGTTTGCCGTATAAAACCCATAAAATATAAAATATTTTTGGAAATTTCAAAAAAAATAGATTTTGTGTTTGTCTATTTGTTGTCTAAATTAAAAAATAAAAAACCTTAAAAATCGAAAAAATACATAAAAAATAAAATCTCCCAAAATCCATTAGAAAAATCTAAAAAATCTTTAAAAATTCCATAAATTTATTTTTCTATTCTGTAATTTGATTTATATCAATGTCTACCTATTAAAATTGATTTGAGTAATTTTGGAGTAGACTTGTTATTTTTTATCCGTAAATCAAATTCAGCCTATTATTAAATCCCTGATTTTGGGTATTTTTACTTTAAATATCCATAAAAATTAGCAAAATTCCTTGAAAAATTCAAAAATAGTAGAATTTATATAAAACTACAAACATTGTATTTCCTCTATTTTTACTATTTTTTGTGGCATTTATAATTATCCTACTCTATATTGTATATATAATCATACATTATATATTATGTATCAAAAGAAAAGGAAATGTAAAATTATAAAAATATAAAAATAAAAAAAAATCAGAAAGTTAAAATTCATTAAAAAAATATGAAAAAATATTATTAAATATAAAATTAAATATCCTTCTTTGGTTAATATTGTGCATATTTATGTGTGTATACATATACATACCAATATTGTTTATTCATTATTTATTTATAAATAATATTAAGTGTTACATCATGTATTCCATGTGTTCGAAACCCTATTCTGCTTATTTCACATCGAGCCTGTTGCTGGGGAGGAAGATCAATATATTGCTTATGTAGCTTATCCTTTAGTCCTTTTTGAAGAAGGTTCTGTTACCAACATGTTTACTTCCATTGTAGGTAATGTATTTGGATTCAAAGCTCTACGAGCTCTACGCTTGGAGGATCTGCGAATTCCTCCTGCTTATTCCAAAACTTTCCAAGGTCCACCTCATGGAATCCAAGTTGAAAGAGATATCATTTAATTGTAGGGATTATAATAAATTTTGATTCATGCCAGCTTCTTCATTGATTGATATATTGCGTGGGTTGATTGTTGTTTCAACTACCTAGGGACCTATGAGGGTTTAGTTCAGTGACATCGCTCCTACCTTGTGTGGAGCGTACGACTCTCTCCTACGTGTTAGGTGGATGAACAAATGGTGTCGTTGCCGGAGAGCAACGAATTATAGAACATTTTTGTTGTATATATAATTATCCATTATTTACTACAATTTTTCTTGCTATTTATTTATAATTATTTGGTTGTTCTAATCCCATTTCTTTGTTTATTTTTCTTATAAGGGACCGCTAGGCGACATCCATCTCTTAGGAGGCGGACGCACCTGAGACGAGCGGAGATTGGCCTTCTCTTTGTGAGCCGAGCAGGAGAGAAGAGCGAGGAAGGAGGAGAGCAGCTTGGACATAGATTTTATTCTTATTTTTGTGAGGAGAGTGATTTATTCATAATTAATATGTAATTAACTTAGACACTACTCTCTCCACCATACGAGGTCCATTGCTTGGGTGTATATTCACCTAGGGGCCTTACCGTAATTGTTCGTGTTTTATCACCTTTATTTTATATATTTCTCGTGATTTGAGCTTTCCGCCTTTGTTTATATTTGTTTTTTTGTGAGTGATCCCTTATATAGTAGGTTGTTTGACTCGATAACTAGGTCCAAAGCCTTAACAACATTGCATGCACCTATAGTATACTTTGCTTGGACTTAATCAAAAACTAATAGCTAATTACTTGAACTTGGAACCACGATCAATGACAGACCTCATACAACACTTGCACGGCCCGTTGTGGTGGGCACTGAGAGGTCTCCAGGATCAGACAAATAGGATCCATTTTTGAGTGATTAGCATTTGGTTCTTTATGATAATAGAAGCTACTGTTTAGGATGTTTTCTCACTTTATCACCATATAGTGTAAATATTTCAATTCTTCCTTGCATCTCGCATGGAGAGAGTTGTAAAGCACTTTACATATTTCTAACTTTACATGCATCATTAGTCACTAAGGTCGAGATTTCCATCTTAGTGATGACTTGCACGGCTTTTCCGTCCTCTCCACCATGTGTTTATATCACATATGACATCAAAGAAAAATATAAAAAATGGTTAGGCAGCTTGCTCTGAAAAATACTCGAAAAATTGAAAACCCAAAAATTAAAAAAGGGATTGCTAAATAAACTTGACTTTAACTAAAATTATTAACGAACCATTCGTCGTTTGGGTTTCATAAAGCCCACATCATTTTCCGATACATTCCAAACAGAGTGAGGCACATCCCGCTAAGAATAAGAGCCCAAATCTCGATCTGTGGCACCTTGATTATCACCAAGGTTGGTGAAGTATTGGTGCTTCTATCGTACCTACCTGAGTAGGGACTTGTCGAGCACGGTGTTCCTACCTTGTGTGGACCATCCGACTTGGTTTGAAGTACTGACCTTAGGCCACGCCCTCTCGAATGGGTCTGTCTCATTGGTTTACGTCAGAGTAGGTCCTTTCACGCTCATGAGTGCTTCCGTTGCGAGTGAGGTCTTAAGTATTAGTTTCGCCTATCGGCTTCCCCTCTCTATTTCTTTGGCTGAGTAGCCGCCCAGGCACGAGATCAAGGACCTTTTAGCGTGCAGATCACATGTTACAAAGGAGGTGGAAGAAGTATTAGGTGCTTACCTTGCAGTACACACAGTCCTATAGGGTTAGCGTACTTAAGGACTTGTTATAAGATTTCCTAAAAATAATAATAAAATAGATACGTTAAAAATAGTCGAACTCGTACGACTTCACATGTGTTGAGTGGGTGAACCCACCCTTGTTTTGTGTTTTATTTAATTAGATTAAGGTTCAAATATCAGTCATGTGCATTGTGTGCCTTTTTCACTTTCTTTTATTTTGAATTATCCTTTGACCTCCTGATAATTTGGAGCCTTGTACTATTTTACACTCCCTTTATTCCTTGTTTAGCCTATGTATCATTCTTCCATTCTCGATCTCCTCTTGACCTTCGAGATGGTGACACATGGATGGCTTAGTTGGGACCCCTCCAACACCAACATCGATTCCATATGCTCATCACCGCCAATAATTCGGGTTGATTCCCGAGAAACCTGGTTCAGACTTTGTGGACCGATCTCCAGACTCCCCATCTTCTCTCATAAATCTGGATCACTCTTGTCCTAAAATCTGCCCATTTGGATGGCAATTTATTTCACTCCTTACACATCTCCATCCTTAATGAAGTTCTGTGTTGATCTTAACATAGATTTATTTGTTACATCTGGTGCCTCCATAGATATTGATCAGGGCATTATTCCATTTGCAGATCAAGAGCCCAACTTAGAACCAGAAATTATGACAGAATCATACTCAGGATGAAAAAAGGAAATGGCTCCCGGAGGAAAGGGGAAAGGACCACAGCAACCACGTAAGTTAGATCAGAGCTAGTAATAAGATCAGAACATTGTAAATGCCTAAATCCTAGCCTCTATTTAGGCAATCCAGCAGCAGCTCACGAACCAGGCTTTAGCACATGTCTCTTTACAGGACATGCTCAATGACTTGAGGAGAAGGAGAGAAAACCATTAAGGCGGATTTGAAGAGGAACCCGAAGGTGGAGGCTGTAGAAGACCAGTAGACGAGTAGAGTAGAGTGGCCCAAGCCAGCTCTCAAAGAGACATACAATCCTGGGGCGAGACAAATCACTGAATAGGTCTAGATTCCTGTAATCCATGCTCATTTTGAACTGAAGCCTCAACTACTAGCACTCCTACCCACCTTCTGCGAAAATGCCAACGAAGAAACTTATATTCATATACAACAGTTTGTGCGCATCTATGGTATAACTGACTACCCTGGTATATCACTAGGCGTAGTCAAGATAATGGCATTTCCTTTCAGCCTTCAGGATAAGGCCCTTTATTGGATCAACCACTTGGGGAAGGTCGTCAGGAGATGGGAGGAATTGAAGTCAGCTGAAAAGTCGCCTAGACTACCCTAGTTAATTCAACCGGATTAATGATCGAATTAAGTTTTGTCGTTTGTTGCATTCGGGTAATCGAGAACATATCAAAAACCACTCGGATCAATGCTCAATTAATTTCAAGAGTCAAATTTATTTTATTTGGGCAAGCCCGAGGTTTAACTCAGGGAGGCAGCTGTCTCCTAAGGTAATTTTTTAGTTAATTTTGATGTCAGATTTTCAAAAGAATATTTTTGATCTTTTTGTGATTTTTTTATGCAACTACGAAGACACAATGCAATTTCAAGCCAAATTTTAAGTTAAATCAAGAATGTTAATCAAATGAAGTCCAAAATTAATGAAGCTTGAACAGAAGATGATATGTGATGAGACTAAGACACTATAATTGTTTTGGAATTTTTAGACTCTAATTGAATTTAATATGAATTTAATATGAATGCAAGGTAATTTTTGCAAAGTTAATTTTAATAAATACCAAAGCACATTATTTTCAAGTACCAAAATTATCCTAGGTGTATCTATATGAGATGAATGCAGGAAATTTGATAAACCTAAAAATTGATGTAAATTGCACATCTTAAAAATCAATATACCAAAAACTAATTAATTGATTCAGACCTCAGGATGCATGCAAATGGTTTGATTTTTGGGCACAATGTAAAACAACTTCACCTAAGTCTAATGTGATTTTATGGTGATTTTTGGAGAAAGAAATAATTTAATAAAAAATAAAAGACATACATTGGGAAAATTATGTAAAATTCCACCAAAATAATATTATTGAATTAAATGGAGCTCACAAAAATATGACACGTGTTCACACAGATAAAGGACAAGTTAAACTACAACATGCAATTTTTTGGAATTTAAAAATGATGAGAAATGGATACCTAAATATGCGTTCAAACGTAGGGACCAAAATGCAAAATAGAAATTAAAATTGCTTAAAGAAAAATGTGTATACTGGGACTGAAGTGAAAATACCTATAATACTGTGGGTATGGATGCAAAATTTCCACGAGGATACGTGCTTCTCACGTGACGCGCCTGGTAGGGACTGACTTGCAAATATTGGAACTTACCAAGGCCTCTGTGCAATTTTCCCAGTCTGCACGTCTGATACACGTGAGATGCTAGGCTCGAGGGGTGTGTAAGGCTCGGACAGAGATTCGGGAAGCTTTGGAGGTTCGATCGTGTGTCGGTTGATGCTTCGGTTACTCCGAGCCTAGGATCGGGGAAGAGGCTCGGAGGGCGTGACGTGGCGACTACTGCACCGTTAGATCAGAAGATTCAACGGCTACGGTGGATGGAGACGTGGCATGATACTGGTCGTTGGATCAAGATGGATCCAACGGAGGCTGAAGCTCTTCTCCGGTATGCTGCATCCTGCGGCAGACTTGGTGGGGCTCCGATGAGATGGTTCTTGCTCACCAGCCCTGCCCCGTGGCTGGTGAATCTCGAAGGAGACTCCTGGATAGCTGGAAGGGGTCGTGGGAGCGTCGGGGAGTCATGCGTATTTGAGTGAGATGGAGGTCGTCCGTAGGTTGATGATGGAGAAGCTCGAAGGAGCTCCGACGATGCTTCCGACCAATGAAGAAGTGTCTCTTGCAGTGTTAGTTCTTTCCACAAAAAAATAGGAGCTCATGCTCGTGGAGTGCAAGGGGTGTGTGGCGAGGCCTGGGAGCGGGGCGAAAGCGGTCCGGTGACTTCCTCCGCTGTGAAGGCGGAGCTTTGGTCGGAGGTGAGTTCGGTGCATCGTCGAAGCAATAGGTGCATGAAGATCATAGCTTCAAGGCGAAGCTCGGTGGATCATTGGTGGAGGGTGGAATCGATCGGAGAAGGCGGGAAAATTAAGAGAAGAACAAAAGGAAAGAAGAAGAATATTGGAGGAAGAATGGAGGTATCTACCTGGGGTTTGGAAGCTCAAATGATGCTCCTGGTCGTCGCTCGAGGGATGGTAGAGGGCCTGAGCTCAAGCAACTCATCGGAGGAACTGCAGCACGGCGTGGCTATGTCGTGGATCTCACCGGAGGTGAAGACCAATCGTCGCTTGATTTCACACTCAATTGCTGTCACCAATGGGTAGCTCGGAGCTCAAGGACACCTCTCGTTGTGGAGGATGGGGTGGAAGTTGGCCAGAGTTGGATTATTTATAGAGAAGAGATGGAAGTCCATGCGATGGAGGTGTGGGGTTTGTAGGGTGTGTGGAGCGAAGCGGAAGGGCATCATTGGGATCATGGGTGATGGCGAGGATGGTGGAGGTCGAGGCTATGTTATGGAGGTGTCAGTGGGTGGAGATGGTGGCCATGGTGGTGCCAAAAATAGAAAGGAGGAGGAGGCGTCGCAAGGTCGGGCGACGTGGTAGAGGTGCTTGCGGAGGAAGAAGACAACTTTTGTACCGTTGGATCTCGTGATCAAACGGCCAGAAGAAGGGCATGAGAGAAGGGCCAGGATTAGATCATGGTGATGCAATCGAAGGGAGGCAGTGGAACCATGTGGCAGAATGGGGATGCGGTGCTGAAGGGCGATGGGGATTGAATCTGAAGTAGGGATCAAACGGCTGGAATCGCAGCGGAGATCATTGGCTGAAATAAGGGCATCTTGGGAACGATCCAGCGGTGGAGATCTGTACATATGGAGTGCTGAGAATGAGGAGGATACCAACGCGTGTATGAGATCTAGAATGAAGATCCAAGGGTCAGAGTTGAGGCGGGGATGAGCGGCTTGGATCTGAAGTACGTGGAGGTGATCGAATGGTTGTGGAGTGCACTACGTGGCGCAATGAGATGAGGGTGCTGTTGAGCGGCCCAGATGAGATCTTGGCCCAGATCAGACGGCTGAAATGAAATGCGATGTGAACGATCGAGATCTGATAGAAGAAGCACCATCGGACTGTGGAGGAAGAGGGGTGTGTGGCGCGTGATGGGTAGAACCGCGTGGCATAACCAGAGGGCGCCACGTGGCCCAATCAGAGTTCATGAGAAACAATATGAAATATAAGGAGAAAATAGCCGAATTTGGAAAAACTCAAAACATAAAAGTTGTAGATCTCAATGAGATCTATAACTTTCACATTGACCAAAGATGGAAATGAGGTCGAATAAAGTAATAAAATACAAGGATACAAATTTACATACATATAGTATACAATGGAGGCCTGAAACCCAAGTTTTGCATACGAGCTCTGATTTAAATGAAATGGGTCTCATTTTGAAGGTCTCTAAGTGTATATTAATTTAAAAGTGAGTAGATCTAGATCTGAGGCTATATGAGAGAGATATGTGCATTCTAAGGTCCATGATCTCCAACTTGGTTTGGGGTTTTATTTGTCAAATATACAAGTTAGCATTTTTTGGTGTTTTTCTTGTATTATTGTTAGTAATATATACAGTATAGAGTAAAATTACGGATTGTAGGGTTATTGTAAAATATATACAGATAGGTAATGAATTTGGCTTCTTATTTCATGCAGATGTAAATGCTAAAATGCAAATGTTATCAATGCATGCATGAATGTTAATTATGTAATACTGGTGGAAATACGCTCCTAATTACTCAGGAACAAGGCTCTATTTTTCAACTTTACGTGTGATGAATCACATATTCATCAATCCCCTATACTTAAACCTTGCTCGTACCCGAGCAACTAAAATGAAATACAAGGGTGAAATGTTTTTGGGTTCCATACCAAGGTCATGAACAAAAGTTGAAAATGGAGCTTGACTCAACCTTTGGAGTAATTGTGTGGTGGAACCTTATTGGAATCTTAACTTGAGACCTAACAGACTACAAATTCCACAAGTCTTCTATTCATGACTCCTTAATAACATGTCAGAAAAAAGCCTCATACGTAAATTTCTGATGACTATGATTCTCACTTACTCTATGTAAGTGTAAAATAGATCTCCATATCAGAAATGGCTAAGAACCAGCCTCCTCTAACAAGGTAACTCTAATTCCCCGATCTAGTAACTCTTTACTCGAGGAGCGGGGTTTCCCTTCTAAGTTCAAGTGTGACTAGCTCAAGAGGAGGGGGTGGAGAAAAGAATGGATGGTAGCCAGTGTAGCTACCTATCCCAGGATGCCTAACCAGTGTAGCCAAGTCACCCACTGCAGATTTCTTGCTAATATACATACTCCGACATGCTATTTTTATTTTCACTCGGGCTTGTCTTATTTTTTTGGAGTTTCTTACATTTTTTGACACATATAGAAGGTGCAGGATGTACATCAGGAGTTTTTCCTTTTGAGCCAGTAGACTATCCTTCTTTTGAAGCGTTATTGCAACCCACAGCATCCCGTCCTTAGACGTCAACACCACCGGACTAGGTTGAGATGCACTACCCTCCCTAGAGGAGGATGGATGTTTCCACTCGTGTGCTACTTCAAGCTAAAGGACTCTATCTCCTCACCACCTCATCAATGAAGAGCTACGTGATATTCTACTTTAGACTATCTAAAAGAATCATGCGTGTGCATGAGATATTCTACTTTAGACTAATCAAGATGACATGTGAACATAGACTTGCGGACTCAAAGAATTAAGTCACTTGACCTGAGAAATCTTAACTCCAGTTTCTATAAGGTTCCTCTGAAATTAGGTGGATTAAGATCAAATTAAGTCCCTCCTCAACATCTACTCATAACTTGGTTCAGAACCCACTAGCTTTTCACTTTGCATATGCAAGATATGCAGATAAGATGCAGATGACATGCTATGTAGATGAAAGAAATGCAAAACTCTTTTGCTTTCTTTTTAAATGCAGAGATGATATGCAAGAGTAATTAAAAAGCCTTTGATTTTGACTTTTCCATTTTTTGTCAAAATATACAATTGTATTACAAATATACATGTATTTTACAAAAAAATCTCCATTTTTACCCACCCTGTAATTATTGTATAATATATATACAAAAATACGTGAAAGTACGAGATATGGGTAAAGTATATGTGTAATATATACACGCCCCACTATACTTAGCGTGTGCTATGTCCTCAGAGCACAAAAAGCGAGAAAGATGACATAGCTCGTGCTAAGCATAGGAGAGCTAAAAGAACAAAAATGTATAGAAGTCGTCATGCCCCCCTATACTTAGGCTCTGGCAGCCTAAGTGTAGAAGAAGATCAAAAACGGGGCAGACGAGGTCAAGAGGGGAAGTGGATGAGAATATATACATGATGGGCATCGGTCCTCCCTATACTTAGGCTCTGGTCAGCCTAAGTATAGGACAGGAGTGAGTATGAGGACTGATGAGATCTGAAGGATGTACAGTGAATTGGACAAAGGTGATCTCCCCCTTATACATAGGATCTAGTCATAAGTATGGAGCTGGGGCGAGTGATTAGAGTCGCGGGATGGAGGGAAAGAATATACAAGAATGGAGAGTATATACAAGGACCGCAATCTGAATCTTCTCGATGTTGTTGATGGCAAGAGCTCACTACTGCAAGGTCTCATGCGCGGCTTTATGTGTATCAACTAAGTCTACCTCGCGCATGAATACAATCTCTTTGTCATGGACTAACTGTTCATTGGGTTCGACGAAGTGTTTCAGCAGTTGTCCATTAACTAGGGATGTCTGTGCTCCATCTGTGAGATCTGAGATCTCTACGCATCCACTATCATGCACAGCACGGACTATGAATGGACCCATCCACTTTGATTTCAGCTTGCCTTGGAAAACCTTCAGCCTCACATTGAACAACCATACCTTCTGTCCAGGAACAAAGGTCTTTCGTCTGATATATCTATCATGCCAACGCTTTACTTTGTCCTTGCACACCAAACTCTTGTCGTATGATCGATTTCTAATTTCCACAAGCTCATTCAGATCCATCTCTCTCTGCTTCTTCCCCATAGGTGTGTGTTCCAGTTGACCTTTTTGATTGCCCATTTAGATTTGTGCACTAATTTAGCGGGCAATTGTCATGGTTTCCCAAATACCATCATGAATGGGGAGGTTCCTAATGGTATCTTATAAGCAATCCTATAAGCCCATAGGACCTAATCCAAGATCTGAGACCAATCCTTCCTGTCTGGGCAGATAAGCTTTTGCAATATGGTTTTCACCTCCCTATTCGACACCTCGGCCATGCCATTGGTCTGTGGATGGTAAGGACTAGTGACATGATGTTTGATGTCGTAATCCTTCAAGAGCTTCTTCACGTCTCTGTTCACGAAGTGGCTACCCCCATCAGATATCAACACTTTGGGGATCCCGAACGTAGAGATGATGTGATCTCTCATGAATCTACAGACAGTCCTACTGTCTGCGGCTAAGGTTGGGATAGCCTCCACCCACCTTGACAGATAATCCACCGCAAGAAGGATATATTCAAATCCGTGGCTAACCGGGAATAGGCTCATGAAGTCGATGCCCCAGGCGTCAAAGACATCACAAATGATGCCGGGCTGCATTGGTACCTCATCCTTGGAACCAATGGTTCCTCCCATTCGCTGGCATACTGGGCACGACTTCGCAAAGGTGAGCACATCGTGAAACAGAGTCGGACAGTATAAGCCACACTGAAGTACCTTCCATGCGGTCCTCTTCCCAGAGTGGTGTCCTCCTACCTCCAGACTGTCACATAAAGTAAGGACCCATTGATATTCCTCTTGAGGGAGGAATACACTGTCGCTAGACAAAATGCGGTCCTTCAAAGAAAAGGATCAGATCCTCCCAATGGTAATGTCTTGAATCCGACTTGAGTCGGTCTATATGGCTCTTGGGACAATCTTCGGGAACATTCTTGGAGACAAGATAATTCACGATATTGGCGTACCATGGGAGTGAGTCAACAATAAAAATCGACTCGTCAGGGAAGGAGTCTCGAATCAGTGTATCATCAGAGCATCAAGATCCTCGAGATGGGAGAGGTGATCAGCTACTACGTCCTTTCCAGGTTTATCTCTAATGTCCAAATCGAATTCTTGTATAAGTAAAATCCACTTAAGAAGAAGCGCCTTCACGTCCTTCTTTTCCATTAAATATCGTAGTGTTGTATGGTCTGTGAACACAATCACCTTGGATCCAATTAAATGAGATCTGAACTTATCCAAGGCGAACAATACCGCAAGCGTCTCCGTTTCCATAACTGTATAGTTATGCTGAGCGGTATCAAGAACTTTACTTGCGTAGTATATGGAAAACGGGGTGCCATCCCTCCTCTGTCCTAACAAATCCCCCACAGCAAAATCTGAGGCATTCGTCACGATCTCAAAAGGAAGAGACCAATCTGGGGCTTGTAGGATCGGGCGTCCATAATCATCCTTTGTAATTTCTTAAAGGCCTCAAGACATTTATGATCAACAATAAACTTCATGTCTTTGCCTAAAAGCTCAGTTAGGATTGAGCAATTTTCGAAAAATCCTTGATAAATCTCTGATAAAATCCAACATGTCCGAGGAATGACCACAATTGTTTTATGCTGGTTGGAGGCAGGAGTCGTCTGATCACGTCCACCTTGGCAGGATCAACCTCCTTTCCTCTCTTGGAGATGACGTGCCCCAACACAATGCCCTTCATCACCATGAAGTGGCTTTTCTCCTAAGAGAGCAACAGATTGACCTCACAACATCTTTCAAGGACGCGGTCCAGATACCTAAGATAGGAATCGAAGGAATCGCCATGGACCGAGAAGTCTTCCAGGAACTCGCCGACCATTTCAGTGAATACAGTAATTATGCACCTTTGAAATGTACCAGGAGCATTGCATATCACAAAAGGCATGCGCCTGAAAGCATAGGTACCAAAGGGGCATGTGAACATGATTTTTTCTGCTCTTCAGAAGCAATGGCTATTTTATTGTAGCCCGAGAACTCGTCTAAAAAGCAAAAGAATTCTTTCCCGCTAATCTCTCTAAGATCTGGTCAATGAGCGGTAGGGGAAAATGATCCTTCTTCGTCGCAGCATTCAGGCATTTGTAATCCACACAGACATGCCACGACGTGGGTACTCGTGTCACGATCTCCTCTCCATCATTGTTGGTGGTCGTCTGAATTCCCAACTTTTTTGGGACAACATGAATAGATGCCACCCACATGGAATCGGAGATGGGGTAAATAAAACCCGCGTCGTACCATTTCTCTATCTCCTTCACGACCTCTCGTAAATTTGGATTCAACCTATGTTGGAATTCATGAGAGGGTTTAATGTCATTTTCTATGTAGATATGGTGCGAACACAGAGCGAGATTTATCCCATGGAGATCTGAGATGCTCCAGCTTATCACCTTGCAGTTTTTCTCCAGGATCTCTAGCAAGCAAGATTCCTGCTCCTCAATCAATCTTGAACTGATGATGACTGGATATTTCTTCTCTTGTCCCGCAAAAAAGGCGTATTTCAGTGTTGTGGATAAAGGTTTGAGCTCAGGTAAGGTGTGATCATCAAGGAAGCCTGTCTCAATCGAATCTGGTTCTATGCTGGCAGTGGCTGGATCTATCTATGAAGTAATTGCCACCAACTCATTCAAGTCTGGAGTCGGATTATCAAAAGTCTTCAAGCAATCGGCAAAAGCCACGTCTGGCTCGCCATCCTCATCTTCTCATTGTCCTAAAGATGGAAGGACTGACAGGCCTAGCTGGGCCTCTACGTCATCGAAGATGTAGGGGGGTGCACTTTCTGTGTTGGACTAGTTCCTAACGGTCTCGCAAACTGACTCATGCACAAGATCTTCTCCGGAGGAGAGGGACTCATTGATTCTAGATAGGTTCTGTCTCCATGGACCAACGGTATCTACATGAATACAATCTGCTTCAGACAAAGAGTACTCGGTGCTGGATTCTGAATCAGGTCTCTACTACCTGGTCTGCTTCATCTCAAGTTCCTGATCTCTTCCTGGAGTTTGGAACTGGATCTTCCTTATCTTGTAATCAAATAGGGCCCCTGCTATTCTGAGGAAGGTCCTTTCTAATATGATCTGGAAATCTCTCCAATTTCGAGGGATCTCCATATCAAGGACTATAAAGTCCACCATGTACTCATGACCCTCAACTTTGATGATAACGTTCCTCAATTATCCCTGGGACCTCTTGGTTGATTTATTTGCAAATTGGAGTAGTGCTCTGGATTTCCTAAGAGGTCTGAGATTAAGCCGCTCATAGAGGGATGTAGGCATCAAGTTAATTAAGGATCCATTGTCAAGGAGAGTGCATGCAAATGCAGTGTCATCGACATGACTCTCCACATAATGGGCACACATGTCCCTTCGTTTCCTTGGAAATGCATTCTTTATTATGCAAGTAGTGGCTACTGACATAACGTGTTTCTCAACACGGCTTTTGGTCTTCCTGCTGACCCTAGTAGGTGTGTGATGAATCTGTTATTCATCACTCCAAAAGTCAAAAATAGAGCCTTGTTCCCGAGAAAATAGAGGCATATTTCCTTTTATCTTGCATAAATAACACTCATGCATGCATCCATAATTCATGCATTTTAGCAGTTCATCTGCATGTAAATAAGAAGCCAAAAATCCCCTGTAAAATACCTCTTCATCAAAATAACTTCTTCTCTATAATATATGTATATATTCCTTAATAATAGAGGGAAGAATGCCAAAAATCACCCTTGTAAAATAGCCCAAATATCTTGAGAACCCTTGTACATTTAAACATACATAAAGCCCTTATACAAACCCCTAATTAGGTCTACTCACTCTTAGAATACTACAGATTAAAAGACCTTCAAAATGAGACTGATTTCATTGAAATTGGAGCTTGTATGAGAAACTTGGGTTTTTGGATCCTTTTGTATACTACACATGTATATTTATGTATCCTTGTATTTATGTATCATATTTGACCTCATCTCCGTCTTTGGTCAACATGAAACTTGTAGATCTCATGAAGATCTACAACTTTCATGTTTTGAGTTTTTCCAAATTCGGCTTCCTCTTCTCTCTACACGTGTTTCTTTCTCCAGCCATTCACAGCAGGCCACGTGGCGCCCTCTGGTTGCGCCACGCGGCCCGCTGCCCATCGCCTCATCCGCCTGCGCCTTCCACCGTTGTATCTCGCTTCAGATCCAACGGCCCAGGCCTTTCCACGCGTTTCCCTTCTCCTTGCCGTCAGATCGCCCCCGCGCTCCATCTGATCCCTCCATTAGCGCCGCTCCCTCAGCCAGACACGTGGCGCGCTATGCGCCCTTCGATCGCGCCTGGACTTTCCATCTCAACCGCAGCTTCTGCCTATCTCCTTAGCCGATCGATCAGGCCCTTGATTCCATCTGAGCCATTCCTTAGCGCCTCGCCCTCGACATGCCACGTGGCTGCTCCATCGGCCCTCCGATCACGTGCCTCAGATCTAATCTGGCCCGTCATCTCGCTTTTAGCCCTCCACCGTTGGATCTCCAGATCCAACGGTTGAGCTGCATCGTCAACCTCCGATCGCTCTCTCTCACACGATCTCGACCTTGCGGAACACGCACCCCCTTCCTATTCTTGGCAGCGCATCTACCACCACAGAAGCCCGCTGACCTCCCCACGACATCCTCCACTCGTCCCTCTCCCTCGCCATCTCCCTCAAGCACCACCATCTCCACCATACTCGCCCCACGACGGCCACCAACTTCGCCAGTCCACCAGCTAACCCATCAACTTCTCCCTATAAATACCCAGCCACCGGCACCGTTCACCCCCATCCGCCACTCCAGAGAGAGTCCTTGAGCTCCAAGCTACTTATTGGTGACAGCAATTTGTTGAGTTGTCGAGCGAAGAGAGGTTTCCAACTCCGGCGAGATCCACGGCCGCCACCGCCGTGCTGCAGCCTCCCTCGAGCCGCTGCCTGAGCTCGGGACCCTACCGATCCCTCGAGCGACGACCCTGGAACTCCCAGCTGAGCTCCAATTCCCAGGTAACTCCCTCCATCGTTCTCTGATCTTCTTCTTCTTTTTCTTGCTTTTTCTTCAGCTTTTATTCGCCGTCGTTGACCATCCTCGCGCCTTCCAATCACCTCGACGAGCTTCGCGTCGAAGCTCCGATCATCGCAGTACCCTCCGCACACTCCGACAACGCATACCACGTTCCTCCGACGAGCAGCTCCACCATTTGGCCGGAGCTCGTTCGCCGGACCACCTCACGCCATTTCAGGCCTCGTCGATCACTTCACTTCCCTCCACGAGCACCTGCACGCCTCGGCTATACGATTAACCCTTTGCAGGTCCTTGAGTATTCATTGGCCGGAACCTCGCCGGAGATCCCTTCGAGCTTCATCGACGCCGAGCTCCAGCACTTCTCCAAGGATCGTGAGGCCACCGGAGGCTTCGCCGTGCCCTCCCGCTGCTTCTGAGCTACTTGGGAGCTCGAGACGTCCTTCATCGACGCCTGGCGACCGAGGCGGAGCGAGCCCAGTCCCACCGAAGCACCGCCTTCTCCTCCGCAGGTGGCGGAGGACCACTCGAGACGACGCAGCAGCAGCCGTATGATCATCCGATCGAACGGCCCTCGTTCTGCCACGTATTCCATCACCGCGACCTTCCTCGACCGTGCATCGCGCTTCTGATCCTACGCCTCGCAAGTCGCCACGCATCTTCATCGACATCCCTTGGATCATCTTGATCCAAGGGCCTTCAGGCCGCCACGTCAACGCATCCGAGCCTCGGCCTCCTAAGCTTAGGCTCGGGTGACCCGAAGCTGCACCGAGGCTAGACCGAACCTCCAGAAGATCCGAGCCTCCGACGCCCTCCGAACCTAGGTCGGCCACGTGAGGAGCACGTGCGACCTGGGTTATTTGCACAGACGCCCCTGAAGCTTATGGAAATTATAAAAAGGTCCCTGTGAAGCAGACCCCACGTGAGGAGCACGTGATTCGTGGAGAAATTGCATACAAGTCCTGCATGTTATCGGTAATTGCATTTTAGTCCCTGTCAGCATGTTTGATTTTTGAAGTTTCAATTTCCAGTATTGCATTTACGCCCTTGTGTTTGCACGTGTCCATCGAGTACATTGTTCATCATTTTGAGATTCTAAAAATTGCATGTTGTTGGAAATTTTGTCCTCTGCCTATTAGTACACGTGTATGATTTTTGTAGGCTTATTTGAATTATTAATGAATTAATTGGTTCATTGTTGACATATTTTGCCCAGTGATGCCTTTTGATTTTTAATTAATTATCTGTGCCTTCAAAAATTATCAAAAATTCACAGTAGCTTAAGGACACCATTTTTAACACACCATAAAAATTTCATAGCATTTTCACGCATATCGAGGCCTAAATAAATTGTTTAGCGATTTTCTTAAATTAATTTTAGTAAATTCATTTCACAGTAAAATTAAGTTCTGTCAACTTCCCTAGGTCCCTTCTCATTAGAGCCACCTAGGGTAATTTTAGTTCTTGAAAAAATTGTGATTTGATATTTATTAAAAATTAAATTCTGAAAATCACTCTTTCTGTTTCTTTAATTCACAGTAAATTCATTTTGAGTCGAAAAATTCCAAAAAAATTAGTGTAGGTCATTTTCATCATAAATAACTGTCTGGCCAACTTTCATTATTTTTGGACTTCATTTGATACATCAATTAAATTTAACGTTAAATTGGCTAAGATTTGTCTGCATATGTCTGCATAGAAATTAAAAAGACCAAAAAAATATATTCCCGAAAATCTCACACTTGGATTTTGCTGAAATTTGACCTAAGGAGACAGTTGCCTCCCTGAGATCGACCTTGGACTTCACCAAGTAAAAAAAATTTGCCGCTTGAAATTAACTCGAATCTGATTAAAGTGGTTTTTGATTAACCTCTCGTATCCGACTGCAACGAACGACTTTAACTTGATTTGGACATTAAATTGACCGAATTAACATAGGGTGCAGGAGCGATGTCAAAATGGCGCCGTTGCCGGGGAGGCACGGCTTAGGATAATTTTTAGCAAATTTTTGAGTGTTTGATTTTCCTTCCCCGGGTAGTCTGACCCCCGGTTTTTCTTGTGAATATTTCTCTGTCCTGTAAATTTCTGCATTTTTGTGTCGTTCTTGATCTGACCTCAACTTGTTTTTGTGCGAGGGACACCGGAGTCGAAGACGCTTCGAGGAACACGCATTCGAATTTGTTTGAGTGATTTGAGAGAACCTGTAATTTCAATAATTTTTCCACATTTTTCGCATCATTTCCAGCGGTTCCCGTTTGGGATCTCGTGTGTGTAAAGATAGTGGAACTGTGTCCCGTGTGCTGTGTGGGTGAATTGTAACTTAGCTTGCACTAGCGGCTCCTTGAGCCACTCTAGGACTTGTTTGTGCTCGTAATCAATAGGACCACACATTACACATAAAAGACACACCTAGACCGCAGGACTTAGTTCAAATTAAATTGTTCTTCACGCTAATAGAACTGCCTGTCTAGGAGCGGCTTTTCATCGCTTGCATTTGCATGTAGAGTAAAGTTTTCAATTCTGTATTGCATCCTGCATAAAAAAGCGAAGGGATCACTGTAAGTATTCTCTACTCAGCATAAACATCATCGATTTCAACTTGCATTGGCTTTTCTCGATTTCCCCCTCTGATTTTGTCACTTAAATTAAAAAGGAAATTGGGACTGTCCGATAAGCGTGCTTTGTGGTGGACTAATTGCAGTGATAACTTAACTTTAATTGGGACTGCTAACAGTATTGACCAAAAAAAAAAGGAATAAAATTTGAAAATTGTTTGCGGGAGATTAATCCCCGACCTTGTATTCAGGCTGAGTGAGGGTACTTGAGTGTGTGTGAACACCTTAAGGCAGAGCCCAAATCCCCGCCTTCCATATCACGAGCCAACTGATCTTAGCAATTATCACGAGTGGGATATTTTTAAACTCTTTGACAAGTACCAAGTAGCCTCCGCCCTCACAGGTAGATAGGGGCGAACCAGCGGTACTCTGCGACAAGGCCTAAAAGCTTTGTTAGCCTCCGCCTCAGTGCAGGTAGATAGGGGCACGTCATTGAGTCCCCACTCCGGATAGGAGCAAAGAAAGGGAGGATCGACGGTATCTTAGGCGACAGGATAGACAGGGAAGACGCATCCGGCTCTAAGCCGACTTTCCTCTAGGCTGCGTAATCCTTGCTATTTTGGCTTGAATATCACACTTAAAAACTACAAGATAAATTGGACTCAACTTTGAGTCCTTCACTGTGTTGAGTGTGAACCCAGGGTCTTGGATTGTTCTTGTTGCTTGCTTCAGGTAGGAGTCAAATCCTATCTTCTTCCCTCTTTATCAAGATGAGTGATTGGGGAGATCTCGACGCACTATTCACCGATCTCTCTATGAGTCCCCCAAGTAACTCGTCTTCCTCGGTCCGAGCGCACCTTGGACCACCCAGGACTCATGACCCTCTTGAGTCCTGGTTCCCACATGCTCAGGGTGGTTACTCTCAAACCAACCCTTTTATCTCCTCCGAGATTACCAAGGAAGATCATTGCCTCGGTAATCCCTTCCTTGATTTGCCCTCTAACACCGGTCTTATTTTCCAATTCCCAGAACTAGAGGACAAGATGCCGCCAAAAGTTCCACCAGATGAGGAACAAATTAAACAGATTCGTGCCCGCCTCGCTGATGCCGAACAGAGGAATGCAGATCTCACTGCACGGATGGGACAAATCATAGCAGCAGAAGGAATCGACCGACCAATGGTCGATACCTATAACCCGGCGGAGAACGAGATTCAGAACTGGTTGGCACCCGCAGTTCCCGCTCAGGCATTTGAGTTGAAGCCCCACTTTCTTAGTCTGCTTCCGAAGTTCAACGGAAATCTTAATGAAGAACCATACACTTTCCTCCGTGACTTCGAGTTGGTGTGCAACAATCTTAGCCATCCCAATGTTGGCCAAGATTATATTCGGCTGAAGGCCACCCCTTTTGCCTTAGGTGATAAGGCCGCTCATTGGCTGAAAATTTAGGGGTGGTATGTACCACTTGGATGCAGTTCAAGGACCTTTTCTTGAAGAAGTTCTACCCTCTCAGTAGAACTAATCAGATGAGAACAAAGATCGCCAGCTTCGCTCAAGGAGCCTGCGAACCGTTCCATGAGGCTTGGGACAGGTTCAATGACTTAGTACAGAAATGCCCCTGCCACGGCATTTCAAAGGCGATCTTAGTCCAGACCTTGATCTGTGGTTTAACCCCAGAAATGCAGGGGTTAGTCAGTGCCGCCTGTGGAGGAAGCTATCTGAACAAAAATGAGCATGCTGCATGGAAGATCCTAGAGCAGATGGCAGAAACCGGCAGGTCACAGGCCACAAGGGCCTATCAGTTGTCTCCCTCAATCCTATCCAATGAGACAACTAGAAGGACTGTTGCAGATCTGACTGAGGACCTTATCCCCAGCATGGGGATGATCGCCGACAAGCTTACCATGGTCGAGCAGATCCACAAGAGAGTCGCGGAGATGGAGTCTCTTTCAAGCCTTCCCAAGAAAGTGGAGGAACTCTCTGAAAAGGTAGCTAAGATTAAGCTACCCACCCCTTCTGCGCCACCTGTACCTGTACACCGAGTCCATCTTGTACAGGAACAGGCATCGGGGTCTCAGAGTAGCTGGGATCAGACTTATACCCAGCCGAACCATCATGCACCCCCACCAGTGGAAACGGAATATGAGGAGCCTCCGCCGGTATACGAGATTAACGGGCTTTGGTATAGCCGGGACCCGCTAGTCCGGCAAATCGAGATGGGGAAGGATCAGGCACACCGCCCCGCACCAGTCTACCAAGAGACCAGGCCCGTCACAGTCCCGCGATACCAGTCCAGGCCAGATCATGGGTACCAGCCGCAGCAACGCACCTACCAGCAGGGGCCAGCACCGTCCCACCAGCAGCAGTATCGGCATGGCCAGCAGGGCCAATTTAGGACGGCATCAACACCGCAGCAAGCCCAGCCCACCGAATTGGAGTCACTCACCTTGGCGATCCAGACCCTGTCTGATAGGGTCCAACAGATACAAAATGATTACCTGGATATGAGAACCGACATCAATCGGGTTTCTCGTGCCCAGGACCAACAAATGGCGCCAAGGACCCCAATTCCCGCACAGGTTCAGGCCAATCCGAACAGCATGCACCAGGGCCAGAACCGACCTCGGGAGCAGGTATATTATTCAGATAATTATCTATCTGAACATGAGATCCTTTCGTACGATAATGTTAATCATATGTCCCTCAGGAGCGGAAGGACCGTGATCATACCTGATCGGGCACGGGCACAAAAGGAAGGAACCTCTGAGAATCTACCTGAGGAGAATTCGGAGGAAGAAGAGGAGGAGCATCCCCACCACCATCCCCAACAAAAGAAGAGGACATCTGAGTCCTCGAAGCAGCATTCCCGCATCCACTTTGAGTCAGACGATACCGATGAGCCCGCACCTCCATCTGAGGAGGACCATCCAGAAGAAGCGGAAGAAGCACCACCGGTTTCGCCCAAGCATTTTCCTGTTTGTCAGAGTCCGAGTCAGAGTCAGTGTAAAAGTCCGAGTCAGAGTCTTGTTCAGAACTCAGTTTCAGCAGCTAATGAAAATCTTTCAGTTCCAGAACCTGAGTTAATAATCCCTTTCCCCCAAACTCTTAAGGGTGGAAAGAAGAAAATCCAAAAAATCCAAAAAGATGACCCTGAGATGGCTGAATTCTGCAATAAACACATCAAGGTCACAATCCCTTTTGACAAGTTCGTGGAAATAACCCCTGCATTCCAAAAATACCTTAAGCTGAGATGCACACCTACTAGGGTTAGCAGGAAGACCAAAAGCCGTGTTGAGAAACACGTTCTATCAATAGCCACGACTTGTGCAATAAAGAACTCGTTTCCTCGGAAACGAAGAGACATGGGTGCACACTATGTAGAGAGTCATGTTGATGACATTGCGTTTGCACGCACTCTCCTGGACAATGGTTCCTCAATTAACTTAATGCCCACGGCCCTCTATGAGCGGCTTAATCTCGGACCTCTTAGGAAATCTAGAGCTATTCTGCAGTTTGCTGACAAATCCACTAAGAGGTCCCAAGGAGAGTTAAGGAACATTGTGATCATAGTCGAGGGGCAAGAATACACGGTGGACTTTACTGTCCTGGATATGGAAACCCCTCGTAATTGGAGAGATTCCCAGATCATTTTAGGTAGGCCCTTCCTCAGAACTGCGGGGGCCTTATTTGATTATAAAACTGGGAAGATTCAGTTCCAAACTCCCGGCGGAGATGAGGAATTGGAGATGAAGCAGACGAGATGGCAGAGACCGGAATCCGAATCCAGCACCGAGTACTCTTCTACCGAGACAGACTGTGAATATGTAGACGTAGTTGGGCCATGGAGACAGAACCCAGCCAGCATTAATGTGTCCATCTCCTTTGAAGATGATCCAGTGCATGAGTCAGTCTGCGAGATTCTGAGGAACGAGTACAGCTCTGAACCTGCATCGCCCTACATCTTCGATGACGTAGAGGCCCAGTGGGGCCTGTCAGTCCTTACATCCTTAGGACAATCGGAAGATGAGGATGACGAGTCGGACGAGGCATTTGTCGATTGTATGGAAAATTTTGACGATCCGACTCCAGAGCCGCGCTTGGTGGCGGCTATTACAGAAAATGATCCAGCCACTTCCAACACCGAACCAGATCAGATTGAGCTAGACTTCTTAGATGACCACACTATACCTGAGCTCAAACCTCTTCCCACAACACTGAAATATGCCTTCCTTGCGGGCCAAGACAAGAAATTTCCGGTCATTATCAGTTCGCAATTGACCGAGGAGCAGGAATCTCGCTTGCTAGAGATCCTGGACAAAAACCGCAAGGCAATAGGCTGGAGCATTTCCGATCTCCATGGGATAAATCCCGCTCTGTGTTCGCACCATATTTACTTGGAGAATGAAGCCAAACCCTCTCGTGAATTCCAACGCCGGTTGAATCCAAATTTACGAGAAGTGGTGAAAAAAGAGATAGAAAAATGGTCCGACGCGGGTTTCATTTACCCAATCTCCGACTCTAAGTGGGTGGCCCCAATCCATGTTGTCCCGAAAATGTCGGGAATTCAGACGACCACCAATGAGGACGGAGAGGAGATCGTGACGAGAATACCCACGTCATGGCGCGTCTGTGTGGATTACAGACGCTTAAATGCCGCGACGAAGAAGGATCATTTCCCTCTACCATTCATTGATCAGATCTTAGAAAGATTAGCGGGAAAAGAATTCTTCTGCTTCCTTGATGGGTTCTCGGGCTACAATCAAGTAGCCATAGCTCCAGAGGACCAGGAAAAGACCACGTTTACATGCCCCTTTGGTACCTATGCTTTCAGGCGCATGCCCTTTGGGCTTTGCAATGCTCCAGGTACTTTTCAAAGGTGCATGATTGCTGTATTCGCCGAAATGGTCGGTGAATTCCTGGAAGTCTTCATGGATGACTTCTCGGTCCACGGCGACTCTTTTGATTCCTGCCTTAGGAATCTGGACCGAGTCCTCAAAAGATGTTGTCAGGTCAATCTGGTGCTCTCCTGGGAGAAAAGTCACTTCATGGTGACGGAGGGCATAGTGTTGGGGCATGTCATCTCCAAGAGAGGAATGGAGGTTGACCCTGCCAAGGTGGACGTGATCAGACGACTCCAGCCACCAACCAACGTAAAGCAGTTGCGGTCGTTCCTTGGGCATGTCGGATTTTATCGAAGATTTATCAAGGATTTCTCCAAGATTGCCCGACCGCTAACTGAGCTTTTAGGCAAAGACACGGAGTTTATTGTAGATCACAAATGTCTTGAGGCCTTTAAGCTTCTACAAGGAATGATCATGGACGCACCCATCTTACAAGCCCCAGATTGGTCTCTACCTTTTGAGATCATGACGGATGCCTCAGATTATGCTGTTGGGGTTGTATTGGGACAAAGAAGAGATGGCGTCCCGTTTGCAATTCACTACGCAAGCACAGTGCTTGATTCTGCTCAGCGTAACTATACAGTTACCGAAAAGGAAATGCTTGCGGTAGTGTTTGCCTTGGACAAATTCAGATCCCACTTAATCGGATCCAAAGTAACCGTGTTCACAGACCATACGGCGCTACGATACCTGATGGAGAAGAAGGACGCGAAGGCGCGTCTCCTTCGATGGATTTTACTTATCCAGGAGTTTGATTTGGATATCCGTGATAAACCTGGTAAGAAGAACGTAGTGGCCGATCATCTTTCTCGTCTCGAAGATCTTAATACTTCCGAGGTTTCACCAATTCGAGACTCCTTCCCTGACGAGTCGATTTTTGTTATCGACTCTCTCCCGTGGTACGCCAATATCGTGAACTATCTTGTCTCCAAGAAAGTTCCCGAGGATTGGCCCAAGAGCCAAATCGACCGATTAAAGTCGGACGCTAGACACTACCATTGGGAGGATCCGATCCTTTTCTTTGAAGGACCGGATTGTGTCTGGAGACGTTGTATTCCTCAGGAGGAATACCAGAGTGTCCTTTCTTTATGCCATAGCTTAGAGGCAGGAGGACACCACTCCGGGAAGAGGACCGCATGGAAGGTACTTCAGTGTGGCTTCTACTGGCCGACTCTGTTTCGCGATGCCACCGCCTTCGCGAAGTCGTGCCCAGTTTGCCAGAGGATGGGAGGAACCGTTGGTTCCAGGGATGAGATGCCAATGCAGCCGGTCATCATTTGTGATGTCTTTGACGCCTGGGGCATCGATTTCATGGGCCCATTCCCTGTCAGCCACGGGTTTGAATACATCCTTCTTGCGGTAGACTACCTATCCAGATGGGTGGAGGCTATCCCGACCCGAGCCGCAGACAGCAGGACTGTCTGTAAATTCATCAGAGAGAACATAATCTCTAGGTTCGGGATCCCCAAAATGATGATATCAGACGGGGGTAGCCACTTTGTGAATCGGGAGGTGAAGAAACTCCTGAAGGACTACGGCATCGAACACCGTGTCGCGAGTCCTTACCACCCACAAACCAATGGTATGGTTGAGGTGTCGAATAGGGAGGTGAAAACCATATTGCAAAAGCTTGTCCGCCCGGACAGGAAGGACTGGTCTCAGATCTTGGATCAAGTCCTCTGGGCGTATAGGACGGCTTACAAGACACCGTTAGGCACCTCCCCATTCCGAATGGTATTCGGAAAGCCGTGCCATTTGCCCGCAGAGTTAGTGCACAAATCAGAATGGGCAATAAAGAAGGTCAACTGGAACACACACCTGGGTCAGAAACAGAGAGACATGGATCTGAATGAGCTTGTGGAAGTCAGAAACCAAGCATACGACAACAGTTTGGTGTACAAGGACAAGGTGAAGCGTTGGCATGATAGATATATCAGACGAAAGACCTTTGTTCCTGGACAGAAGGTATGGTTGTTCAATGCTAGGCTGAAGATTTTCCAAGGCAAGTTGAAGTCTAAGTGGACGGGACCATTTGTCGTCCGTACGGTGCATGATAGTGGATGTGTCGAGATCTCAGATCTCGCAGATGACGCACCGACATTCCTAGTGAATGGGCAGCTGTTGAAACACTTCGTCGAATCTAATGAGCAGTTAGTCCATGTCGAGGAGATTGTATTCATGCGCGAGACAGATACAGCAGAGTCACATCAAGCCGCGTATGAGACCTTGCAGCAGTGAACTCCAGCCATCCGCAGCATCTCGAAAGATTCAGACCGATTCATCTGTATATATCATCATTCTTGTACAATCTGCCCTTTCTCCCGCGACTTTAGCAACCCATCCCCGCCTCATCAGATCACTATCTTGGACTATACTTAGGATAACCAGAGCCTAAGTATAGGGGGGAAGGTCACCCAAGTCGAGTCACTGTACATCCTCCATCACATTGGTCATCACACTCTTTTCCGCATCCACCCCAGTTTTGATCTTCTTCTATACTTAGGCTGCCATAGCCTAAGTGTAGGGGGGGTGAGATGATTTCTATACTTCTTGGTTCACCTACGCTTAGCACGAGCTATGTCTTTTCCTCGCTCTTAGTGCTCTGAGGACATAGCACACGCTAAGTATAGGGGGGCGTGTATATATTACATATATACTTTACCCATAGCTCGTACTTTCACGTATTTTTGTATATATATTACAATAATTACGGGTGGGTAAACATCAAAAAAAAAATCTTTAATAAATAGGCTTCTTATTTACTCTTGCATATCATCTCTGCATAGAAAAATAAAAAGAGTCTTGCATTTTCATAGCATGACATCTCATCTCATTTGCATAAGTTGCTTATGCAAAGTGAAAAGCTAGTGGGTTCTGGACCAAGTGGTGAGCAGATATTAAGGATGAAAATGACTTGACCTTAATCCACCTAATTTCAGAGGAACCTTATAGGAACTGGAGTTAAGATTTTTCAGGTTAGGTGACTTAATTCTTTAAGTCTCCAAGTCTATGTTCATATGTCATCTTGACAAGCCTGAATAGAGCACTTAACAACACACACATGACTCTTAAAGACAATGGCTTAACATGCACCAGCACTTTACACATGGCTCTCTACGGATGAGGTGATAAGGAGACAGTTTCCTTTAGCTTGGGGTAGCATATGAGGGTAGTACTTCTAGGCGGAACCTCTCTTCTTCTTCTAGTGAAGGAAGTGCGTCTCAACTTGGACTAGTGGTGATGAAGGCTAAAGACAGAAGCAGTGGGTTGCAATAAAGCTTCAAAAGAGGGATAGTCTACTGGCTCAAGAGGAAATTTCTTGTATCTATGCTGCACCATGTATATATGTTGTACAAAAAAAAATATGCCAAAAAGAACTCCAAAAAAGTGGTGGGTCGGATTGAAAATTTAATAACCCCACCGGAGTATATGTAGTCAAGAAAAGCAAAAGCTTATGGTCACCATGTACTTGCAGCGGGAGACTTAGCTACACTGGCTGAGCTTCCAAAAGTCTATACTTCTTCCTCCTCTTCTTGAGCCGGTTGAACTTGAACTTAGAAGGGAATACCCCGCTTCTCGAGGAAAGAGTTGCTAGACCGAGGCATTAGAGTTACCAGGTTGGGGGAGATTGTTTCTTTGTTACTTCTGAGGTGGGGAGTCATCTATCACTTACACCGCATGAAAAGATTCATAGTCATTAGGGTTTGTGTATGTAGACTTGTTCTGATTAGGTAAGTTGAGGAGTCTTGAATAGAAGACTTGTGGAACTTGAAGTCTGATAAGTCTTAAACTCAGATCCCAATAAGGTTCCGACACATGAGTAATCCAAAGGTCAAGTCTAGCTCTATTTTTAACTTTTGTTCATGACCTTGGTATGGAACCCAATTTCATTTCACTCTTGCATTTCATTTAGTTGCTCGGGGACGAGCAAGGTTTAAGTATAGGGGGTTGATGAATCTGTTATTCATCACTCCAAAAGTCAAAAATAGAGCCTTGTTCCCGAGAAAATAGAGGCATATTTCCTTTTATCTTGCATAAATAACACTCATGCATGCATCCGTAATTCATGCATTTTAGCAGTTCATCTGCATGTAAATAAGAAGCCAAAAATCCCCTGTAAAATACCTCTTCATCAAAATAACTTCTTCTCTATAATATATGTATATATTCCTTAATAATAGAGGGAAGAATGCCAAAAATCACCCTTGTAAAATAGCCCAAATATCTTGAGAACCCTTGTACATTTAAACATACATAAAGCCCTCATACAAACCCCTAATTAGGTCTACTCACTCTTAGAATACTACACATTAAAAGACCTTCAAAATGAGACTGATTTCATTGAAATTGGAGCTTGTATGAGAAACTTGGGTTTTTGGATCCTTTTGTATACTACACATGTATATTTATGTATCCTTGTATTTATGTATCATATTTGACCTCATCTCCGTCTTTGGTCAACATGAAACTTGTAGATCTCATGAAGATCTACAACTTTCATGTTTTGAGTTTTTCCAAATTCGGCTTCCTCTTCTCTCTACACGTGTTTCTTTCTCCAACCATTCACAGCAGGCCACGTGGCGCCCTCTGGTTGCGCCACGCGGCCCGCTGCCCATCGCCTCATCCGCCTGCGCCTTCCACCGTTGGATCTCGCTTCAGATCCAACGGCCCAGGCCTTTCCACGCGTTTCCCTTCTCCTTGCCGTCAGATTGCCCCCGCGCTCCATCTGATCCCTCCATTAGCGCCGCTCCCTCAGCCAGACACGTGGCGCGCTATGCGCCCTTCGATCGCGCCTGGACTTTCCATCTCAACCGCAGCTTCTGCCTATCTCCTTAGCCGATCGATCAGGCCCTTGATTCCATCTGAGCCATTCCTTAGCGCCTCGCCCTCGACACGCCACGTGGCTGCTCCATCGGCCCTCCGATCACGTGCCTCAGATCTAATCTGGCCCGTCATCTCGCTTTTAGCCCTCCACCGTTGGATCTCCAGATCCAACGGTTGAGCTGCATCGTCAACCTCCGATCGCTCTCTCTCACATGATCTCGACCTTGCGGAATACGCACCCCCTTCCTATTCTTGGCAGCGCATCTACCACCACAGAAGCCCGCTGACCTCCCCACGACATCCTCCACTCGTCCCTCTCCCTCGCCATCTCCCTCAAGCACCACCATCTCCACCATACTCGCCCCACGACGGCCACCAACTTCGCCAGTCCACCAGCTAACCCATCAACTTCTCCCTATAAATACCCAGCCACCGGCACCGTTCACCCCCATCCGCCACTCCAGAGAGAGTCCTTGAGCTCCAAGCTACTTATTGGTGACAGCAATTTGTTGAGTTATCGAGCGAAGAGAGGTTTCCAACTCCGGCGAGATCCACGGCCGCCACCGCCGTGCTGCAGCCTCCCTCGAGCCGCTGCCTGAGCTCGGGACCCTACCGATCCCTCGAGCGACGACCCTGGAACTCCCAGCTGAGCTCCAATTCCCAGGTAACTCCCTCCATCGTTCTCTGATCTTCTTCTTCTTTTTCTTGCTTTTTCTTCAGCTTTTATTCGCCGTCGTTGACCATCCTCGCGCCTTCCAATCACCTCGACGAGCTTCGCGTCGAAGCTCCGATCATCGCAGTACCCTCCACACACTCCGACAACGCATACCACGTTCCTCCGACGAGCAGCTCCGCCATTTGGCCGGAGCTCGTTCGCCGGACCACCTCACGCCATTTCAGGCCTCGCCGATCACTTCACTTCCCTCCACGAGCACCTGCACGCCTCGGCTATACGATTAACCCTTTGCAGGTCCTTGAGTATTCATTGGCCGGAACCTCGCCAGAGATCCCTTCGAGCTTCATCGACGCCGAGCTCCAGCACTTCTCCAAGGATCGTGAGGCCACCGGAGGCTTCGCCGTGCCCTCCCGCTGCTTCTGAGCTACTTGGGAGCTCGAGACGTCCTTCATCGACGCCTGGCGACCGAGGCGGAGCGAGCCCAGTCCCACCGGAGCACCGCCTTCTCCTCCGCAGGTGGCGGAGGACCACTCGAGACGACGCAGCAGCAGCCGTACGATCATCCGATCGAACGGCCCTCGTTCTGCCACGTATTCCATCACCGCGACCTTCCTCGACCGTGCATCGCGCTTCTGATCCTACGCCTCGCAAGTCGCCACGCATCTTCATCGACATCCCTTGGATCATCTTGATCCAAGGGCCTTCAGGCCGCCACGTCAACGCATCCGAGCCTCGGCCTCCTAAGCTTAGGCTCGGGTGACCCGAAGCTGCACCGAGGCTAGACCGAACCTCCAGAAGATCCGAGCCTCCGACGCCCTCCGAACCTAGGTCGGCCACGTGAGGAGCACGTGCGACCTGGGTTATTTGCACAGACGCCCCTGAAGCTTATGGAAATTACAAAAAGGTCCCTGTGAAGCAGACCCCACGTGAGGAGCACGTGATTCGTGGAGAAATTGCATACAAGTCCTGCATGTTATCGGTAATTGCATTTTAGTCCCTGTCAGCATGTTTGATTTTTGAAGTTTCAATTTCCAGTATTGCATTTACGCCCTTGTGTTTGCACGTGTCCATCGAGTACATTGTTCATCATTTTGAGATTCTAAAAATTGCATGTTGTTGGAAATTTTGTCCTCTGCCTATCAGTACACGTGTATGATTTTTGTAGGCTTATTTGAATTATTAATGAATTAATTGGTTCATTGTTGACATATTTTGCCCAGTGATGCCTTTTGATTTTTAATTAATTATCTGTGCCTTCAAAAATTATCAAAAATTCACAGTAGCTTAAGGACACCATTTTTAACACACCATAAAAATTTCATAGCATTTTCACGCATATCGAGGCCTAAATAAATTGTTTAGCGATTTTCTTAAATTAATTTTAGTAAATTCATTTCACAGTAAAATTAAGTTCTGTCAACTTCCCTAGGTCCCTTCTCATTAGAGACACCTAGGGTAATTTTAGTTCTTGAAAAAATTGTGATTTGATATTTATTAAAAATTAAATTCTGAAAATCACTCTTTCTGTTTCTTTAATAAACAGTAAATTCATTTTGAGTCGAAAAATTCCAAAAAAATTAGTGTAGGTCATTTTCATCATAAATAACTGTCTGGCCAACTTTCATTATTTTTGGACTTCATTTGATACATCAATTAAATTTAACGTTAAATTGGCTAAGATTTGTCTGCATATGTCTGCATAGAAATTAAAAAGACCAAAAAAATATATTCCCGAAAATCTCACACTTGGATTTTGCTGAAATTTGACCTAAGGAGACAGTTGCCTCCCTGAGATCGACCTTGGACTTCACCAAGTAAAAAAAATTTGCCGCTTGAAATTAACTCGAATCTGATTAAAGTGGTTTTTGATTAACCTCTCGTATCCGACTGCAACGAACGACTTTAACTTGATTTGGACATTAAATTGACCGAATTAACATAGGGTGCGGGAGCGATGTCAGTGTGCATCTCACCTTAAGGTACTTCTGGAATGAAGGTGTCATGTCCACATAGATTGTGACCTTGATGTATTTATTACAGAATTCTGCCATCTCAAAGTCATCTTTTCTTATTTTTTAGTTTTCTTTTTTCCACCCTTAAGAGCTCGGGGGAAGGGATTATTGATGCTAACTCAGATTCTGAAACTAAAAGGTCTTCATTGAAATGATAAGCTAAGTTCTTTACAGGACTCTGACACTGATACTAACTCTGACTAAAAGGAAACTGTTGTTGCAAAATCGGTAATGCATCTTCCACGACTGTTGGGACATCCTCCTCAAATGGAGGTGCGGGCTCCTCATCGGTTTTGCCGGACTCACTGCTGGTGTTATTCTCCTTCTTCCTTGAGGACTTGGAAGTCCTCTTCTTCTTCCTGTGGTAGTGGTGCTATTGCTCCTTTGCCTCCAAGTTCTCCTCATGTAAAAGATTGGCAGCATCTTCCTCCGGTGCCCGTGCCCAATCAGGTATGATCACAGTCCTTCTGCTCTAGAGGGACATATGATTAACATTATCGTAGGAAAGGATCTCGTGTTTAGATAGAGAGTTATCTGAATAATATACCTGATCTCTTGGTCGGTTCTGACCCTGATTCAAGCTATTTGGGTTGGCCTGAACCTGGGCGGGAATTGGGGTCTTTGGCGCCATTTGTTGATCCTGGGTGCATGAAATGCGGTTCAGGTCAGTCTGGATATCCATATAATCATTTTGTATCTGTTGGACCCTATCAGTCAGGGTCTGGATCGTCAAGGTGAGGGACTCCAATTCGATTGAGGGTGGGGCTTGTTGTTGCTGACTAGAGGACAAGTGTCTATATTGCCCCTGCTGGCCATTCCGATATTGTTGCTGCTGGGAAGGTGGTGGAGGGCCTTGCTGGCCCGCGTGGAAAGTGTGTTGTTGCTGGTGCTATTGAGGTTGATACCTTTGTTCAGGTCGGGACTGTATGAAGCACGGTGCAGGGACGGAGCTGGTTTCGTGGTAAGCTAGGGAAGGTCGGTATGGCTGACCGTACCCTATCCCCGATTTTCTGCCGACAGGGTCATGGTTGTACCACAGCCCATTCATCTCAAACACCGATGGAGGCTCATCGTAGACTGTCTCCACTTGTGGGGGTGTGTGCTGCTCCTGTTGAGTGTACTGTTGCTCCTCTACCCAGCTACCCTGAGGCCCCTATACATGTTTCTGTATAAGATGGTCTCGATGTACAGGCACGGGTGGTGCAGAAGGGGTAGGTAGTCGTATCTTGGCTACCATCTCAGTCAATTTCTCCACTTGTTTCGGCAATCACAAAAGTTCCTCAAGGTCAGTGACCCTCTTGTGAATCTGCTCGACCATGGTTAACTTGTCAACTATTATCCCCATGCTGGGGATGAGGTCATCCGTCAGATCTGCTACAGTCCTCCTAGTTGTCTCGTTGGATAGGCTTGAGGGAGACAACTGATAGGCCCTGGTGGCCAGAGATCTGCCTATTTCCGCCATCTGCTCCAGAATTTTCCATACAACATCTTCGCTCTTGTTCAGATAGCTTCCTCCACATGCAACACTTACTAACCCTCCGGGATCATGCCACAGAATAAGGTCTGGACTAAGATCGCTTTTGCAGTGCCATGGTAGGGGCATTTCTGAATTAAGTCATTGAATCTATCCCATGCTTCATGGAATGGTTCGTTGGGTCCATGGGAAAAACTTGCCATCTTAGTTCTCATCTGGTTAGTCCTACTGAGTGGAAAGAACTTCTTCAAGAATAAATCCTTGAACTGCATCCAGGTCGTACATCTCACCCTGAGATGTTTCAGCCAATGATCAGCCTTATCTCCTAAGGCAAACGAGGTAGCCTTCATCCTGATATAGTCTTTCCCAACCCTAGGGTGATTAAGGCTGTTGCAAACTAGCTCTAAGTCTCTAAGGAAAGCATATGGTTCCTCGTTGGCATTTCCATTGAACTTCGGTAGTAGACTCATAAAAGGGGCTTCATCTCGAACGCTTCAGGGGGAACCACAGGTACTAGCCAGCTATGCATCTCATTTTCGGCTAGGTTGTAGGCATCTAGCATGGGTTGGTCAATTCTACCCGTCGTGATTACATGCCCCATCCTTGCTACCAGATCTGCATTCTGTTGTTCGACTGCAGCTAAGCGGGAAAGGATTTGATGTATCGGGTCATCTCTGTGTTACTCTTCCTCCGGGGGTCTCTTAGGAGGCATCTTGGTCTTTGGTTCGTCCTCTTTACCTGGGTAAAGAAGATGGTCTAGATTAGAGGACATATCAATGAAGACATTCTCACCGAGGTTATGGTCTTCCTCAGTGAGATCAGAAGAGAGAAAAGGGTTGGTTTGAGGGTAATCACCCTGAGAGTGATGGATCCCGAACTCAAGAGGGTCATGAGCTCAGGTTGGCCTAAGTTGTGCTTGGGCTGATGAAGATGAACTTCGTGAGGGGCTCAAGGAAAGATTTGTGAATCCGGAGTAGATATCCCCCCAGTCAGTCATCTTGGATGGAGAGAAGAAGAATCGGGAGTGTAAGATAGGATTTTACTCCTACCTGAAGCAAGCAAGTGAATCCAAACCCTGATTTTCACACTCAACAAGGTGAAGGACCCGAAGCTGGGTATGATTAGTCTGGTTGATTTTAAGTGTGATTTTTCAGACAAGTAGCGAAGGTTATGTGGCCTATAGGAAGTCTGCTCAAAGCTGGATGTGTCTTCCCTGTTTAATCTATCGCCTAAGATATCAGCTCCCTTCCCTTCTTCGCTCCTATCCTAAGCTGATGAGTTCAAAGACCTGCCCCTATCTACCTACGAACATGAGGAGGCTGATAAGGCTGAAGCTATACCCCGAACAGTTACTAGAAACTTGTTGCGGAGCACCGTTGGTTCACCCCTATCTACCTACGAACAGGCAGAGATTACTTGGTGCTAGTCAGTGAACCTGAAAGAATTCAACTTGTGATATTTGCTAGGATCGGGGTACGTGATATGGAAGGCGGGGATTTTGGATCTGCCTTAGGGTGTTTACACACACTCTAGTACCCTCACTCAGGCTGCAATCAAGGTCGAGGTTAATCTCTCGCAAATAGAATTTCTGATTTTATTGATTTTTTAGTCATTTTGTTTAGCAGTCCTGATTTTAAGTTAGGTGATCACTTGATTAGTCCAGCCACAAAGCACATCTATCGTCCAGTCCTAATTTCCTTTAGACCTAAGTTTGAAAATAAGGGGGAAGGAGTCGAGAAAAGCCGATGCACGATAAAAACAATGATGAATGCTAAGTAGAGAAGACTTGCAGTGATCCTTTCGCTTTTTATGTAGGATACAAAATAGAATTGGAACTTTTTTAAACTATATGAATGAAAGCGATGACAAGCCACTCTTAGATAGGAAGTTCTATTAGCGAGTGAAGCACATATTGAATTTGTCTAAGATCTACGGTCTAAGTGCGTCTTTTAAGTGTGAAGTGTGGTCCTAGAATTTTACGAGCACAAACAGTTCCTAAAATTTCTCTAAGAGTCGCAAGTGCAGGTCCTATTCTACGCAAAGCAATCCACACAGCACACGGGGACATGATTTTCACTATACTTACATGCCTGAAACCCAAATGGGAATCGCTGGAAAAATGCAAAATGAAAATAAAAGAAGATTACAAGTCCTCATAATCATTCAAATTATTTAAATGCAAGTTCCTCAGCTTGCTTGGAGAAGCGCCTTCGACTCCTCGTTTTCCTCACATGAAAATAAATGGAGGTCAGATAAAGGACGACACAAAATGAACAAAAATAAATGACAGAAAAATATTCACAAGAAAAGCCGGGAATCAGACTACTCGGGGATGGAAAATCGACAGTCAAAATCCTCTAAAAATTAACCTAAGCTGTGCCTCCCCGGCAACGGTGCCATTTTCAAAAGTCGCCTAGCCTACCCTAGTTAATTAACCGGATTAATGATCGAATTAAGTTTTGTCGTTCGTTGTAGTCGAGTAATCGAGAACTTGTTAAAAACCACTCGGATCAATGATCAATTAATTTCAAGCGGTAAATTTATTTTACTTGGGCAAGCCCAAGGTCGAACTCAAGGAGGCAGATGTCTCCTTAGGTAAATTTTTAGTTAATTTCAATGTTAGATTTTCAAAAGAATATTTTTGGTCTCTTTGTGATATTTTATGCAACTATGAAGACACAATGCAATTTCAAGCCAAATTTTAAGTTAAATCAAGAATGTTAATCAAATGAAGTCCAAAATTAATGAAACTTGGTAGAAGATGATATGTGATGAGACTAAGCTACTGCAGATTTTTTTGAATTTTTAGAATCTAATTGAATTAAATATGAGTTTAATATGAATGCAAGGTAATTTTTGTAAAGTTAATTTTAATAAATACCAAAGCACATTATTTTCAGGTACAAAAATTATCCTAGGTGTATCTATGTCATATGAATCCAGGAAAATTGATAACATAAAAATTGATGTAAATTAGACCTATTAAAAATCAATCTAGCAAAAGACTAATTAATAGATTCATGCCTCAAGATGCATGCAAATGGTTTGATTTTTGGGCATAGTGTAGAGCAACTTCACCTAAGTCTAATGTGATTTTATGGTGATTTTGGAGCAACAAATAATTTGATAATAAATAAAAGTTACACATTGGGCAAATTATGTCAAATTCCACCAAAATAATATTATTAAATTAAATGGATCTCACAACAATATGACGTGCGTTCACACAGATAAAGGACAATTTAAACTACAACATGCAACTTTGGAATTTAAAAATGATGAGAAATGTATACCTAAATATACGTGCAAACGTAGGGACAAAAATGCAAGACAGAAATTAAAATTGCTTAAAGTAAAATGTGCATACATGGATTGAAGTTCAAATACCTATAATGTTTGGAGTATGGATGCAAAATTTTCACGGGGATATGTGCTCCTCATGTTACACACCTGGCAGGGATTGATTTGCAAATCTTGGATCTTGTAGGGGCCTCTGTGCAATTTTCCCAGCCCGTATAGCCAGCACATGAGATACACGTGAGATGCTAGGCTCGGGAGGTGTAGGAGGCTCGAACGGAGGCTCGGGAGGCTCTGGAGGTTCGGTCGTGCATAGGTTTCTACTTCGGTTACTCCGAGCCTAGGCTCGGGGAAGAGACTCAGAGGGCGTGACGTGGCGATTGCTGCACCATTAGATCATAAGATCCAACGGGTGCGGTGGAGGGAGACGTGGCACGATATTAGCCATTGGATCAAGATGGATCCAACGGAGGCTGAAGCTCGAGAAACAGATGCAATGTGGCTTGATCGGGGATGTTGGATCAAAGTGATACAACGGCGACTGTGCGTCGTCTTCTACAGTCTGTCGCCTCCTGCAACGAACTTGGCAGGGCTCTGATGAGATGGTTCTCGCTCAGCTACCCTCCCCCGTGACTGGTGAAGCTCGAAGGAGACTCCTGAATAGTTGGAAGGGGTCGTGGGAGCGTTGAGGAGTCTCCTGTGTAATTGAGGGAGACGGAGGTGGTCTGTAGGTCGAAGATGGTGAAGCTCGAAGGAGCTCCAGCGATGCTTCCGACCAATGAAAAAGTGTCTCCTGTAGTGTTGGTTCTTTCCACAAAAATTACGAGCTCATGCTCATGGAGTGCAAGGGGTGTGCAGTGAGGCCTGGGAGCGGGGCGAAAGCGGTCCAGTGACTTCCTCCACCGTGAAGGCAGAGCTTTGGTCAGAGGTGAGTTCGCTGCATCGTTGGAGCGATTGAATAGGTGCGGGAAGATCATAGCATCAAGTCGAAGCTCGGTGGATCATTGGTGGAGGGTGGAATCGATCGTAGAACGCGGGAAAATTAAGAGAAGAACAGAAGGAAAGAAGAAGAAGATGAGAGGAAGAATGGAGGTATCTACCTAGGGTTAGGAAGCTTAAATGATGCTCCCAATCGTCGCTCCAGGAACAATAGAGGACCCGAGCTCAAGCAGCACGTCGGAGGAACTGCAGCACGGCGTGGCTATGCTGTGGATGTCGTCGGAGGTGAAGGCTAGTCGTCGCTTGATTTCACACTCAATTGTTGTCACTAACGGGTAGCTCGGATCTCTAGGACTCCTCTTGTTGTGGCGGATGGGGTGGAAGTTGGCTGAAGATGGAGTATTTATAGAGAAGAGATGGAGGTCCAGGTGATGGAGGTGTGGGGTTTGTGGGGTGTGTGTAGCAAAGAAGAAGGGCATCATTGGGATCATGGGTGCCGGCAAGGATGGTGGAGGTCGAGGCTACGTCATGGAGGTGTTAGTGGGTGGAGATGGTGGTTATGGTGGCACCAAAAATAGAATGGGGGAGGAGGCGTCGCGAGGTGGGGCGACGTGGACAAGGTGCTTGCGGAGGAAGAAGATGACTTGTGGATCGTTGGATCTCGTAATCCAATGGCCAGAAGAAGGGCGCGAGAGAAGGGCCAGGATTAGATCCTGGTGATGCAATCGAAGGGCGGCAGTGGAGCCACATGGCGGAATGGGGATGAGGCACTGAAGGGCGATGGTGATTGAATCTGAAGCAGGGATCGAACGGTTAGAATCGCAACGGAGATGAATGGCTGAGATGGGGGCGTCTTAGGAACAATCCAGCGGTGGAGATGTGGCCACGTGGAGTGCTGAGAATAAGGCAGATACCAACGGCGTGTAGGAGATCTAGAATGAAGATCCAAGGTTCGGACTTGAGGCGAGGATGAGAGGCTTGGATCTGAAGTGTGTGGAGGTGATCAGATGGTTGTGTAGGCGCAATGAGATGAGGGCACTGGTGAGCGGCCCAGATGAGATCTTGGCCCAGATCAGACGACTGAAATGAGATACGTCATGAATAGTCAAGATCTGGAGAGAAGAGGAGCCATCGGACAGTGGAGGAAGAGGGGTGTGTGGCACGTGATGGGTAGGGTCGCGTGGCGCAACCAGAGGGTGGCACGTGGTCCAATCAGAGTGGCTGAGAAAGAATATGAAATAAGAGGGAGAAAATGGTCGAATTTGGAAAAACTCAAAACATTAAAGTTGTAGATCTCGATGAGATTTACAAGATTTATGTTTAATAAAGACGGAAATGAGGTTAAATAAAGTAATAAAATACAAGGATATAAATATACATACATATAGTATACAATGGGGGCCCGAAACCCAGGTTTTGCATATGAGCTCTAATTTAATTGAAATAGGTCTCATTTGATGATCTCTGAGTGTATATTAATTTAAAAGTGAGTAGACCTAGATCGGAGGCTGTATGAGAGAGATATGTGCATTCTAAGGTCCATGGTCTCCTACTTGGTTTGGGGTTTTATTTGTCAAATTTATAAGTTAGCATTTTTTGGTGTTTTTCTTGTATTATTGTTAGTAATATATATAGTATAGAGTAAAATTATGGATTGTAGGGTTATTGTAAAATATATACAGATAGGTAATTTTTACAGATGAATTTGGCTTCTTATTTCATGCGGATGTAAATGCTAAAATGCAAATGTTATCAATGCATGCATGAATGCTAATTATGCGATATTGGTGGAAATATGCTCCTAATTACTTGGGAACAAGGCTCTATTTTCAACTTTAAGAGTGATGAATCACAGATTCATCTTTAGCCTTTCTGCGTAAGTACTATCCTTTGGGGTGACTCAACTAGATGCACGCCCCCATAGCAAATTTCACCCAAGCCACGTACGAGTCCATTCATGAGGCTTGGGAGAGGTTTATCGAGTTACAAGAGAAATGCCCCCATCATGACATTCCATGGGCCAGCCTGGTCCAACACTTCTTTGGGAGACTTACAACGGAAAGTCAGAAGCTCATGGATGATGTGTATGACGGCTCACATTTCAACAAAGATGAGACGTCATATGGCAGATATTTGAGGAAATGGTCAAAGGAGAGGCCTCCTTATCATCGTCTCGTTCCTGTCAATGCCTTCCATAGAATATTCAGAAGCATGAGCATATGGCAGCATCCCATGAGTCAGGCAGGGATGAAAGCTCCAACCAGAGCATAATAGGAAGCCACATTTCCAAAGTAGACAAAATCGAGAACCGATCACAAGATTAAGAAAAACTTGTTGTGATATAATAGAGTATGCAACACATGGACAAGTTAGATCAAATCACCAAGCAGCTGGAGTTGTTGGTGAGTGATGAATCAGATTCATCACTCTAAATGTTGAAAAATAGAAGCTTGTTCCTGAGTAAATAGATGCATATTTCCCTCTTTCTTGCACAATTAGCATTCATACATGCATTCATAAAATATGCATTTTAGCATTCACGTTTTGCATTAAATAAGAAGCCAAGATCACTTGTAAAATATCCTCCTATAAAAATAGCATCTCCCTTATAATATGTACACCTTAGTTAATAATATAAGGAAGAAAGCCAAGATCTCCTTTGTAACAGCACCCACTAAAGCCCTAAAACCCTTGGGCCATAAAATGCCCATAGCCCCCTCATACAAACTCCAAAATAGGTCTACTCACTTTCAGATTAATACACATTAAAAGACCTTTAAAATGAGACTGATTTCATCCAATTTGGAGCTCATATGAAAAAGTTGGGGTTTTGGGCCTCTATGTATACTATGTATGTGTATATTTGTATACTTGTATTTTTGTATCATATTTGACCTCATCTCCGTCTTTGGTCAACAAGAAACTTATAGATCTCATCAAGATCTACAACTTTCATGTTTTGAGTTTTTCCAAATTCGGCCTCCTTCTCTCTCTACACTCATTTCTCTTCTCAGCCAATCACAGTTGGCCACGTGGCGCCCTCTGGTTGCGCCACGCGGCCCGCTCCCCTTTCCCTAACCGCCCCTACTCTCAGCCGTTGGATTTCTCTTTGAATCCAATGGCCCAACCACCTCCACGTATGCCCTTTCACTTCCACCGTCTGATCATTTCCCCCTTCTCATCTGAACCGCCCGTTCGCGCCTCTCTTACATCGCGCCACGTGGCGCATTATACGCCATCAGATCTCGCCTTCAGCTCTTCGATCTACACCGTCCACTAGCACTTTAATTCTAACCACCCGATCGAAGCCCTTTATTTTATCTCCACTGTTCGCTCGCGCTTCGCCCCCATCGCGCCACGTGGTGGCCTCCTGACGCTCAGATCGCCTCGCCCTTGATCTAATCCTAGACGCTCCATGGCGCCTCGATCTGGGCCGTTGGATCAAGAGATCCAACGGTCGGGACTTTGTCTTCCACCTCTGGCGCCCCTCTCCCCCACGATCTCGAGCTTGCGCGAGGGACTTGCCCCTTTCCATTTTCGGCCGCACTCCAGCCACCCTCGCCGATCGCCAACTCCTCCACGATCATTCCCACTCGTCCCTCATCCTCGCCAACTCCCTCTATTCCCACGACGTCCACTAGAGACGCTCCACGACCTCCATGAACATCACCTCATCACCAGCCTAGCCGTCGACTTCATCTTATAAATACACCATCACTGGCCAACTTCACGCCCATCTGTCACTCCAGAGAGGTACCTAGAGCTCAGAGCTTCCGTTTGGTGACAACAATCGATTGATTCTTCGAGCGATGAAGGGTTTCTTCTCCGGCAAGATCCACGGCACCACCGCCGTGTTGGAGCCCCTCCTCCGTGAAGCTACTTGAGCTCGGGACCTTACTGATCCCTCGAGCGATGACCTGGAACTCCAATCCAAGCTCCAATCCCCAGGTAACCTCCTCCATCTTCCTTTGATCTTCGTTTTAATTTTCCCTTTGATTTCTCCCATTTTATTCATTGTCCGCCTTCGATCTTTCGCTCCATCTTCACCTCGTCGAGCTCCGCGAAAGAGCTCTGACCTTCGTGCTCCATTTATCGCCCTCCGACAGCACACTTCACCTTCCATCGACTCCAGCTCCGCCACCTGGGCGAGCACCATCGCCGGATCACCTACACTCTGCCTTAGGCCTCGCTGTCACTTCCCACATCTCCACGAACGCACCACGTGCTTCGGCTATATCGTTAACCCCTTGCAGGTGCTCATTCATTCACTAATCAAAAGCTCACCGGAGCCCCCATCAAGCTTCACCAACAGCGAGCTCCGACGCACCTCCTTCACGCCTGGGACCCTCAGAAGGTTCGCCGCACCACCGCGAACCTTCCGAGCTACTTCAGAGGCGCCATCGACCTTCATCGAAGCCTGGAGGGACAGGCGGAGAAGACCCCCTTCGTCGGAGACTCGCCAACTCATCCGCAGGTGACGGAGGACCATTGAGGATGAAGAACAGTCACCGTTCGATCATCTTGATCGAACGGTCCCTAGCCATCCACGTCGCCAGTCAACCGGAGCATCACAGAGCTGTTGGATCCTTCCAGATCCAATGGTGTTTAGCGCTCCACGTCGTCCACATCCGGAGCAACACAGAAGCCGTAGGATCAGCCGTGATCCCACGGACAGGAGCGAGCCACGTGTCCACAACCGGAGCAGCACATCACCGTTGGATCGATCAGTGATCCAACGGTCCGCAGCCAGCCACGTCGCTCCCCTTTCTCAGTTCCCTAGCACCGTTGGATCGATCCAGATCCGACGGTCTCTAATCACGCCACGCGCCAGCCACCGACAATCATTGGATCAACCTTGATCCAACGGTGCCCATCCCGCCACGTAGACGGGTCCGAGCCTCTTCCCTAACCTCTAGGCTCGGACCACCCGAAGCTTCTCCGAGCCTCAATCGAACCTCTAGGGCGCCCGAGCCTCGTCCCGAGCCGCCGACGCCACCCGAACCTAGGCGCCCTACGTGAGCAGCACGTGCGCCTAGGTAAATTGCACAGAAGCCCCTAGAACTTTTAGATATTGCAAATCAGTCCCTGTGAAGCAACCCCACGTGAGGAGCACGTGTAGCCGTGGAGAAATTGCATACCATCCCCCAGCATTCTAGGTAATTGCATCTAAGTCCCTGACAGCATATTTATTTTTATGTAATTTTAATTTTTTGTATTACAATTACACCGCTGTCTTTGCACGCATACCTAGGTGTCCATACTGCATTATTTTTTAATTCCAAAAATTACATGTTGTAGTGTAACTTGTCCTTTATCTGTTGTGACACTTGTCAAATTTTTGTGATAGCAGTGGAATTTTTAATTAATTAATTGGTTTATTTCTGTGATATTTTACCCAATTGGACCTTTTAATTAATAGTTGATTCTCTGTAACTCCAAAAATTCCAAAAAAAATCATAGTAGCTCTAGGACAATTAAATTAACATGGCATAAAAATTTCATCTCGTTTGCACACATTTCGAGGTCTAAATAAATTAATTTGTGATTTCCTTAATTCATTTTTAATAGGTTCATTTCACATTAAAATTAAGGTCTGATAATTTTCCTGGATTCCTCATCATTAGATCTATCTAGGATAATTTTAGTTCCCCAAAATTTTGTGATTTGATATTTATTAAAATTAAATTAGTCAAAATCATCTTGCATTCATGTTAAATTCACAGTAAATTCATTTAGTATCGAAAAATTCCAAAAAAAATTAGGGTAGCTTAATTTTACCATATTTCATCATCTGGCCAATTTTCATCATTTTTGGACTTCATTTGAACATATTTCTGATTTAAGTTCTAAATTGGCTTTATTTTTTCATGTGTCTTGCATAGAAAATAGAAAAAAAGACCAAAAAAATATTCCTTGATCGAACACTGGAACCTCACTAAAAATCAACCTAAGGAGACACATGCCTCCCTGAGTTCGACCTTGGACTTCACCAAGTAAAAAAAATTGCCACTCGAAATTGACTTGATTAAATTAAAAGTGGTTTTTGATATTCCCTCTTGTTATCTGACTGCAACGAACATCATCAATTAATTTGGACATTAATTTGCTCGAATTAACAAGTGTAGCGGGAGCGGTTATCAAATGGCGCCATTGTCGGGGAGGCACGGCTTAGGTTAATTAGGAGTGAAATTCCGATTGTTTGATTTTCTATCCCCGGGTAGTCTGACCCCCGGTTTTTCTTGTGAATATTTCTCTGTCTTTTAAATTTTTGCATTTTTGTGTCGTTCTCTATCTGACCTCAACTTGTTTTTGTACGAGGGACGCTGGAGTCGAAGACGCTTCGAGGAACCCACATTTTAATTTGTTTGAGTAATTTGAGAGAACTTGTACATTTAGTTATTTCCACATTTTTTCGCATCATTTCCAGTGATTCCCGTTTGGGTTGTCGCGTGTGTAAAAATAGTGGAACTGTGTCCCTGTCTGCTGTGTGGTTTGAATTGTAATTTAGACTTGAACTAGTGGCTCCTCGAGACACTTTAGAAATTGCTTGTGCTCATAATTTTTAGGACCACACATACACTTAAAAGACGCACCTAGACCGCAGATCTAGCCAAATTGAACCTATTCTTCACTCGTTAATAGAATTTCCTGTCTAGGAGCAGATTTTGTCGTCTGCATTTGCATGTAGTGTAAAAATTTCAATATTGTTTTGCATCCTGTATAAAAGCGAAAGGATCGCTGTAAATCTTCTTAACTCAGCATACCCATCATTGTTTTTCGTACATCGGCTTTTCTCGATTTCCCCCTATGTTTTTCACACTTAAAATTAAACGGAAATTGGGACTGGACGATAGGCGTGCTGTGTGGTTGGACTAACAAGTGATAACTAAACTTAAAACCGGGACTGCTAACATTATTGACCAAAAACATCAATAAAATTGGAAAAATTGTCTGCGGGAGACTAATCCCCGACCTTGTTTTCAGGCTGAGTGAGGGTACTTGAAGGTGTGTGAACACCTTAAGGCAGAGCCCAAATCCCTGCCTTCCATATCACGGGCCAACTTATCCTAGCAAATATCACGAGTTGGATATTTTCAAATTCATTGACCAGTACCAAGTAGCCTCTGCCTGTTCGCGGGTAGATAGGGGTGAACCAGTGGTACTTCGCGACAAGGCCTAGCTTTGTCAGCCTCCGCCTGCTTGCAGGTAGATAGGGGCCCGGTCTTTGAGTCCCCAACTCCGGATAGGAGCGAAGAAAGGGAGGACCGACGGTATCTTAGGCGACAGGTTAAACAGGGAAGACGCATCCGGCTCTAAGCCGACTTCCCTATAAGCCGTGTAACTCCTTACTATCTTGCTTGAAAAATTACACTTAAAATTAACAAGATAAATTGGAGTCAGTTTCGAGTCCTCCACTGTGTTGAGTATGAACCCAGGGTCTTGGATTGAATTGTTTGCTTCAGGTAGGAGTCAAATCCTATCTTCACTTATATCTCCCATTTCTTCTCGCCAAATCAAGATGAGTGACTGGGGGGATATTGACTCTTTATTCACCAATCTCTCTTTGAGCCCCCCACGAAACTCCTCTTCATCGGCCCAAGCGCACCTTGGACCACTCAGGACTCATGACCCTCTTGAGTTCTGGTTCCCTCACACCCAGGGTGGTTACTCTCAAACCAACCCTTTCCTCTCCTTTGAGCTTACCGAGGAAGACCATCGCCTCGGTAAGAATCCCTTCCTTGATTTGTCCTCTGACACAAACCTTGTTTCATACCTAGGACTAGAGGACAAGATGCCGCCTAAGCAGCCACCGGATGAGGAACAGTTGCGGCAAATTCTTAATCGTCTCGCCACAGCCGAACAACAAAATGCAGATCTCACGGCTAGAATGGGACAAATCGTTACGGCAAGAGGCATCGACCGACCAATGGTTGATGCCTACAACCCAGCAGAGAATGAGATACAAAGTTGGTTGGCACCAGCGGTTCTCGCCAAAGCATTTGAGCTTAAACCCCACTTCCTTAGTCTGCTACCGAAGTTCAACGGAAATGCCCATGAAGAACCATATGCCTTCCTCCGAGACTTCGAGCTGGTTTGCAACAACCTTAGCTATCCTAGGGTTGGGCAGGATTACATTAGACTGAAGGCTACCCCATTTGCCTTAGGAGATAAGGCAGCACATTGGCTGAAGAACCTAGGGGTGATATGTACAACCTGGATGCAATTCAAGGACTTATTTCTGAAGAAATTCTACCCTCTCAGTAGGACTAACAAAATGAGAACAAAGATTGCCAGTTTTTCCCAGGGACACGGTGAACCATTCCATGATGCCTGGGATAGGTTTAATGACCTAGTTCAAAAATGCCCTTGCCACGGCATTTCTAAGGCAATCTTAGTCTAGACCTTGTTCTGTGGTCTGACCTCGAAGATGCAAGGGTTAGTTTGTGCCTGTTGAGCGCAAAATTCGAGGATGGAATTTTTAAATGGTAAAAATATGACGTTGATTTTCCCCAAAACCCGCATCAACAAAAGATTATTTTTTTATTTTTGCTACTTATTAACCTGTATAGCGGACAGGGTCGAACTCGCCGAGGGTTATTCAATTAATTGAAAATCAATCAAGAGAAAACAGGAATCTAAAAGGACAACTATCCTTGGTTTTTGTGATTTTTTTAATATTTTTACTTTTTTAATTTCTAATTTTTTTATATTTTCTGATTTTCAAATTTTTAGTGATTTTGATTTTTGCAATTTTTTTAGTTTTCAAAAATAATGCGAAGCAATAGGAACAAAGATTAAGAATATACACACACCAACTCTTTTTGCAATTTTCAATTATGCCAAAAATAATCAGAAAAATTCAAAGAAAATATTTTTGGGTTTTAAAAGTTTTGAAATGTTTTTGAGAATTTTTGTGGAAATTTCAGATGTTTTTGTATTTTTCTAAAATCAAACTGAGGAAACAAGAAAATGTGCACATTCTGAAGTAATTTGCAATTTAAAAATCTTTTAAGTGCCCAAAACTCCTGGAAATTATTTTTAAGACAAACTAGAAACCATTATCTACAAACAGGAACTGAAATCACAATTTTTCGATTTTTGTAGAATTTTTTATGATTTTTATAAGATTTTTGATATTTTTCAATTTTTTAAGTTTTATAAATGATCAATGCGTGAAAATTGGTCAGAAATTAAATGACAATGAAAGGGAACTAATATAATTTTTTTGGAATTTTTGGAACTATTTTTGAATTTTTATGAATTTTCGAATTTCAAGAAGACAAAAAGGCACTGTTTTTTTATTTTTAAATAATAATAAATGAGGGAGAAAAGCAATGCAAATTTTATGCTAAGAAGATAATCACATCAAGAGCATAGCACAATTTTCTCAAAATTTTTTGATCACAAATAACATTTACTTCAATGAAAAGACAAAGCAAATATTGTTCTGCAGTTCAGGAATCAAAATGTAAATATGCAAAAGTTTTCGACTGAAATGTAATTTGTTCAAAATATTGCAGAATTAGAACCATAAATCAAGAGGAATTTCGAAATTTACCCGGTAAAGAGCATGCATAACATGTGACTTGAGGCTCTGGCAAGGGCGTTTCTGCAATTTTCTAAATTGTCTAGGACGTATCCGTAAATTATCGAATTTAATTTGATCTGGCGGGGACTCGTTTGTAATTGCAGAAACTTCAGAGGCACAAGATGTAAATTTGCCAATTTTTTATTCAAAATCTCAAGGAAGCCCTAGGGCTTTCCTTCGTTCTTGCACAGGGACCAGGGGAAGCAATGTCGGTCGCCGCCCCCTTCTTCAATCTCCACGCGGCTGGCAAAGGGCGGCGCTGGTTGCTGGACTTCGAGGAGGGCGGACTGCCGCGGAGAAGGACGCGGCAAGGTGGTTCAGAGGTGGAGGCCGGTCTGGAGGGACGGCGCTGGGCAGGCAGGAGGCGGGAGGCTGCTGGAGGGGCGGCGCGGGCCTTTGGCTGGAGGGGCGCCGCGTCGTTGCTGGTGCGGCGGAGCGCCGCCAGGCGCGGCAAGAGGAGGTGGCGTCGCGGGTGCGTTCCTCTATTCTGGAGGGCCCCGCGTCGGTGGATGAGCGGCGAGCCGCTGGCTTGCAGTGGTGGGCGGCGGGGGTTGGCAACCCTGCAGCCAGTGGCGATTTTTTTTGTATTTTTTTTATTTTTTTGTAATCTTATGTTGTATGTGTTGTAAACAGAAAATAAAGAAAAACCTTTTTTTGCAAATCCGGAAATAGAAATAGAAAGGATAAAATTTTTTTATTTTTATCTTTTTATATTTTTTTTCGATCTTTTTAATGTTCTCCTGCAAAACAAATGTTAGAAACAAAGCAAACAAATGGTTTTTTTTATTTAATTACAAATCGGAAAATGAACGGGGATTCATCGGAGATGAGGGATTCGAATCCGATCTCCGGCCACCGTACGCGGCCGGAGTTGGGAGATCGTGGATGGTAGAAATAGAAGGCGGAGAGATCACGATGATGAGGTGAAAACTCGAGTCGGTGGCGGATAAAATCGAGATGGATTTTTTTTTAAGATCTAGAGAAAAAATGACGAGAAAAAAATGCGATAAACTATACTACGATTAAACTAAGGTAAATGCGAAGAAAAATGTGGATCTCACCTTAGGAGCGGAAAATAGACCGTGATCGCCTCGACAAGGCCGACTCGCTGTCACCGGACGGCTTGGAGACTAGGCAACTTCCTCGACAAAATTTCTCTCGAAGATCGGGCTCCTCTCTCTAAAGATTGATCAAGTTGGAATGATGGAGAAGGAGTCATATAAATAGAAAAGAGATGAATTTTGAATTTTGAATTTTTTTTGGATAAAAGATAAGAGATGAATTTTTGATTTTTTGGTGGAAGAGATAACATGAGAGATAAAATAGAAAGATAAAATTATTTAAAAAATTATCTAATTTTTGAATTTTCGTCACTTTATTTATTTGATTTAAAAAATGTTATTTTTTTCATTTTTAAGATGGTTTGTTAAAAATAGCAACTATATACATGTACTATATATATATGATATTATATACAAGGGTTAAATGAGGAAATTAGCCTTTTTTTGTTTTAAGAATGTTATTATTATTTTTTATTTTTATTATTATTTTTATTTTAAATAATTAGTAAAAATATTTACAAATATATATACAAATACAATATGCACAAAATACAAGGGAAAATTGCACAAACCACCCCAGAAAACCAACTTTTCAACCGTAACTCCAAAAATTATGAAATCACAGCCATTTTGAAGATAATTTAATTTAGAATTCAATGGAAGTGAAAGTGGTTCAATTTGATATCATATGGAGCCGGAATTGTCTTTCAATTAGTGCTTAGTGGCTTTTTTTCCAAGTGTGGCCACTTTTATTCTGTACATGATTTAATTGTGCAATCATTTTTATTATTTAGGACACATTTTTATTTACAACTTTGGTTTTGAATGTTATTTGATTTGGGGTGAATTAAGGTATAAATAAATTAGTGTTAGTTTTATACAGATATACACAAAATAAGTGAGAAACACATTTTTTTCGGATTTTCTGGTTGAGGACCCTATCTCCCCCTACTTTATTCCTGGTCGATCAGGTCAAGTCTTGACCTTCTCTCGGGATTCGAGTCATCCTGTATACGGTCTTCCTTTTTTTATTTTATTTTCTTTATTTTTCCTTTCTTTCTTTATTTATTTATTTTAGGTTAAAATTAGTAAGAAATGTACAATATTTACACACAAATGCAAGTTAGTAAGAATATGGAGTTAGCGTTATATGCAGGTGTTTTATAAGGGATTTTAAGCTAAAATAAATGAATAAAGATGACGAATCGCAGATTCATCATCCCCCTATGCTTTACCTTTTCTAGTCCCTTAGCAAACACTTATTTGAAAGAATATGTGAAGAAGAAAAAGAAAGGGAAAAATAAAGAAAGTAGGACAATATTGAGTATTAAACTTATCTTCATAAAATTGTAGTTTGGAGCTCTATCGGACCTTTGGATTATTTGTGTGTCGGAACTTCTGTGAGACTTAGAATTTTAAAACCAACAGCCTTCAAGTTCTACACTTTATTGTCACAGTTTTGGCCCAGAAGTCATCTTAGATCGATCCTCTTCCCAAAGCATACCCTATGAACATTGAATAATCGACTCATGTGTGTGAAAAATTTTAGCTCTTCCCATCCAAAATGCCGGACTACCATGCAAATCTCCTCTCCAATAACTCGTCCTCGGGGAGTCAGGTATTTCCTTCTAAGGTCTGTCGTGTTGTGTTCACAATCGAATTGGGGGAGAAGTTAGAAAAATGAGAAAAGAACTGGAGGGTGGTTTGGTGTAGTCACCTCTCCTTGTGAAGCTGGCCAGTGTAACCGAGTCTCCACCAAGATCTGCAGGTTTTCTTGAAGCTTGGACCTTTTTGGTCAGATATTTATTTGGTAGTAGCTTCTTTGTATTTGGAGTTTTGGTGGTTCTGCTTGGATCTTGTTGTGCCCCTACGGATATAGAATCTTTTTTTCCGTACATGTTTTGGGGTCTTAGAAAAAATTGTGCCCAGTCGTCCATCCCTTTTCCGAAGCTTTATTTCAACCCGTACTCCGGTCTTTAGATTTCCACGCTACCAGAAAAGAAACTCATACAGTCTTCCAACATCCCGTCTGAGTTGAGCTAAGTGCATAGTGCAGGAGTACAAATTAATTTGATATTCCAGAGTTGTACCCAGAATGAAGAGACCAGGTTAGACACTAAGAGTCAAATGTTGCACATTGTCATGTGGAACTCAAAGAATTAAGTCAAAGACCTGAAGCTTCTAAAATCCTATTTCTCGGTGAAGTTCCTCTAAGAATTAGGTGGATTAAGGTCCAACTAAGCTCCATTCTTCAATTTTATTCCAGACATAGTTTAAATATCAATACTATCCAGAAAAATGCACATGCAAATGCAGACTATGAACAATGCAGAGAGTTTTTTTTAAGAATGATGCACATGTGAAAAGAACCATTTTTTAAACAATTTTCTAATTTTGAACTTTTTATGGATTTTTGGAGAAAAATGCAGATGTGAAAGAAAGTTTTTTTATGCAAATTTTTATGATTTTTGGTTTTGTAGTTTTTTTTTAAAGGAGAAAGGGTTAGTAATATATACAAGTATATACAAGAGATTTTTTTGTGTTTTTTTTGTGTGTTTTTTTTTGTTTTTGTTTGTTTTTTGTTTGTTCGTTTTTTTTGTTTTGTTTTTTTCTCTCTCTCTCTTCCCATTTTTTGTTTTGTTTTTTTTGTGTTTTTTTTTGTTTTTGTTTTTGTTTTTGTGTTTTTTTTGTGTTTTATTTTTTATTTTATTCTTTTTTTGTTTTGTTTTGTTTTTTTTTTGTTTTGTTTTTTGTTTTGTTTTTTTGTTGTTTTTTTTTGTGTTTTTTGTGTTTTTTTTGTGTTTTTTTTGTTTTTTCTTGTTTGTTTTTTTACACACGTGGATTTTACAAAATATACACATAACCCCTCAAATAAATGTATTTAAAAGTACGATTTATGTCTAAAGTATATATACAATATATACGACACCCCCCTATACTTAGCTCAAACTATGTCCTCATAGTGATCAGAGAGCGACAAAGGAAGACATAACTCGTGCTAAGCAAAGAGAGGTCAAAAGACTCCTATGCTACAACGACTCAAAGAAAAGATAAAGAGAAGTTGGTGATCCCCCCCTATACTTAGGATCAAGTAATCCTAAGTATAGTGGAATGTACAAAGGGGAAAACCGATGAAGAGAATGTACAGACTCACAAAGACACGATATGAACAACATCACCCCCCCTATACTTAGGGTAGAGTATCCCTAAGTATAGGCAACAACAACAAGGGTGATAAACAGGACGAATATGAACAACACAAATCCTTCACCCCCCCATACTTAGGATAAAGCACATCCTAAGTATAGCATATATACACACACACGGAAAAGGGGTGAATGATAAAACGGGATAAGACAGAGTGAAACGAAAGGATATACAAGAGGTGTTGAGCTTATGTATCGGACGCAAAAGGTGGAATCAAAAGATCATCGTCATACCAAAGATATAGAATCCACAACGGACAGGAATGTATCATGATCTAGATATGGCTTCAGCAACTATCCGTTCACAACAAATGGCTGTGCGTCAGATGACAACCCAGATATGACAATACTCCCATTGTCACGTACAGCTCTCACGATGAACGGTCCTGACCACTTGCTTTTCAATTTTCCTGGGAATAACTTCAACTTAGCGTCAAATAACCAAACTTTCTGGTCAGGGGAGAACGTCTTTCTTCGAATGTGTTTATCATGCCAGCGCTTGACTTTCTCCTTATACATAAGTGAATTATCATATGCAAAGTCTCGGAATTCCAGTAATTTATTCAAATCCAACTTCCTGTTCTTTCCTCCTTTCTCATAATCTAAATTGCATACACGGAGTGCCCATAAAGATTTGTGAATTAATTCCGCTGGCAGGTGGCAAGGCTTTCCATATACCAATCTGTAGGGAGACATACCCAAAGGAGACTTGTACGCTGTCCGATAAGCCCATAGAACTGAATCAAGCATCTGGGACCAGTTCTTCCTATCTGGACGTACAAGTTTTTGCAATATCGTTTTGATCTCCCTATTTGAAATTTCTGCCAAGCCATTAGTCTGAGGGTGGTAAGGAGACGCAACTCTGTGCTCAATAGCGTACTCCTTCACAAGCTTCTTTACATCTCTATTAATGAAATGGCTTCCCCCATCTGAAATCAATATTTTAGGAATACCGAACCGCGCAATAATATGGTCCTTGAGAAAGGAACACACCGTACGACTATCTACGGTTCGGGTGGGGATAGCCTCCACCCATCGAGTAACATAATCCACGGCGAGCAGGATGTACTGAAATCCCTGACTGGTAGGAAATGGGCCCATGAAGTCTATGCCCCAAGCATCAAAAACATCAGAAATCTGTATATATCTTAGGGGCATGGTATCTTTGGAACCAACGGTTCCTCCCATTTTCTGACAATCAATACAACCTCGAACATACTCTGTAGCATCCTTAAACAATGTGGGCCACCATAGGCAACTCTGTAAAACCTTTGCTGCCGTGCGTTTCCCCGAATGATGCCCACCAGATTCTAGCTTGTGACAGTGCTCAAGTACACTGGTGTGTTCCTCCTGAGGAATGCACCTTCTCCAGATACAATCCGCACCCTCACGAAATAGGTACGGATCCTCCCACTGGTAATAATGAATCTCTGACAGAAATCTGTCTACCTTGTACTTCGACCAATCTTGTGGAACTTTCTTGGAGACAAGATAGTTCACAATATCAGCATACCATGGAAGCGAGTCCACAGATAAAATGGACTCATCTGGAAAGGTTTCAGAAATAGGAATCATGTTCTGCTCAGAAGTCTCTGTATCTGTGATACGGGAAAGGTGATCTGCCACAACATTTTTCACTCCAGGTTTATCTCGTATCTCTAAATCAAATTCCTGGAGAAGAAGGATCCATCTGATAAGGCGTGGTTTAGCATCCTTCTTTGCCTGTAAGTATCGTATGGCAGTGTGATCCGTGTATATAATCACGTGTGAACCAATGAGGTAAGATCTGAACTTTTCTAGACCAAATACAACTGCTAACATCTCCTTCTCTGTAACTGTATAATTCCGTTGTGCTTCATCCAGAGTCTTGCTAGCATAGTGTATAGCAAATGGTACCCCATCCCTTCTCTGTCCTAAGACTGCTCCAACTGCGAAATCTGATGCATCCGTCATGATCTCAAAGGGAAGAGACCAATCAGGTGGCTGTAAGATAGGAGCACTAGTAACCATTTCTTTCATCTGATTGAATGAAAGGAGAACTTTCTCATCGACAATAAAATCAGTCTCCTTACCCAAAAGCTCCGTCAAAGGTCTGGCGATTTTGCTGAAGTCCTTTATGAATCGCCTATAAAATCCTACGTGTCCCAAAAAATACCTCAACTGCTTCAAATTCTGCAGTGGCTCTAACTTGGAAATCACATCAATCTTAGCCGGGTCAACCTCCATACCATGTTTGGAGATGACATGGCCCAATACAATCCCATTAGTTACCATAAAGTGACTCTTCTCCCACGAGAGCACTAGGTTTACCTCACAACAATGTTGAAGAACTCGATCTAAATGAGCAAGACATGTGTCAAAACTATCCCCGTAGACCGAGAAATCGTCCATGAAGACTTCAAGAAAATTACCCACCACGTCGGTGAAAACGGCCAACATACACCTTTGAAATGTAGCGGGGGCATTACACAATCCAAAGGGCATCCGTCTAAAGGCGTAAGTGCCAAACGGACAAGTGAAAGTAGTTTTCTCCTGATCCTCAGGAGCGATAGCAACTTGGTTGTATCCCGAGTACCCATCCAAGAAGCAAAAGAACTCTTTCCCTGCCAACCTCTCAATAATTTGATCAATAAAGGGCAGTGGAAAGTGATCCTTCTTGGTAGCTGAGTTCAGGCGTTGGTAATCTACACAGACACGCCATGAAGTAGGTACCCGGGTCGGAATCTCCTCACCACGGTCATTCTTTACGATCGTAATCCCAGATTTCTTTGGGACCACATGTAAAGGGCTGACCCATTTGGAATCCGAAATGGGATATATAAAACCAGCATCACACCATTTCTTGATCTCCTTCATGACAACCTCCCTTAGATTTGGATTTAGACGGCGCTGGCATTCACAGGAGGGTTTACAATCATCCTCTAGGTAGATATGATGCGAGCACAACGCTGGATAGATCCCATGGAGATCCGAGATATTCCATCCTATGGCCTTGCGGTTTCTCTCAAGAACCTCTAGCACGCGAGATTCTTGTTCAGCGGTCAACGCGAGCTGGGGATGACCGGAAACATTTGTGGGGACCCGCAAGGAAGGCATATTTCAACGTTGATGGTAAAACTTTGAGCTCAGGTAGGGTCTGAATCGTCTCTGTGATAACCTCTGCTACTGTACTGGTAGACGGTATGTGATCTATGCTCTGTAGACTATCCACCTTGGCTATTGACGGCTCAGCAAATAGAATATCTGATAGATCTGCGATGAATGATCTTTGCTCAGAGAGGAATGGCTCATCAGGATGTTCAATATTATTATCAACGAACGGCTCAGATATCTCAGCAATAATCTCATAAAGATGTCTCTCATCTATGCATAAATCAGGAAATTCAATGAATGGCTCAGATATTTGGACCTCAGAACTCTGCTCAAACTGCTCATCGGCAACTATCTCAATTGGACCACCAAGGGAGCTCATGTCGACTGTGCTTTCCAGAGAGTCCTTTTGGGGAAAAGACTCCTGTGTATCTATAAAATCCGTGAAAAGGTCCGTCTCTTTGAATTCAGCAAGAAAATCACAGTCATATGGTTCTGATATTGCTTTCTCTGTCTCATCTGTTGCTGGTGGCGGTGATGGTTTAGGATCAGAGATCGTCTCAATTTTCACCTTGTCACTACGAGAGTGAAAGATGATCTCTCCAGTACCATAATCAACTGTTGCTTCGGCCGTTCGGAGGAACGGTCGACCTAGTATGATCGGGGTATGGAGTAACGGTGCAGAGGTGTCCATATCCATGACAACGAAATCAACAGGGAATTTCATTCCCTGCACCGTTACAATAACGTCCTCTAAAATGCCTCTTGGCCTCTTAATCTATCTATCGGCAAACTGAAGGATCATTCTGGTAGTTTTAAGAGGCCCTAACTGGAATTCAGTTAATAGAGAGGAAGGCATGAGATTAATGGAGGAACCGCTATCGAGAAGAGTACGATCAAATTCTTGATCAAAGATATGGCAACGGATGTGAGGTGCTCCCTTGTCTTTCTTTTTCGGCGGAAGGTTGCTGATGGCATGAACTGTGGCCATGGTCAAGATGTGTTTCTCTATTTCCTTTCGTCTGTTCTTCCTTGGTTGACGCTTTTGGGTACATGCCTCTTTCATTCCCTTTTTTACTGTAGGCATGTATTCCATGGCTTTTAGTAGTGGCATCTTTAAAAAGATATTCTGTAAGATCTCAACCACTCCAGGATCAGATAGTGCTGTTTTTAATTTTTGAATTTTTTTAGCTTTAAGAGCAGAAGGAAATGGCACAGAATCAGAATAAACATGCAAACGTTCATTTCCTTTATTCAGAATGGAATCATCATGTACAAGAGGACAACTAGAATCAAGTCTGTGTAGTGTTGTCCAATCTAGGTGAAGGAAAAACAGAATCTAAAACAGAACAGGCTGCTGCTGCTGGTGAAGAGGAAGAATTTGTGACTGGTATATTCTCCCTTGCTGATGGTGATCTGCATCTGTCTGGTGAAGGTGGTGGTGAAGGCAGTGAAACTCCAGATGTGGGTGCTGCTATACTGGGCCTCTCGACTAATGGTGAAGGAGATGATGTAGAAGATGATGCTCTCTCAATGGACCGATCTCCCAACCCCAACTGCTGCGTAGGCAGCTGCAATCTCCTACCGCTCCTGAGATGAACGGTGTCAGATAAACATGTAAAATCAAGGGGCATACCTGTCTCGGGGGTGGGTGGGCTTTTAGCTACCTGCTCTTTGCGTTTGAAATTATTGGGGTTGGCTTCGACCTGTGCTGGAATTAGTGTCTTGGTGGTAGTCAGGTCATCGATCCGTTGAGTCAGTTCATTCATGTTCTTCATAATCACAGCAAGTTGGTCCAGTGGTGGATTGACTGAAGGGGCCTCAGGTTGCTCATTGACTGGTTGTCGCTGAGACTGATAGTGCGGAGGCTGTTGGTACCCATACGGATTCTGGTAATGAGGAGGAGGGGGGGAACGATACTGTCCATAATATGCAGTCTGCTGCTGGTTCGGCTGAGGGAAATACGTGGACTGCTGCTGTGGCTGGCTTTGTCTCCAGTTTTGGAACTGAGGTGGAGGCTGATACTGAGGCTGGAACTGCTGGTGCTGGTACTGGTACTGCTGCTGCGGTCTGCCTCCTTGAAGCTGGTAGGTGGGCCTATGACCATGTTGTGAACCCAACTGGCCTTGCCCTGATGGACGGGGCTGGTTTCGCTCACGGTCGAACCAGATACCATTCACCTCCTGAATGACAGGTGGAGGTGGAGACTGCTGCTCAGGAATGTAGGCCACTTCTTGTTGGTACGGAACTATCTGATGTGCATGCTGCTGAGCTTGATCAGGTGTCTACACGTAGTAGACATGCTGGACTGTAGATGGTCCTCTGCTATTTTGCTGAGTGGAAGGAGTCTGCTCCCTAGTAGAGGGGTCTACTGTTGCATTTGTATTGTGGACTGCACTGATTGTACTCACAAGAAGTTCCAAATGCTTTGTTATCTCATCCAGCTTATCCAGGTTCTTCGTCCTCTGCTCGATCACATGAAGCTTATCGAGCTCCTTGGATCGCTTCTCAATAATGTCTACTTTGGATAGGTGGTCTCCAATGATAGCCAAGTCTGTGCTATCCACCTTATCCACTTCTTGTATTGACGTCATTTTGACATCCTTGTGGGGTACTGCAGGGGCGGTGACAGGGTGCTTCTGAAAAGCACGTGAAGAAGAAAGAGCTGCTCAACTTTCTGCCATCTCCTCAAAAATTTGATAAAGGACATCTTCGTCCTTGTTAAAGTGGCTTCCCCCACAAGCGGCATCTACCAGCTTCTGATTCTCAATGCTTAAACCCCCAAAGAAATTTTGTACAAGACTGGTCTTTGGAATATCATGATGGGGGCATTTCTCCGTCAGATCTTTGAAACATTCCCACGCCTCGTGAATAGGCTCTTGGGGCATCTGGGAGAAATTAGTAATCAGTGATCGCATTTGATTGAGTCGTCCAAGTGGATAATACTTGTTCAGAAATGCAGATCTCAACTCTTCCCAAGTGGTGACAACCTTCCCCAAGTGATTTAACCAGTACAAGGCTTTTCCCATCAGGCTGAATGGAAAGGCGGTCATCTGCACTACCTCTAATGGGATGTTTGGGTAGTGTACGGTTCCACAAATGCGATCGAACTGCTGGAGGTGTATATAAGGTTCTTCATTAATATTTCCATGGAATATTGGGAGAGGAGGTAAAATAGTTGGCTTAAGCTCAAAATGCCCATGAACCGCAGGGATTTGTATCCACGAATTTGTCTGTCCTGCCCCTGGATTATAAGCATCTTTGAGTGTAGGCTTAGTCTCTACATGAGGTTCTTCTCCATTCCCACCTCTAGGGTTTCTGTTATCCCCCCTCTCATGTCTTCTCTTTCTTGTCTTATCTCGAGAATCATCTCTCTCAATGTGGCTTGGAACTTAGCCTGCTCTGTTAACTGTGCTTGAATTGATTGAATGGAGGCTAACATGGTACTGTTGATCTCGCTTTGTTCCGACATGGCTCCCTTTCCCTTTGGTGGCATTAAGTATCCGGCTTCTGACTCTGAAAATGTATATGCCACTCGATTAGTGCTTAGAATTGATGGAGTCTCAGATATTAATTCGAGATTAAAGCCAATCTCAAATAGTGGATTTATGGATGTTGTGAATTGTGAAGTGGGGAAAGAGGAATATTCGTGAAGTGAGTCTCCCCGAATAGAAGGTGAACGGCTCGGAGCGTAGAATGAGTTCGCGGAGTCTGAATGAGAAATACTCTGGGCCGACATCTTCGAAATCAATAGGCAGGATGCGAGAGCACGAATGTCAATGCAAGAGTGAAAGTGAATGAAGGCGCAAATTGCGCAGAAGGATCTTTAGCACTAACAAGCAAACACAATACAAACCCCCAGTTCACCAACTCAACTCAATGTGAAGACCGTGAAGGTTCGGTCAATTATCTTGTTGATTTTAGAGTTTGGTGATAATCACAAAGTTGTACAAACACTTAGGCTGAATTATGGGATTTGGGCACTAACCTTAGTGTGTACGCGAGCAAGTTAAAACGAATACAATGAGGGGGTTACTCTCCCAAAACAATGATTTTCCTTGTATTTTTTTTTAGGGTCGAGTTTTCTTTAGCAGTCCCAAATTTTAGGCAGTTGTCACTTGGTTAAGATATTTTCAAAGAATCGCCTACCGAGTGTCCAATTTCCTTTTTAACTTATGTGAGTGAAAACAAGGGAGGAGATCGGAAATGCCAATGCGCTATTAAAAACGATGATGCATGCAGGGGTTAGAGATGCGTACCTTGTTGCCAACACTCTACATGCAAGTGATCCGCGCAGAATTTAAATACAGAAAATAAACTAACCTATATGCAAATGCAAGTAAACCGTCCTAGATGATAACTTCTATTAACGGGCAAGAACAAGTTAATTTGACTAAGTCCAAATTACGATCTACTCTATAGGCACAGAAATTCTTGTTTAGGGTGTTTGGACTTAATTAATTACCTGGCTCAAGCAAATTAATTAAAGAAATCAATAGGTGGCTTTCGAAATCCGCGCAAAACAAAGAAAATAAAGGCGATGAAAACAAAACCGATGAGGTCCCCCAAGTGCACCGGCACTTGGCGAAACAGACCCCGCAACAAATGAATGTCTGTTTACAAAAGTTCAAATGCTAGAAAATAAAGACTCTCTCTTTTTTTATTTTTTTTGTAAATCCGAAAATAAGAAGAGAAAAGAAAAAAAATTCTTTTTTTTCGGCTCTTTCAATTCTTCTTTTCCTCTTCTCACGCTTTCCTGCGGCTTGGTGAAGAATCAAGCCGCCTCCACGTCGCTTGGGTGCTTCGGCTCTCCTAGGATCGCCTCCTTCGCTCCGCGGGCCCTCGCAAGAAAAAGAAAAGAGAATGTGTAAGAAGCACAATTTTTAAATATGAGAAAATGATGAAATGAATGCAATGGATATGAACAATGGAATAATGTGGCACATTATACACAGATATTTACAACCAAGAATAGCAGGTCAAAAGAGAAACCTAACTACCCTCGTCGTGCCTCCCCGGCAACGGCGCCATTTTTTTTAAGATCTAAAATCGAGTCGGTGGCGGATAAAATCGAGATGGAGATTTTTAAGATCTAAAAAAATGACGATGGAAAAAATGCGAAAAAAAATAAAATACGATTAAACTAAGATAAAAATGCGAAGAAAATTTGGATCTCACCTTAAGAGCGGAAAATGGACCGTGATCGCCTCGACAAGGCCGACTCGCTGTCATCGGCGGCTCGGAGGCTAGGCAACTTTCTCGACGAAATTTCTCTCGGAGATCGGGCTCCTCTCTCTAAAGATTGATCAAGTTGGAATGATGGAGAAGGAGTCATATAAATAGAAAAGAGATGAATTTTGAATTTTGAATTTTTTTTGGATATAAGATAAGAGATGAATTTTTGATTTTTTGGTGGAAGAGACAACATGAGAGATAAAATAGAAAGATAAAATTATTTAAAAAATTATCTAATTTTTGAATTTTCGTCACTTTATTTATTTGATTTAAAAAATGTTATTTTTTTCATTTTTTTAAGATGATTTGTTAAAAATAGCAACTATATACATGTACTATATATATATGATATTATATACAAGGGTTAAATAAGGAAATTAGCCTTTTTTTGTTTTAAGAATGTTATTATTATTTTTTTATTTTTATTATTATTTTTATTTTAAATAATTAGTAAAAAATATTTACAAATATATATACAAATACAATATGCACAAAATACAAGGGAAAATTGCACAAACGACCCCAGAAAACCAACTTTTCAACCGTAATTCCAAAAATTATAAAATCACAGCCATTTTGAAGATAATTTAATTTAGAATTCAATGGAAGTGAAACTGGTTCAATTTGATATCATATGGAGCCGGAATTGTTTTTCAATTAGTGCTTAGTGGCTTTTTTTCCAAGTGTGGCCACTTTTATTCTGTACATGATTTAATTGTGCAATCATTTTTATTATTTAGGACACATTTTTATTTACAACTTTGGTTTTGAATGTTATTTGATTTGGGGTCAATTAAGGTATAAATAAATTAGTGTTAGTTTTATACAGATATACACAAAATAAGTGAGAAACACATTTTTTTCAGATTTTCTGGTTGAGGACCCTATCTCCCCCTACTTTATTCCTGGTCGATCAGGTCAAGTCTTGACCTTCTCTCGGGGTTCGGGTCATCCTGTATACAGTCTTCCTTTTTTTATTTTCTTTTCTTTATTTTTCCTTTCTTTCTTTCTTTATTTATTTTAGGTTAAAATTAGTAAGAAATGTACAATATTTACACACAAATGCAAGTTAGTAAGAATATGGAGTTAGCGTTATATGCAGGTGTTTTATAAGGGATTTTAAGCTAAAATAAATGAATAAAGATGACGAATCGCAGATTCATCAGTGCCGCATGTGGAGGAAGCTGTCTAAATAAAAATGAGAATGTTGTATGGAAGATACTGGAGCAGATGGCAGAAACCGGAAGGTCACAGGCCACCAGGGGTTATCAGTTGTCTCCCTCAATCTTATCCAATGAGACAACCCAGAGGACTGTAGTAGATCTGACAGAGGACCTCATTCCCAGCATGGGGATGATTGCTGACAAGCTAACCATGGTCGAGCAGATCCACAAGAGAGTCGCGGACCTTGAGTCTCTTTCACGTCTACCGAAGTAAGTGGAGGAACTTTCTGAGAAGGTAGCTAAGATAAAGCTACCTGCCCCTTCTGCACCACCTGTACCTGTACATCGAGTCCTTCTTATACAGGAATAAGCATCGGGGCCTTAGAGCGGCTGGGATCAGACTTACACCCAACAGGACCAGCATGCACCCCCACAAGTGGAGACCGGATACGAGGAGCCTCCACAGGTATACGAGATCAACGGGCTTTGGTATAGCCGTGACCCCATCGTCAGATAGGTAGATATGGGGAATGGTTAGCCTCACCGACAAGCCCCAGCTTACCAAGAAACCAGGTCCATTCCTGCACCACACTTTGTTCAGTCCAGGCTCGAACAAGATACCAGCCTCAACAGCACCAGCAGCAGCAGCGCGCATTCCAGCAAAGCCCGTCCCAACAGCATCACCAATATCGGCATGGCCAGCAGAGCCAGTACAGAATCTCGTCTGCAAATCAGCATCACCAGCCAGCTCAGCCCACTGAATTGGAGTCCCTCACCTTGGCGATCAGATCATGTCTGATAGGGTCCAACAGATCCAAAATGACTATCTGGATATGAGAACCGATCTGAATCGTGTTTCTCGTACCCAGGACCAACAAATGGCGCCAAAGACCCCAATTCCCGCCAAGGTTCATGCCAATCCAAACAGCCTAAATCAAGGCCAGAACCGACCTCGTGATCAGGTATACTATTCAGATAAGTCTTTATCTGAACATGAGATCCTTTCATATGATAATGTAAATCATATGTCCCTCAGGAGCGGAAGGACCATGATCGTACCTGATCGGGCATGAGCACCGAAGGAAGGAGCCGCCAAGTCTCTACCTAAGGAGAACTTGGAGGAAGAAGAGGAGCACCACCACCGTCACCAGCAATGGCAGAAGAAGAGGACTTCTGGGTCCTCGAAGCAGCAAACCCGCATCATCAATGAGTCCGTTGAAACTGATGAAGAGCTCGAACCTCCATCTGAGGAGGACCATCCAGAAGAAGCGGAAGATGCATCACCAGTTTCGCCCCAGCATGTTTCTTTTAGTCCGAGTCAAAGTCCGAGTCTGTTTCAGGGTCCGAGTCGTGTACATAACTCAGTTCCAGCTTTCAATAAAAAGATTTCAGTTTCAAAACATGAGTTAGAGTCAATAATCCCTTTCCCCCGAGCTCTTACGGGTGGAAAGAAGAAAATCAAAAAATCCAAAAAGATGACCCTGAGATGGCCGAATTCTGCAACAAATATATCAAGGTCACAATCCCCTTTGACAAGTACGTGGAAATGACTTTTGCATTTCAGAAATACCTTAAGGTGAGATGCACACTTACTAGGGTTAGCAGGAAGACCAAAAGCCGTGTTGAGAAACACGCTCTGTCAGTAGCCACGACTTGTACAGTAAAGAACTCGTTTCCAAGGAAACGAAGAGACATGGGTGCACATTATGTAGTGAGTCATGTTGATGACATCGCGTTTGCACACACTCTTCTAGACAACGGCTCCTCAATTAACTTAATGCCTACAGCCCTCTATTAGCGGCTTAATCTCGGACCTCTTAGGAAATCTAGAGCCCTCTTGCAGTTCGCTGATAAATCAACCAAGAGGTCCCAAGGAGAATTGAGGAATGTTGTGATCAAAGTCGAGGGGCAGGAATACATGGTGGACTTCACTGTCCTAGATATGTAAACCCCTCGTAATTGGAGAGACTCCCAGATCATCTTAGGCAGGCCCTTCCTCAGGACAGTAGGGGCCTTGTTTGATTACAAGATCGGGAAGATCCAGTTCCAAACTCCAGGCAGAGGTGAGGAACTTGAGATGAAGCAGACTAGATGGCAGAGACCGGATTCCGAATCCAGCACCGAGTACTCTTCAATCGAAGCAGACTGCGATCATGTAGACATCTTGGGCCATGGAGACAGAACCCAGCCAGCATCGATGAGTCCCTCCCTTCCAGAGATGATCCAGTGCATGAGTCGGTTTGCGAGGTCCTCAGAGACGAGTACAGCTCAGAACCTGCATCCCCCTACATCTTCGATGACATAGAAGCCCAGTTGGGCTTATCAGTCCTTACCTCTTTAAGACAATCAGAAGATGAGGATGACGAGTCGGACGTGGCTTTCGCCAATTTCATGGAGACCTTTGACGATCCGACTCCAGAGCCGAATAATTTGGTGGCAGCCATTGCAGAGAAAGATCCAGCCACTACCAACACTCAGCCAGATTCGATTGAGCCAGATTTCTTAGATGATCACACCTTACCTGAGCTCAAACCTTTACCCACAACACTAAAATACACCTTCCTTGCGGGTCAGGAGAAGAAATATCCGGTCATCATCAGTTCGCGATTGACCGAGGAGAAGGAATCTCGCTTGCTAGAGATCCTGGAGAAAAACCGCAGATCGATAGGCTGGAGCATTTCCGATCTCCATGTGATAAATCCCGCTCTGTGTTCGCACCATATCTACTTGGAGAATGAAGCCAAACCCTCTCGTGAATTCCAATGTCGTTTGAATCCAAATTTACGAGAGGTAGTGAAGAAGGTGATAAAGAGATGGTGCAACGCGGGTTTTATTTATCCCATATCTGACTCCAAATGGGTGGCCCCGATACATGTGGTCCCGAAGAAGTCGGGAATTCAGACGACCACCAACGAGTACGGAGAGGAGATCGTGACGCGAGTGCCCACGTCGTGGTGCGTCTGTGTGGATTACAGACGCTTGAATGCCGCGACGAAGAAGGATCATTTCCCCCTCCCATTCATTGATCATATCCTCGAGAGACTAGCGGGGAAAGAATTCTTCTGCTTCTTGGATGGGTTCTCGGGCTACAATCGAGTAGCCATAGCTCCGGAGGACCAGGAGAAGACCACATTCACATGCCCCTTTGGTACCTATGCTTTCAGGCGCATGTCGTTTGGGTTATGCAATGCTCTGCGTACTTTTCAAAGGTGCATGATTGTTGTATTCACCGAAATGGTCGGTGAATTCCTGGAAGTCTTCATGGATGACTTCTCGGTCCACGGCGATTCCTTCGATTCCTGTCTTAGGAATCTGGATCGAGTCCTCAAAAGATGTTGTGAGGTTAATCTGGTGCTCTCCTGGGAGAAAAGTCACTTCATGGTGATGGAGGGCATTGTGTTGGGGCACGTAATCTCCAAGAGAGGAGTGGAGGTTGATCCTGCCAAGGTGGATGTGATCAGACGACTCCAGCCACCAACCAACGTCAAGCAGTTGCGGTCGTTCCTCGGGCATGTTGGATTTTATCGGAGATTCATTAAGGATTTTTCTAAGATTGCACGACCGCTAACTGAGCTTTTAGGCAAAGACATGGAGTTTGTTATTGATCACAAATGTCTTGAAGCCTTTAAGCTATTGCAAGGGATAATCATGGACGCACCTATCCTACAAGCCCCAGATTGGTCTCTACCTTTTGAGATCATGACGGACGCATCAGATTTCGCTGTTGGGGCAGTGTTAGGACAGAGGAGAGATGGCGTCCCATTTGCAATTCACTACGCAAGTAAAGTGCTTGATACCGCCCAGCGTAACTATACAGTTACGTAAAAGGAAATGCTTGCAGTAGTGTTTGCCTTGGACAAGTTCAGATCTCACTTAATTAGATCCAAGGTAATTGTGTTCACTGACCATACGGCTCTACGGTACTTGATGGAGAAGAAGGATGCGAAGGAGTGTCTTCTTCGGTGGATTTTACTTATCCAGGAATTTGATTTGGATATTAGAATGTAGTAGCCGATCATCTTTCTCGTCTTGAAGATCTTAATACTTCCAAGGATTCACCAATTCGAGACTCCTTCCCTGACGAGTCGATTTTTGTTGTCGACTCACTCCCATGGTATGCCAACATCGTGAACTATCTTGTCTCCAAGAAGGTTCCCGAAGGTTGGCCCAAGAGCCACATCGACCGACTTAAGTCGGATGCGAGACACTACCATTGGGAGGATCTGATCCTTTTCTTTGAGGGACCGGATTGTGTCTGGAGACGGTGTATTCCTCAGGAGGAATACCAGAGTGTCCTTTCTTTATGCCACAGCTTGGAGGCAGTAGGACACCACTTCGGGAAGAGGACCGCTTGGAAGGTACTTCAGTGTGGTTTTTACTGGCCGACTCTATTTCGCGATGCCATCACCTTTGCGAAGTCGTGCCCAGTATGTCAGAGAATGGGAGGAACCGTTGGTCCCAAGGATGAGATACCAATGCAGCCTGTCATCATTTGTGACGTCTTTGACGCTTGGGGCATCGACTTCATGGGCCCATTCCCTGTTTGCCACGGGTTTGAGTACATCCTTCTTGCGGTAGATTATCTATCCAGGTGGGTGGAGGCTATCCCAACCCGAGCCGCAGACAGCGGAACTGTTTGTAAATTCATTAGAGATCATATCATCTCTAGGTTCGGGATTCCCAAAATGATGATATCAGATGGGGGTAGCCACTTTGTGAACCGGGAGGTGAAGAAACTCCTGAAGGACTACGGCATCGAACACCATGTCTCTAGCCCTTACCACCCACAGACTAATGGTATGGTTGAGGTGTCGAATCGGGAGGTGAAGACTATATTGCAAAAGCTTGTCCGCCCAGACAGGAAGGACTGGTCTCAGATCTTGGATCAAGTCCTATGGGCGTATAGGACGGCTTACAAGACACCGCTAGGAACCTCCCCATTCCGAATGGTATTCGGAAAGCCGTGCCATTTGCCCGCAGAGTTAGTGCATAAATCAGAATGGGCAATTAAGAAGGTCAATTGGAACACGCACCTTGGGCAGAAGCAGAGAGAGATGGATCTGAATGAGCTTGTAGAAGTCAGAAATCGTGCATATGACAACAGTTTGGTGTACAAGGACAAGGTGAAGCGTTGGCATGATAGATATATAAGACGAAAGACCTTTGTTCCTAGATAGAAGGTATGGTTGTTTAATGCAAGGTTGAAGACCTTCCAAGGCAAATTGAAATCCAAGTGGACGGGCCCATTCATTGTCCAAGCGGTGCATGCTAGCGGATGTGTCGAGATCTCAGATCTCGCAGATGACGCACCGACATCCCTTGTGAATGGACAACTGTTAAAACACTTCGTCGAATCCAATGAGCAGTTAGTCCATGTTGAGGAGATTGTGTTTATGCCGCGCAGGAGACCTTGCAGCAGTGAGCTCTAGCCATCAGCAGCATCTTGAAAGATTCAGACCGACTCACTTGTATATACCATCATCCTTGTACATTCTGTCCTTTCTCCTTTCACGACCCTAGTAACTCATCCAAGCTTCATCTATCTCTATCTTGGACTATACTTAGGATGACCAGATCCTAAGTATAGGGGGGATGAGCCACCTAAGTCTGTTCACTGTAAATCCTCTAGATCACATTGGTTCTCATACGCATTCCTGTCCTATACTCAGGATGACCAAAGCCTAAGTATAGGGGGAACCGATGCCCACCTTGTATATATTCATCCATTTCTCGTCTTGCCCTCGTCCGCCCCATTTTTTATCTTCTTCTACACTTAGGCTGTCAAGAGCCTAAGTATAGGGGGACGGTGTGACTTCTATACGATTTTTGTAATTTTAGCTCTCCTACGCTTAGCCCGAGCTATGTCTTTTTAGTCGCTTTTCGTCCTCTGAGGACATAGCACATGCTAAGTATGGGGGAGTGTATATATTACATATATACTTTACCCATAGCTCGTACTTTCGCGTATTTTCACGTATTTTTGTATATATTATGCAATAATATGGGGGGGTAAAAATTTGAGAAATTTTTATTGTAAAATACACTTGTATCATAGGAGGTATACCAGTGTGTCAAAAAAATAAAAATAATAAAAATAAAAATTAGGCTTCTTATTTACTCTTGCATATCATCTCTGCATCTGAAAAGAAAAGAAAAAGAGTCTTGCATTTACATTCATCTACATAGCATGACATCTGCATCTCATCTGCATATCTTGCATATGCAAGGTGGAAAGCTAGTGGGTTCTGAACCAAATTATGAGTAGATATTGAGGATGGACTTGATTTGATCTTAATCCACCTAATTTCAGAGGAACCTTATAGGAACTGGAGTTAAGATTTCTCAGGTCAAGTGACTTAATTCTTTGAGTCCGCAAGTCTATGTTCGCATGTCATCTTGATTAGTCTAAGTATAATATCTCGTGCACACGCATGATTCTTTTAGACGGTGACCTAACTTGGACAAGCACAATGCATGTAGCTCTTCATTGATGAGGTGGTGAGGAGGTAGAATCCTTTAGCTTGGAGTAGCACACGGGTGGAAACATCCGTCCTCCTCTAGGGAGGGTAGTGCATCTCAACCTGATCTGGTGGTGTTGAAGTCCGAGGACAGGACGCTGTGGGTTGTAATAATGCTTCAAAAGAGGGATAGTCTACTGGCTCAAGAGGAAAAACTCCTGATGTACATGCTGCACCTTGTATGTTGTAAAAAAAGAAAGAAAAAATGCAAAAACTCCAAAAAAATCAGACAGGTCCAAGTGAAAATAAAAGACCTGTCGGAGTCTGTATATTATCAAAGAAATGCAGCTGCATGACTTGGCTACACTGGTCAGGCATCTCGAGATAGGTAGCTACACTGGATACCGTCCATTCTTTTCTCTACCCCCTCCTCTTGAGTTGGTCGCACTTGAACTTAGAAGGGAATACCCCGCTCCTCGAGGAAAGAGTTACTGGACCGAGTTATTGAGTTACCTTTTTAGAGGAGGCTGGTTCCAAGTCATTTCTGATGTGGAGAGCTATATCTCACTTACACAGTACAAGTAAGAATCATAGTCATCAGAAATTTGCGTTTGAGGATTTGTTCTGACGTGACTATTGAGGAGTCTTGAATAGAAGACTTGTGGAACTTGAAGTTTGTTAGGTCTTAAGTTCAAGTCCCAATAAGGTTCCGACACACAATTAATCCAAAGGTCGAGTCAAGCCCTATTTTCAACTTTTGTTCATGACCTTGGTATGGAACCCAAAATCATTTCACTCTTGCATTTCATTTAGTTGCTCGGGGACGAGCAAGGTTTAAGTATAGGGGGTTGATGAATCTGTGATTCATCACTCTAAAAGTTGAAAATAGAAGCTTGTTCCCGAGTAAATAGATGCATATTTCCCTCTTTCTTGCACAATTAGCATTCATACATGCATTCATAAAATATGCATTTTAGCATTCACATTTTGCATTAAATAAGAAGCCAATATCACTTGTAAAATATCCGCCTATAAAAATAACATCTCCCTTATAATATGTACACCTTAGTTAATAATATAAGGAAGAAAGCCAAGATCTCCTTTGTAACAGCACCCAATAAAGCCCTAAAATCCTTGGACCATAAAATGCCCATAGCCCCCTCATACAAACTCCAAAATAGGTCTACTCACTTTCAGATTAATACACATTAAAAGACCTTTAAAATGAGACTGATTTCATCCAATTTGGAGCTCATATGAAAAAGTTGGGTTTTTGGGCCTCTATGTATACTATGTATGTGTATATTTGTACACTTGTACTTTTGTATCGTATTTGACCTCATCTCCATCTTTGGTCAACATGAAACATGTAGATCTCATCAAGATCTACAACTTTCATGTTTTGAGTTTTTCCAAATTCGGTCTCCTTCTCTCTCTACACTCATTTCTCTTCTCAGCCAATCACAGCTGGCCACGTGGCGCCCTCTGGTTGCGCCACGCGGCCCGCTCCCCTTGCCCTAGCCGCCCCTGCTCTCAGCCGTTGGATTTATCTTTGAATCCAACGACCCAGCCACCTCCACGTATGCCCTTTCACTTCCACCGTCTGATCATTTACCCCTTCTCATCTGAACCGTTCGTTCGCGCCTCTCTTACAGCGCGCCACGTGACGCATTATACGCCATCAGATCTCGCCTTCAGCTCTTCGATCTGCACCGTCCACTAGCACTTTAATTCTAACCACCCGATCGAAGCTCTTCATTTCATCTCCACCGCTCGTTCGCGCTTCGCCCCCATCACGCCACGTGGTGGCCTCCTGACGCTCAGATCGCCTCGCCCTTGATCTAATCCTAGACGCTCCATGGCACCTCGATCTAGGCCGTTGGATCAAGAGATCCAACGGCCGGGACTTCGTCTTCCACCTCTGGCGCCCCTCTCCCCCACGATCTCGAGCTTGCGCGAGGGGCTTGCCCCTTTCCATTTTCGGCCGCACTCCAGCCACCCTCACCGACCGCCAACGCCTCCACGATCACCCCCACTCGTCCCTCATCCTCGCCAACTCCCTCTATTCCCACGACGTCCACCAGAGACGCTCCACGACCTCCATAAACATCACCTCGTCACCAGCCCGGCCGTCGACTTCATCCTATAAATACACCATCACCGGCCAACTTCACGCCCATCCGCCACGCCAGAGAGGTACCTAGAGCTCAAAGCTTCCGTTTGGTGACAGCAATCGATTGATTCTTCGAGCGACGAAGGGTTTCTTCTCCGGCGAGATCCACGGCGCCACCGTCGTGTTGCAGCCCCTCCTCCACGAAGCTGCTTGAGCTCGGGACCTTACCGATCCCTCGATCGACGACCTGGAACTCCAATCCGAGCTCCAATCCTCAGATAACCTCCTCCATCTTCCTTTGATCTTCGTTTTAATTTTCCCTTTGATTTCTCCCATTTTATTTACCGTCCACCTTCATCCTTTCGCTCCATCTTCACCTCGCCGAGCTTCGCGACGGAGCTCTGACCTTCACGCTCCATTTATCGCCCTCCGACAGCACACTTCACCTTCCGTCGACTCCAGCTCCGCCACCTGGGCGGAGCACCATCGCTGGATCACCTACACTCCGCCTTAGGCCTCGCCGTCACTTCCCACATCTCCACGAATGCACCACGTGCTTCAGCTATATCGTTAACCCCTTGCACGTGCTCGTTCATTCACTAGTCGGAAGCTCACCGGAGCCCCCATCGAGCTTCATCAACAGCGAGCTCCAACACTAGTCGGAAGCTCACCACACCACCGCGAACCTTCTGAGCTACTTCAGAGGCACCATTGACCTTCATCGATGCCTGAAGGGACAGGCGGAGCAGACCCCCTTCGCCGGAGACCCGCCAACTCCTCTGCAGGTGGCGGAGGACCGTTGAGGACGAAGAACAGTCACCGTTCGATCATCTTGATCGAATGGTCCCTAGCCATCCACGTCGCCAGTCAACCGGAGCATCACAGAGCCGTTGGATCCTTCCAGATCCAACGGTGTTTAGCATGCCACGTCGTCCACGTCCGGAGCAGCACAGAAGCCGTAGGATCAGCCGTGATCCCACGGACAGGAGCGAGCCACATGTCCACGACCGGAGCAGCACATCACCTTTGGATCGATCAGTGATCCAACGGTCCACAGCCAGCCACGTCGCTCCCCTTTCTCGGTTCCCTGGCACCGTTGGATCGATCCAGATCCGACGGTCTCTGATCACGCCACGTGCCAGCCACCGACAGCCGTTGATTCAACCTTGATCCAACGGTGCCCATCGCGCCACGTAGACGGGTCCGAGCCTCTTCCCCAACCTCTAGGCTCGGACCACCCGAAGCTTCTCCGAGCCTCAGCCGAACCTCTAGGGCGCCCGAGCCTTGTCCCGAGCCGCCGACGCCACCCGAACCTAGGCGCCCTACGTAAGCAGCACGTGCGCCTGGATAAATTGCACAGAAGCCCCTGGAACTTTAGATATTGCAAATCAGTCCCTGTGAAGCAACCACATGTGAGGAGCACGTGTAGCCATGAAAAAATTGCATTCCATCCCCCAGCATTCTAGGTAATTGCATATAAGTCCTTGTCATCATATTTATTTTTATGTAATTTTAATTTTTTGTATTGCAATTACACCCCTGTCTTTGCAAGCATACCTAGGTATGCATTCTACATTATTTTTGAATTCCAAAAATTGCATGTTGTAGTGTAACTTGTCCTTTATCTGTTGTGACACTTGTCAAATTTTTGTGACAGCAGTGGAATTTTTAATTAATTAATTGGTTTATTTCTGTGATATTTTGCCCAATTGGACCTTTTAATCAATAGTTAATTCTCTGTAACTCCAAAAATTCCCAAAAAATCACAGTAGCTCTAAGATAGTTAACTTAACATAGCATAAAAATTTCATCTCGTTTGCACACATTTCGAGGCCTAAATAAATTAATTTGTGATTTCCTTAATTCATTTTTAATGGGTTTATTTCACATTAAAATTAAGGTCTGATAATTTTCCTGGATTCCTCATCATTAGATCTATCTAGGATAATTTTAGTTCCCCAAAATTTTGTGATTTGATATTTGTTAAAATTAAATTAGTCAAAATCACCCTGCATTCATGTTAAACTCACAGTAAATTCATTTAGTGTCGAAAAATTCCAAAAAAATTAGAGTAGCTTAATTTTACCATATTTCATCATCTGGCCGATTTTCATCATTTTTGGACTTCATTTGAACATATTTCTGATTTAAGTTCTAAATTGGCTTGATTTTTGCATGTCTCTTGCATAGAAAATAGAAAAAAAGATCAAAAATATTCCTCAAAAATCGAACACTGTAACCTCACTAAAAATCAACCTAAGGAGACAGATGCCTCCCTGAGTTCGACCTTGGACTTCACCAAGTAAAAAAATTGCCGCTCGAAATTGACTTGATTAAATTAAAAGTGGTTTTTGATATTCCCTCTCGTTATCCGACTGCAACGAACATCATCAATTAATTTGGACATTAATTTGCTCGAATTAACAAGGGTAGCGGGAGCGGTTATCAGTGAGCACAATCAATTCATGCAACTTCATGTCTGCATTGGCTCCCACTCCAGCTGAGACGAAGGAATAAGCACCACAATAGCCTCCTCAACCGAGTCAGCCCCAACCAGCGGTTCAGCATGTCTACTACGTGCAAGCCCCAGAGCCATCCCCTCCACAGCAGTCACACCAGCAGTTGGTCATCTACCAACCGGAGCCCCATCATGCTCCAGATCAGTTCTTCCCTCTACCACCTCTCACTCAAGAGGTGAACAACGTATGGTCGAATTATGCGCAGTCGGCCCATCCAGGCGGACCTCAACAGGATCAGGCTGCTAACTCTCGCCAATTCCCTCAACAGCAAGGGGGTATTTGTCCAGAACAGCCAGCCTCAGCACCAGCAGTCTCCACACTTGCATGGTAATTGGAGAAAGAATTAGTACCAACAACCACAGTACCAACAATACCAGCAAAACCAGTAGTATGCAGTTGTGCCATATCAACAGCACCCTCCTCAACAGTACCAACAGCATCACCCTTCTCCTCGGTGTCATTCTCAATAATCCAACCAGCAGCCATTAGCAATATCAGTGTTGGTGGCCATCACGTTGAAGTATCAGAGATTGCATATTCCATGAACCCCACCTTGGACTTCCTGGCCCAGCTTGTTAAGGGCCTTGCATATCTTAGCCAGAAGTTGGATGATCTCACCACAGCCAAGACCTCCATTCCTGCACAAGTAGAGGGAAATCTCAATAATTTTAAGAATAAGGAGCAAGTAGTCTGTGAAGTTCCCTCCGATCTTACAGTGTCATATATGGATGATTTGTTTTTATCTAATATTGTCACTCTCAGGAGCGGTAGAACCTTACAGCCATCAGCCACTTGTAAGAGGAAGAATAAGGCAATCGCGGGAGAGTCGTCCTCTTCTTCTGCATCAGTTGGACCAGTAACTGGGCCAGGTGAGGAAGAAGAAGGAGATGCATCATCAAAAATCCAAAAAAAAAGAAAGACAAAATTGCCAAGATAGCACCAGCAGCAGCAGCCGAAGCGCCATCCAGCCATCCTTGGAGGAAACCGAACCTGTAGTAGATCATGTGCCAAGGGATTGAGCCTCGCTTGAAGATTTTGATGCCCGTCTTTCCTGGATGACCCTTCTCATTTTAGTCATCCACACGTATAGCCTAATATGGGCACAGATTTTGTTGTAAATAAGAACACCATTCCTATTGTTGCTTTTGATTTTGTACATATTATGTTTCCTGATGCAATGAAAAAAATCAAAAAATAAAAATTTGAAAATTGCCTTGTCTGACCCTAATGTGGTGGAAATAATTCAGAATCTTGTTCTTGAATTGCCTCTTCTCAAAGCCATCAAATACTTGCCCAATATCAAAAAAGGTCTAAGGGAGGCATGTACGTCAAAGAGACAGTCATGTAAAGCTCATGAAAGAAATGTGAAGCATATCCTTACCGTGTCCACAATAAATGCAATCAGCAATCTCCCGATGAAAAAGAAGGATATGGGAGATCCTCTAGTGAGATTTCATGATGCAATCAGCAATCTCCCGATCAAGAGTTTGACCAAACTTTACTTGATAGTGGATCCAAAATCAACATGATGCCTACTTCACTGCTCAAAGAATTTGGGTTGAGACTGCTCAAGTCCACTAGAATGATTTTGTAGTTTGCAGACACATCCATTAAGTTGCTCTGAGGAATTCTAGAAGATGTCATCGTCACTATTCAGGGAATGCAATTCCCTGCAAACTTCATAGTTATGTATATGGACACTTCATTTCCTTGTCTGCATACCATGATAATCCTTGGACAATCATTCCTTCGAACAGCTGAAACGATAGTAAACTATGGCACTGGGCAGATAACCTTATGTTTGAACAGTGATAAAGTGTCGATTGAGACGATCCAAGTCCTAAAACCATCAATGTCAGCATCAAATGAGGGTGAGCTGGTAGAGCAGCAAACAGAAGATTGTAACTTTTTAGCTCAAATCTAGGATACAAATCTTTTTATGGATGATATTGAGACCCGGGCATTCCTCTCCATCGAGGAGGTTGTGGACAGCATAGTCGAATTCCCAGATATCCTCGACGAAGAGATTTTTGCTGAGTTGTCTGATGAGTATATTTATGGCCACCTATCCTTGGCAGAGCAAGAGGACATCATTCAAAATTTTATGAACAAATATTAGATCATCGAAGAATCCTGCGCAACAATGCACTCAGAGCCTACAGTGCCAATGGTGGACACACTACAGATGAAAGATCTGACACCATCGCCCTGCGTAGTAGCTGAAGTCACCACTGAGTTGAACCAAGCCATACCTGAGCTCAAGCCGCTTCCGGAAATATGATGTAGGCCTTCCTTGCGGGTGTGTCAAACATATTCCCTATAATCATCAACTCACATCTAACTGAGGAACGAGAATCTCGTATGCTCAAGTATCTAGAGAGAAACCATAAGGCCATAGGTTGGAAAATTTTAGATCACCATGGGATAAATCCCTCTCTGTGCCCACATCATATATACCTTGAAGAAGACAGCAAACCTTCCCGCGAATTCTAGCGCAGGTTGAATCCAAACCTTCGGGAGGTTCATATGAATGAAATCACGAAATGGTGTGATGCAGGATTCATATATCCCATTTGCGACTCCAAATGGGTGAGTCCCCAGTATGTTGTGCCCAAGAAGTCAGGGATCACCATGATCAAGAATGACAAAGGAGAAGAGATCTCAACCAGAGTTCCAACATCCTGACACATTTGTGTGGATTACATGTTGGAAATGCGAGCCCACGGCGAGCCATTATGCAATAAATGTTATTGCAAATATCATTCCTTGATCTGAAATGAAGAATGAATAATTTGTATAATAGGTCCCTTAGTACAATTAGGGTTATGTACCATGGCCATCTTGATGATCATGCAGCTGTTGATTCAACTATTGAATCATAGAGGCTGGTGCTTGGATGAATGTCTAAAGAGTTAGATTGAGGACTCATCAAGCACCGTCAAATGATTATTAAGAGATGATCTCCAGCCTGAGTAGGAGATGGCAATCCTATCTCTAAAGGCTGATATCTGACTGACCTCTTGATGCAGGTCCTTTGCATAGGAATAGAGATTCGGAGGTGTCAGATTAGTTAGGTCAAAGAGTTGACTTAACGAGATCGAGATAACCAAAGTCCTATATCATATGTTGTCATGATATAGGCACGCATCCTCTGACCAGAGACAGATGTGTTGCTATATGTCCAAGTATGTACATTTGGCAGACCAATAGGTTGATGACCTAATCAAGGTCTATACACCGGCGCGCTGGTGTGCATATAAGGGCATATGAGTAATACGATCTCTCAAAGGGATCATACAAGTTCAGTTACTGAACCGGAAGACATGAGCTCACTCATGAGATATTGGGAAGAATCAAATTCCATGCGCATGGTCGTCTCGCTTTGGAAGCTTGACTGAATTTGTAGGTTTGATATATACTTCTAGTATATGATCAAGACCTGGTATGATATACGCTTTTGGAAAGTGTATGATCAATACCAACTCCCAATGATCGAATGAGAAACTTACTGATAAAACCATGAAGTAGACAGTATAAAGTTGATCCGATACTTCGGGTTTAGTCTGAGTCTTCCAGTATGCAGGATGTACAGGTATTGGGAATACCTGAGGGTGATTTGATCATAAACGATTGTATAACCATGACGCTTCCATTCCTAGGGAGTGATGAAACGGGTCTGGATTTTAGTGACTCCTCTCAGTAGAGAAGTGATCTGATCTTGGTCCAAGTGTTGGACATTGATCTGAATATGATTCAGATACAATGAGAAGATTAGATTTATGGTCTTGATTTAATCAAGCATCTATGGGAGGCCCGCGATCTGGATTTGAGATACGATCTCAATATCCATGTCACTATACGTGGAACAATACAATCGCCATGTCCTTATCTCCAAGTATCTGAGGAGAGATTGCATTATTCTTGAAGGGTTCAAGAATAATTCCATAAGATCTAAGCAATGAAGAAATAATGATTAAATGTGATTTAATCATCTTGATGTGTGAAGAAATTATCCAATTTAATTTAAATGTGATTTAATTAATGTGGATAAGAATAATGTGGATAGAAATATCCAATTATTCATAATATATTATAAATGTGATTTATAATGTATTAGAGAGAGCTAATTATAATTTATATGTGTTGATTAATTATTATGTGTATTGGATACACATTGTGTAATTAATTAACAATACGAAGTATATGTTGTTTTGGGTTGTGAATATGATTCACAATTTTTTCCATGGCAAGAATGCAATATTCTCAAAGATAATTGTGAATTATTTTTGAAGAATAAAACCCAATAAATTTGTTGCAAATAAATAAGAGAGATTCCAAGGAGATATGCAATCTCATGGATTTCCATGAGATTGCAATCTCCATGCAATCTCAAGGGGCGGCACAACATTCCTATAAGGAATGTATGGCCGTCCACTTGGAAGGTACATGGAGATGAAATCTCCATGTATCTTCTCTCCTTATTTGTTGGGTTGATTTAGGAATAAATTATATTTGATTTTGTCAAATATATTTTGACCTAAATTTGTTGCTTTTGACAACAACAATCTTGGCCATTGGATTGACACAAATCAATCTCACCCATTGATTTTATGTGTCCCATGGATTGAGATCCATGGATCCCAAAACCCTATAAATAGAGAGGCGTACTATGCTCTCTACGAACATGCAATATAGGAGCTCTCTCTCCCTCATTTCTTCATACACGCCAAGGCCTCTCTCCCTCTCTTGTTGGTGGCCGTCCACCATACCCTAGAGGAGAGAACCGTCGTCGCCTTCGCCACCGCGCCGCCGCTTTGACGTTCTTCGGTTCTCCGTCTTCTTGGAGAGTTCCTCTCACGAAGGAGACGTTTGATCTCGTGCGACGAGATCAGGAGCAACCATGCTTGGATCATCTTCTTGGATTGCGAGGACAACGCGGTTCATCCCCACGCTCGCAAGCAGTCTCGCCGACGATCGGACTTGAGACAGGAGGTCTCTTCCTTTAGAGACTTGATCAACCACGCTTCAAGAGGTATTGCATTATACTTGTTGTGGTTATAGATGAAACGATCTGAGAATGGTTCTCGGATCATATGGTTTCATCGAATAAAATTTTTAAATTCCGCTGCACCGAACAACTAGTGCGACTAGTCGTTCTTCGTCGTATCCGATACGACGATCACGCTTCCGTGATGCGCTTGAGGATAATTTCCGTATCCTTCATTACAAGCATCTGAATTTAGCGACCAAGAAGGACCATTTCCCGCTCACCTTCATCAACCAAATAATCGAAAGACTGGCCGCAAATGAATACTTATGTTTCTTGGATGGATATTTGTGTTATAATCAAGTTACAATTTCTCCTGAAGATCAAGAGAAGACAACCTTCACCTATCCATTTGGGACATATGCCTTCCGCAGAATTCCATCCGGGTTATGCAATGCTTCAGTGACGTTCCAGCGATGTATGTTGGCAGTATTTGCAAATTTTATGGATGATTTCTTGGTCTATGGAGATTTTCTTGGGGTCTTTATGGATTCCATCCGGCTTGGAAGTTTTTCTTGGGGTCTTTATGGATGATTTCTTGGTCTATGGAGACAGCTTTGATCAATGTCTATCTTATTTAGACTGAGTTCTGAAAATATGTTGTGAAGTGAATCTTGTGCTCTCATGGGAGAAGATCCAATTTATTTTGACCGAAGGTATTGTGCTTGGCCACGTCATCTCGAAGCACGGCATGGAGGTTGACCCTGCGAAGGAGGAAGTGATTTGAATCTAGAGCTACCTACAAATTTGAAGTAGATCAGATCATTCTTAGGGCATGTCGATTTCTATCGACGATTCATCAAGGATTTCAGCAAAATTGCTTGACCCCTGACTTCTAGGCAAGGAGGCCGACTTTATTGTAGATGATAGAGTCCTCCAGGCCTTTTCCCAGTTGAAACAAATAATCACACAGGGCCATATCCTCCAACTGCCAGAATGGTCTTTACTATTTGAGATCATGATCGACTGATGAATCTCGTATTCATCTTGCTAAAATTGGTCAATTAGGCTCTATTCCCCAAAATACACATGCGTTTAATCATTAATTGAACATCATTAGCATACATACATGTGTAGCATTTCATCGTGCATAATTGCATTAAAAATTCCATGTAAATTAGCATAAAAAGCTGCTATGTTCTCATATTTTAGTTAGTTCTTCCTAACTTCGATTGACCCCAAACTACCTCCATTGTGTAGATATTACTAACATTATTAAATAAAAAATATAAAAAAATTACTAACTCAAATAATTGTCAAATATTCCCAAAGTCTGATTTCACATCTGACGGACTAAAACGAGCATATCTCCCACATACAGTGTATGATTTTGGTCTACTCACTTTTAAGTACTCCATTTTCAAATACCTTCAAAACAAGACCAATTTCATAAAATTTGGAGCTCATATGTGCAAATTGGATTTTGGGCCTCTTTTGCGCATTATGACTTTTTGTTATTTTTTGCCAGAGTTTTTATGTACATAATTAACCCTATTAATTTTTTTCTTCTTCATTTGTGTTCTTAGATGAAAGTTTTATTAAGCAACACAAAAATCCAAATCCAGATTAAAACTGAAATTGAAGAAACAGTCTGAGTCCAAGTGTCCGTTGTAAGTCTGTACAAAAATTGTGTCCAAGTGTCCGTTGTGAGTCTGTACAAAAATTGTGTGTTTCATACTTCTATTTTATTTTCTTACTTTATATTTTATTAAAAATCCCAAAAAATAGATTAGTATGTAAATAAATTTCTTGTATTTTATCGTATTTTTCCTAGATTTTTTATCCTCTTTGAAACTATCAAAAAATTACAAAACCTCAAAAAGCTGGTTTTCTATAGACATGGAAAACCACTAAAACATCACTTCGCACAGATGACCTCTTTTGCTAATGGGTCCTTCATGAAAGTTGTAGATCTCGTCAAGACTAACAACTTTCGTGAAGGAAATTTTTTGATCCGAGGTCTTCTTTTATTTCTTTTCTATTTTTATTTATCTTTAAATTTTGAAATTTTTTTGGGGTGCCACGTGGCAGCCCCTGGGCGTGCCATGTGGCACCCCTCTTCTTCTCTCTCTCCAGCCCGCAGGTTATGTGTCCAGCACGTGACCCGAGCTCCTACTACCTCCAGTCGTTCCACCCCCCTCTTGCAGTTTCCCTTCCTCCCCCTTCCATAACCGCCTGCCTCGACCTCCTCCTTGTAATGCCTCGCCTCCTCCGGCCGTTACGACGACGATGTAACCTCCACTCCCTCGCGCCTATAAAGCAAGTCCACTTGCCCTGCAGCAGCCTCATCCACCTTTTCCAAAACTTCCTCCCCATCCGCTATCCTTGCAGGTGAAAACTGCGAGCTTTTGTGCCGGTGAAGACGATCAAGGTGAGATCCTCAACCATCTCTTGGCAGAGTAGCTGCTCCATTAGCAGTCGATCACCTTCCTTCGCTTTTCTCTAACGATTGCAGGTGATGATCGATCTGCCCGTCGAACTCCATTGCCCGCGTGACCTCCGCCTCGCCACCTCCCTCTGGGCACCTCCGCTTCGGCCGCGGTAGCACCCACTGCCCCGCAGCACCCAGGCTGCCCTTGCATCGTGTGTCGGCCGAGGTGCAGCATCGCCTCCTTCGGCCGCCTGCGCCTCCGCCTCCTTCGGTCACCAGCACCCCGCCTCCAGCCGCCATTGGATCGGGCGGTGACCCTTGACCCTTGATCGAATGGCTACTGAGCTGCCACATGGAAGCATCCAGCCCCCCCCCATACCACAGGCTCGGCCCGTCCGAGCCTCCATTCATCGCTATCTCAATTCGGGATGTCCAAACTTCTGCTTCGGCACCCTAGTCTCCGGTTCGGCGTCCGAGCCTCCGCCTCAGCTGCCGAGCATGAGGTCAGTCATCTGAGCCTCAACCATGGGATGCTCGAGCCTTTGCCCCATTCCCGAGCCTCTAGGCGCACGTGCGACTCACGTGCCCTGGGGGTAAATTGCATCCAAACCCTTGGACGTTTCAGAAATTACAATTACACCCCCCCCCCCCCCCCCACTAGGGGTAAATTGCAGAGGGGCCCTCCTGACTTTGCGAAATTACATATAAGCCCCTCCAGGGACCTGTTTGAAGGAAAAACTTTATTTTTTTACATTTTAATCCCTGTAATTTCATGATAGCATATCTTTCTCATCCGAACTCTGATTTTAGCATATAATATGTCATTTTGAATATTACTTCATTCTCTATCATGTTGCATAGTTTCTGGGCCGATCCGAAACTCATTATTGATGATAATTATTTATGGCGCTATTAAGCTTTGCAAGATGATCTTTGACATATTGGTGTTATTTTACATTGGAGAAAGTAATGATTTCTTTTGGAGGAGCACGGCTGAGGACTTTACATTGAATAATTCCCTTTGGATTATTGGTTATAATATTTGAGGAATTAAATCACATGAATTTCGAGGATAGATACTCTGCTTAAATATTCTTATTAGAAGTAGGACGAATCTATCACCTCTAATGTTTGCAACCTGAATTAATTTGAATATTTCTCTTGAACTATATCTTTTAATCTATGATAAATTTCAAGGATATTGATTAACATTATTCCGAACAAAAATCTTAATCACAGATCATGTGCTGAATTCATTCAATCTGCTTATTTCTTTGCATCTACATTGTATTATATTATTCCAATACAGAAATTAATCAACCATTAAATAACTATTTACTCTAATTTAAAACCATGCAACTAAGAATCACCATTCCCTGTGTTCGACCTTGGTATACTTACCAAGTAAAAATATTCCACAACATTCAAAGCTTGTGATTTTTTATCGACCAATTTTCGCTTCATATACTACAATTATCGATTATTAAAGAGGCAAATTTCGCGTTTATCAAATGGCGTCGTTACCGGGGAACGGTGAATTTTTAGGGTTTTAAATCATTTTTGGTAATTAATTTTTGTGAAATTATTTTTTGTGTCATTTTTTCTGCATTTTATTTTGCATTTCTCTCTTACTTTGGATACTAACCGCAATTTCTCTCTTTGCAGACTACTAGGAGCAAAATTTTGGATTTAGATCAAGGATCTTCAAGGACGGAGATTGAATTTTAATTTTTGTGAGAGAGAGCTTAGCTTAGGTTTAAATTTCTGCATTATTCTCAGGGTCCCTCTCTTTGAACCATTGTAATAATTTGGATTGAACTTATATGTGGTGTTTCGTGCCTATTTCAACCCCTTCTGTGTGGTTGGGACCCGACTTGAGTGGCGTAGGACTTAGGCGCATATACACTTGCTTATTTATCATTGATTGTTCTCATAATTCTTAGACCACACTTTCACTAATTAAAGGCACTATAGATCGTTCAATATTAGCCAAAGTTTGAAATCAATTCTTCCCGCTAATAGAACTATCTGCTTAGGGCGTTTCTCGTTTGCGCATATCATTTAGTGTAATTTAAATTCCTTGTCTTGCATCCCGCATGAAGAATGTGAGGATTCACTGTAAGTCTTATTCTTAAGCATGCATCATTGATTTACGTTTGCATTGTCTTTTTCGATTCTCCTTCCTCAAGTTTTACAACTTAGGATTTAAAGGAATTGGGATTGCTCGTTAGGCATGAATTTTTGTGCTCACGTTAACTGCAGTGACAACCTTAATTTAAAACTGGGACTGCTAATCAAGGCGACTGTAAATAAAACTAACATAAAATTAACTTGTGTCTGGTGGAGAGAAACCCACTCATTGTTTGTAAGGACCAGAACGCACACTTAGGACAGAGCCAAAACTGAGAAATTTCACAAAGGCTACTGTTTTAAAAAAAATTAGCTACTTTTCAGTGAGGGTCTCGGGTACCCGTTTTGCGATTCGACTTCCCTTAGAAGAGTGGGTGGTTTAGAGGACACTACGAAAGGCTCCGTCCTCAAGTAACAAGGGTAGCCGTTTAAACGGTACGTACTTACACCTATACTGGCTGAAAGTAGGTGCAACTAGTTGTACGAACTCGGGACAGTCTTTGTAAAATATTTTGGTACCTAACAGCTCCGCTTAATTTTCAAGATCGTTTTGTCATTAAATTAAAATTAAGCAGCCGAACCCTGACGTGCCTTCATCTGTGTCGAGTGGGTGAATATGAAAATTTGACTTGTGTTTGCTTTGTGTATGTGTTCTTGTGAAGACTCTCTTCTCGACTCCTCTTAGTCTTAGGGTCATCATCTTTAGCACTCCTCCTCCTTCAGGGTCCAGTCAATCCCAGACTAACCCTTCGTTTCACTCCTCCACTAAGGAAACTTTTATCCTTGGCAATTCTTCACGTAATTCTGACACCTAATTCTGAACTCTTTTCTTCAGAAGGTGAGTCACAATGCCTCCACAGAAGAACCCTGGTGACGACGAAAATGATAATGACCCCATTAGAGCACTCTTGGCTAGGATAACCGTTGCAGAACAACACAATGAACTGCTTAGGGCATAGATAGCAGTAATGCAACGCGGCGAGGCAGCTATGGAAGACATGTACCTCCCTAAATTGGATGATGACTATAACTGGTTGAGGCTGGCACCCCCTGAGGACGCGTTCGAACACAAACCGCATTTCCTTGCACTGTTACCGAAGTTCGGAGGGAATAATCATGAAGAACCATATATCTTCCTCCGTGATTTCAAGTTAGTCTGTGCTAACCTATGCCACCCTAGGGTTAGCCAGGACTACATAAGGTTGAGAGCTATCTCCTTCGCCTTGACTGATAAGGCGGCATACATATTGAAAAACTTAGGGGAAGTAGTCACTACATGGGCCATGTTCAAGACTCTATTTTTAAAGAAATTCTACCCAATTAGTAGAATCAATCAGATGAGGATCAAGCTCACAAGCTTTACCCAACACACGAGCAAACCATTCCATGAAACCTGGGAAAGATTCACAGACTTAATCCAGAAATGCCCAGGGCACGGAATAAGTAAAATGATGCTGGTCCAAAGTCTTGTTAGTAGACTAAACCCTAAGACCCGAGGGTTAGTAAGTGCATCTTGTAGAGGAATCTATATGGGACGCCACGAGGACACCGTCTACAAGGTGTTCGAAAGACTTGCTGAATCCAGACATGCACAAACCACTAGCCGGGCTTACATAGCCGGCTCAAAAAGATGGCTAATATCTGACAACCGATCAGAGTGCTGATATGGGAATAATAGCTGATAAGATAACTATGGTTGAAGAGATTTATAAAAAGGTGGACGAACTCCATAAATCATCTAATATGGAGAATTTGGCTAAATTGCCTAAGCAAATGGAGGAATTGGCTGACAGGGTATCTAACATTCAGATACCTTCCCTGACTTCACCCCCTGCCCCCATACACCAAATTCACTACATTCAAGGTCAAGGGATAGGGCAACAGAGCCATTAGGGTGGAGACAAAGTCTTGTCCCAACAAACTGAAGAAATATCGGCTCAAGCTATCTACGAGGAACCTCCACAAGTCATGAACATAAACAGAGTTTGGTATAACTTGGAGCATGTCAACCGAAACTCTACTTCGAACCCTCGTCCACCACAAGACCAACCCACTTACCATCCTCAACCACAAAAACAACAACAGTACTGCACGGGTTATCAGAACCCACAACCACAGCAGAATCAAAGCCAAGACCAGCAAGGCCAGGTCAGACAATATCAGCAGCCGCAGGCCAGGCAGGGCCAGGGACCCTCCACTTCTTCTATCTCTCCGAAACACCAGCGAGTGCTAGACAAACTTCATGACATGAGAGTCGACTTAAATTGACTCTCTCGATTGAGAGATGAGGTGACTGCACCATAGACCATGATTCCATTTCAAGTCCAAGCTAACCCAAATAGCCTCGGACATAATCATGTATTAATCTCTGAGTATGCCATACCTGAACATGAGCTCTTGTCAAATAATAACGCTTATTATATTTCTCTTAGGAGTGGAAGGACCGTAACCATGCATGATCAAGGAAAGGAACACGGTGACATAGCCTCATTGTCCACAAATTCACATAATCCTGGGGGAATTGAGGAAGGAAGACATGATGAGAAAGAAGAAGACCCACCTACACCACCCGTTATACATTGCACAACTGGGGAGTCAGATTCTAAACCTGACGAAGAAACGTCACCAAGACATCAACAACAACTAACCACCGATTTCCCTGCTTTTAGTCTGGGTCGTGTAAACAAATTTTCATTCAATAAAAGTGATGTTTTTTATCACAAAAAGTTTGTCCCTTTCCCCGGTGCTCTTGCGGCAAGAAAAAAGAAAATTATAAAAAACCAAAAAAAATGATAACGAGATGGCCTGCATCTGCAAAGAAAATATTAAGGTCACTCTGTCCCTAGATGAGATGATAGAAAGAGACTCGGCTTTTCGAAAGTACCTTAAGGTGAGATGCACACCAACAAGGGCCAGCAAACAGACTCCTAGCCGAACAAAGAAACACATACTCTCTGTTGCCACATCTCGTCTTATAAAAAATGAGCTTCCAAGGAAGAAAAGAGACATGGGTACTCACTTTGTCACTAGACAAATCAAAGAAATCAAGTTTGCAAGAACATTGTTAGATAATGGCTCATCCATCAATCTCATGCCCACAACCCTATTTGAGCATCTGAATCTACGTCCTCAAGCAATCTGCAGTTGTACTTCAATTCACAGATACATCAACTAAGAGACCTAGGGGGAGATTCGAAATGTTGTCATCAACATAGACGGACAAAATTACCCAATAGATTTGACTATACTTGACATGGATGTCCCTAGAAATTGAAAAGACTCCCAAATGATACTAAGGCTACCCTTCCTTAGGACCGCAGGAGGTATATTCGATTACACATTCGGGAGAATCCAGTTTGGAAAAGTGGAACTTAAAATGAAGCAAACTAGGTCGAGCACCGAGTCTAAAAAATCAGAAACTGAGACAGATTATATAGAAGCAACAGTTGGGCCCTGGAGACAAAACCCAACCGCTATGATAGAATCAACCTCATCTGGAGAGGAAATTGTTGATGATTTAGTCTGCCAGCTCATTCATGCATCTACCTATACTTTAGGAGACTCAGAGGTCCCTCTGGACCTGTCAGTTCATTCTCCTTATGGACAATCCCAAAGTGAGGTACACAGTTCGAACGCGGTGCATGCCATACCACATTCCATTATTAGCGATCTGATCCCAGAAACACCCTCGATGGTAGCCGATATTGATATAATGTAAGCATCCACATCACAACAAGAAGCACCACTGAGGGGACCAGATTCGAGCAACAATGTAGGCCTACCTGAACTCAAACCATTGCCCCCTACGCTTAAGTATGCCTTCCTTACATGAGATAAGGGACAGTTTCCAATCATCATCAGTTCACATCTGACCGAAGAGCAGGAGATCTGTCTGCTTAATATTTTGGAGAAAAATCGCAAGAATATAGGCTGGAAATTGTATGATCTTCCACGGATATACCCAGCCCTGTGCTCACACCATATTTACCTAGGGATGAGCATTGGGCTGGGCCGGCCCAGCCCGGCTCGAAGCCCGGCCCGCATAGCCCGGCCCAGCCCGATAGCCTAGCCCGCATATAAGCCCAAAATTATGCCCGATAGCCTAGCCCGCATAGAGCCCATATGTATCTAGACTTTGATCTCTCACTTTGGTATATTCATATGGATTTAATGAGGGATTTGACACCGTCGACAGATTAGTCCACTTGAGGTACATTTTCAATATGTTTGTTTACTATTATTTGCACATGTTTCTATAACATCTCTATGAAACTCTTTCCAGTAGATATTGTAAAATCATATATAAGACCAAATCCGTGCAAAACAGTAGGATAACTAAATAATAAAGACCTAAATAACTAATAAATACTTCATAACGAAGACTACAATCAAAATAACCAAACGAGGGTACGCCAAGTTTATGGACCCACCAAGTCTAGACTCATAAGTTTTGGGCCGGTCAAAGCTCAATTGATTTTTGAGACATTATGGGCCGGCCCGACCCAGGCCCAACCCATAATAATTGGGTTGGGCTTGGGCTTGGGCCTTCAAAAAAATTTAGTGGGCCTAGGCCCGACCCAAAGCCCACAAACATAAATGGGCTTGGGGCTGGGCCATGTAGGGCCCGGCCCAGGCCTAGCCCATGCTCATCCCTATATTTACCTAGAGGATAATGTTAAACCCTCCCGTGAATGCCAACGTAGGTTGAATCCAAACTTACAAGAAGTGGTTAAGACTTAGATCGAAAAATGGTGTAAAGTTAGTTTCATATATCCCGTCTCTGACTCCAAGTGGGTATCACCTTTGCATGTTGTTCCGAAAAAAGTCGGGACTCCATATTATCACCAATGAGGAGGGAGAAGATATCACGACACGGGTACCCACGTCGTGGCGTGTCTGTGTGGATTACAGGTGCCTGAATGCTGCAACGGAAAAGGATCACTTCCCACTACCTTTTATTGATCAAATCCTGGAGAGATTGACAGGGAGAGAATACTTTTGTTTCTTAGACGGGTACTCAGGCTATAATCAGGTAGCCTTCACCCTTGAGGACCAGGAAAAGACTACTTTTACATGTCCTTTCGGCACATACACATTCAAGCGAATGCCTTTTGGTCTTTGCAATGCCCCAGATACCTTTCAGTGATGCATGATTGCGATTTTTGACGACATGGTTGGGGATTTCCTGGAGGTCTTCATGGATGACTTCTCGGTCCATGGTGATTCATTCGATGATTGTCTAGCACACCTGGATCGAGTCCTCCAAAAGTGTAGGGAAGTGAATATGGTGCTTTCTTGGGAGAAAAGCCAATTCATGGTGAAGGAGGACATTGTATTGGGGCATGTCATCTCCAAGAAGGGGATGGAGGTTGACCCTGCCAAAGTCGATGTGATCAAGAAGCTCGAGCCACCTACCAATGTAAAATAAGTACGGTCTTTTCTAGGGCATGTCAGATTTTACAAAAGATTTATCAAGGTTTTTTCAAAAATTGCCCGACCGCTGACTGACCTCCTAGGGAAAGATACCGAGTTCCTAGTAGATTATAAGTGTCTTGAAGCCTTCAAACTACTCAAAAGGAGGATCATTGAGACTCCAGTCCTACAAGCTCCTGACTGGTCTCTTCCCTTCAAGATCATGACAGACGCATCTGATTTCATAGTAGGGGTTGTGTTAGGACAACGAGAAGATGGAATCCCGTATGCTATTCACTATGCAAGCAAAGTTTTAGACCCTACTGAGAAAAATTACACTGTGACCGAAAAGGAAATGCTTGCTGTATTTTTTGCCTTGGAAAATTTTCTATCTATACTTTTAAAATCGAAGGTGGTAGTTTACACAGACCATTCTGCCATTCGATACTTAATGGCCAAAGACGCAAAATTACGACTACTTAGGTGGATACTATTGCTTCAGGAATTTGATTTAGAGATTAAAGACAAACCTGGAGTTAAGAATGGCATGGCTGATCATTTATCACGGATCGAACACAACAAACTCCCTGAATATGAATCCATCCGTGAAACCTTCCCAGACAAGTCAATTTCTGCTATTGACTCACTCCATCAGTATGCCGATACGATGAATTATCTTTTCTCCAAGAAAATTCCTTAGGGTTGGTCTAGGAATGAAATCGATCGACTCATATCTGAAGTAAGACACTACCATTGGGAGGATCCGTTCCTTTTCTTTGAAGGACCGGAATGCATATGGAGAAGATGTATTCCTCAAGACGAATACCAAAGTATCCTCAATCTATGCCATACCCTAGAGGCGAGAGGACATCATTCTGGGAAGAGGACCACTGAGAAGATACTGCAATGTGAATTTTACTGGCTGACCTTATTTAAAGATGCTTACAATTTTGTCAGGTTGTGCCTCGTCTGTCAGAGAATGGGAGGGACCATTGGTTCTAAAGATGTCATGCCTATGCAACCAGTGATCATCTGTGATGTATTCGATGCATGGGGTGTTGACTTTATGGGCTCATTCCCTAATAGTCAAGGATTTGAATATATTCTTCTCGCGGTATATTATTTATCTATGTGGGTAAGGTTATCCCCACTCGAGCGGCAGATAGCAAAACTGTTTGTAGGCTTTTGAAAGATAATATTATTTCGAGGTTTGGAATTCCAAAAATATTAATATCTGATGGGGGTAGCCACTTTGTCAACCGGGAGGTGAAGAAGTTGACTAAGGAATACGGCATCGAGCACCGTGTCGCTCGTCCTTACCATCGACAATCCAATGTCATGGTCGAGGTGTCAAATAGGGAGGTTAAAGGAATTTTACAAAAGCTCGCCTGCCCTGACAGGAAGAACTGGTCCCAACTCCTTGACCAAGTTCTATGGTCTTATCGGACAGCTTATAAGGCCCCATTTGGCACCTCCCGTTTCGAGTGGTATATGGAAAGCCATGTCATTTGCCCGCACAACTCATGCATAAATCAGAATGGGCAATCAAAAAGATTAATTGGAACTGTCACCAAGGGAAGAAGAACCGAGAAATGGATTTGAATGAACTATCCGAAATCCAAAATCATGCTTATGAAAACAGCACCATTTACAAGGACAAAGTAAAGAGATGGCATGACAAGAACATTCGAACAAAGATCTTTGTCCCAGGGTAGAAATATGGTTATTTAATGCAAAATTGAAAATTTTGCAAGGTAAATTGAAATCAAAATGGATGGGACCCTTCATCATAAGAGAGGTACACAATAATGATAGTGTTGAGATCTCAGAGACCGCAGATAGAACGCAAACATCTATAGTCAACCGTCCGCTACTTAAACACTTTGTTGAATCCAACGAGCAATTAGTACAAGTTGAGCAGATCTCCTTCACTCAGGGTATAGCTTTTGACGAAAGATTTGATCTACCCAGATAGACCACCTCTCCAAATCCAATACTCTCATGTATATCCATCAACCCTCTCTCGGTCCCCCGATACTTAGTTTAAGGGGATCGATTTCATTGTGTATACATCACTTCTATTCTTTCCATTCACCCTCGACTGCCTCATTTCATCCTTTTCTTTCATGCTTAGTCCCTCAAAGTCTAAGTATAGGGGGGCATGTCGACTCCTATTTTTCTTATCTCAGCTATAATGAGTACGAACTATGTCTACATTTCACTTTGTGCCATGAGGACATTGCACAGGCTAAGTATAGGGGTGTGTTTGTATATATTCTATCTATTTTATCCGTAGCTCATACTTTAATTTTCTTCATCTAACATCGGGGTTGGGTATAAGTAGTTTATATTATGTATATAATACCTGCTTTGCAAAAAAATGCATAAAAATTCACTCATGGTCTTGCATTTCATGCATTCTTTAGTTGATATATTCCTGACACATTCACTATCACTCAAGGCTTGAGGATTTGGAGGACACTTGATTTATGTGATCTTGAGAATCTGAGTTAGTTAGCCTTAGTCATTAGGGTTTTGAACTTAAATATCCGCACTTCCCTAGTTTGAAAGGTTGAGCGCTATATTGCACTCTTCATCTCTACCTTCAAAAGAATATGATCAGCACAATCACATTGACAGCTGCATGATTGATGAGATGAGTTGAGATATCATTTGAGGAACTAGGACTAGAGATTTGAGTTTAGACTCAATCTAATGATATTCGAGGATGGGATAAAGTTAATGAAAGCTACAGAAAACCGGTGTGTCAGCAAAACCCTAGACAGTATGTGAACAAGCTCATATGCTATCTCTTTGATATTTACCTATGTACCAGGGTGTGATGAAACTTAATGATAATGGTTGATCAGTGTGCGCCAACTTTTGGTAAAAGCAGTGGAGCTAACCAACAAAAGCAGTGAAATGTCAAAGAAAAGCTCTGTCATCCAAAGTCAAAATTATAAATGAGCTTCCACCAATGGCAAGCGCTCCCAAACATTTTCAAAGTGTCCACTTGGACCAAGTGCTAATTAGGACCAAGGAGTCGGGATGACACCAAAAAAGGGCTCTGCATCAAAGGGCTCTGCATCGTAAATGCTACAAGTCTGGGTGTAGAAGGTATCTTAGGTACTCAAAAGAGACACATCCCGGTGTACTCCCAGAAAAACAAGCGCGGACGACTTCAAATTCTCTTGTCAGATACATTGATCAACAAAATAAAAATATACTTGTGTTTAGTATTAAGGCACTCGAGAGGCACCTTGTTCCAATGTGAGGGAGAGAAAATTAGACACAATCCTATATCCTTCATCTTCTGGTCGTCCATCTACACTTTCAAGTCTGAAAAACTAATGAGACAGTTAAATGAAGCAAGAATAGACTTATTCCCGAGTGTTGAGGGTTAGGTCTAGAGGAGAGTCTCTTGGATTGGAATTGTGGATGATGTCTTGACTTGACTCTCATGAATGCAGTACGCTAAAAATCATATCCTTATATTATATGTACAAATAGAGAGTCTGAAAATTAGAAAAGTTGGATTCCTTCTGATTAAAGCATGGTTTAGCCCAGAATTTTAGGATCACTCAAATTAAGGGTCTTCTATAAATTGAGCCTTGAAAATTCACAGGCACAGTCAGGGATATATTCAACTAAGTCATTCATTCATTGATGCTCGGGGACGAGCATGGTTTAAGTATAGGGATATGATGAATCTCTTATTCATCACGCTAAAATCGGTCAATTAGGCTTCTTCCCCAAAATTCACATGCATTTAATCATTGATAGAATATCATTAGCATAGATACATATGGAAATAATAGTTGCATTTCATCATGCATAATTGCATTCAAATTTCCAAGTGTAAATTAGCCAAAAAAATCGCTAACTTCTCATATTTTTAGTTAATTCATCCTAACTCTGATTAACCCCAAACTACCTCCATTGTGTAGATATTACTAACATTATTAAATAAAAAATACAAAAAATTACTAATTCAAATAAGTGTCAAATAATGCCAAAGTCTGATTTCACATCTAACGGACTAAAACGAGCATATCTCCCACATACATTGTCTGATTTTGTTCTACTCACTTTAAAGTATTCCATTTTCAAATACCTTCAAAACAAGACCAAATTCGTAAAATTCGGAGCTCATATGTGAAAATTAGATTTTGGGCCTATTTTGCCATTTTGACTTTTTGCAATTTTTGCCAGAGTTTTTATGTACGTAAATAACCCTTTTAATTTTATTTCTTCTTTATTTGTGTTCTTTGATGAAAGTTTTATTAAAAAACACAAAAATCCAAATCCGGATTAAAACTAAAATCGAAGAAACTGACTGAGTCCAAGTGTTTGTTGTGAGTCTGTATAAAAATTGTGGGTTCCATACTTCTATTTTATTTTCCTATTTTAATATTTCTTAAAAATAAAAAAATATGTTAGTGTGTAAATAAATTTCTTGTATTTTATCGTATTTTTTCTTGATTTTTTATGCTCTTTAAAATCACCAAAAAATTACAAAACCTTAAAAAGCTGGTTTTCTATACACATGGAAAACCACTAAAAATATCACTTCGCACAGATGACCTCTTTTTCTCATGATCCTTAATGAAAGTTGTAGATCTCGTCGAGACTAACAACTTTCGTGAAAGAAATTTTTCGATCAGAGGTCTTCTTTTATTTCTTTTCTATTTTCCTTTATCTTTAAATTTTGAATTTTTTTTGGGGTGCCACGTGGCACCCCTCTTCTCTCTCTCTCTCTCTCTCTCTCTCTCTCTCTCTCTCTCTCTCTCTCTCTCTAGCCCCCTGGTTACGGGCCCAGCACGTGACCCAACCTCCTCCTACCTCCAGCCGTTCCACACCCCCCCCCCCCCCCGCTATTTCCCTTCCTCCCCCTTCCATAGCCGCTTGCCTCGACCTCCTCCTTATAACGCCCCCACCTCCTCCGGCCGTTACGACAACGACGTAACCTCCACTCCCTCACGCCTATAAAGCAGGTCCACTTGCCCCACAGCAGCCTCATCCACCTTTTCCAAAACTCCCACCTCAACCGCTATCCTCTCAGGTGACAACTGTGAGCTTCTGTGCTAGTGAAGACGAGGAAGGTGAGATCCTCAGCCATCTCTTCACCGAGTAGATTCTCCATTAGCAGTAGAGCTCAGGTTCCCTCTCTCCAAAACCTTGAGCAAATACCAGGGTGTGGCCAATGCCACCTCTTCTTAGGCGATCTGTCAACCTACCAATCACCCACGAACCTCCCCCTCTTCGTGTCATTCCCAGATCCCTCGCACCTCCGACCTTGCAAAGGTCGGAGTTTGGCTTCGATTCCCGCACCCTCAACACAGATCCTCGATCACCTTCCTTCACTTTTCTCTAACGACTGCAGGTGAAGATCGATCTGCCCGTCGAGCCTCGCCGCCCGCGCAACCTCCGCCTCGCCACCTGATGAATCTGTAATTCATCACTCTTAAAGTTGAAAATAGAGTCTTGTTCACGAGTAATTAGCTGCATATTTCCCCTTATCTTGCATAATTAGCATTCATGCATGCATGCATAATATCTGTATTATAGCATTCATATTTGCATAAAATAAGAAGCCCATTTCACTTGTAATTATTCACCTATTTTTTGTATTTTGTACTCACTCCAAAGTTAATAAAACTAACTCTATACCGTATATACTAATAACTAATAATACAAGGAAAAGGCCAAAAATTCCTAACTTGTAAAAATACCCCCTAAAACCCCAAACCCAGTTAGAGACCTTAGACCATAGAATATACAGATCTATCTCATACAACCTCTGATCTCGATCTACTCTCTTTTAGACTAATACATATTCAGAGACCTTCAAAATGAGACTACTTTCATTTAATTTGGACTCGTATGCCAAACTTGGGTTTTGGGCCCCATTGTATACTATATGTATGTACATTTGTACCCTTGTATTTTTGTATCCTAATTGACCTCATCTCCATTTTTGGTCAACATGAAACTTGTATATCTCATCGAGATCTAAAACTTTCATGTTTTGAGTTTTTCCACATTGGGCCATCTTCTCTCTCTTATTTCACATCTTTTCTCGGTCATTCAGATCAAGCCACGTGGCGCCCTCTAGTTGTGCCACGCACCCTCTCACATCGTGCCACACGCCCCTTATTTCCGCCGTCTGATCCCGTCTCTTTTCTTCAGATCGGAGCCATCCAAATGAGCAGCTGATGTCCACCCTCCGATCTTTTCCAGATCGCATCTCCTCCATCCATTAGCGCCTCGCCCTCAGCAAGCCACATGTTGGCTTGTGAACCCTCCGATCTTCTTCAGAAGCCTCCATCTCAACCGCTCAATCCCGCCTAAATTCCAACCCTTGGATCATCACTCCAGATCTTATCCTTGCCATTCATCTCCACCACGCACTCCGTACGCCATGTGTCTTGACCATCGTGCATCGATCCGACCTGCAGGATCTAATCCTACCCGTTCCCCCGCGCCCATCTCCTGGTCGTTGGATCGCGCGATCCAACGGCCATGACTTAGTCATCTTCCTCCAGCTGCCTTCCTCGCGCACGTCACCCATCTTGCGCTCCACCATCCCCCTTTCTATTTGCGTCACCCTATCAGCCACCATCTCCGCCCACGGAGCACCCCACGACGTAGCCCCGACATCCCTCGTTCTTGCCAGAGCCCACAACCACTTTGACCACCATCCTCTTCGCTCCTCCAACCCCACGAACCCCACGCCTCCATCACCTGAATCTCCATCCTCTTCCTATAAATACCTAACCTCCGGCCACCTTCGATCCTATCTGTCATAGAGAGAGGTGTCCTAGAGCTCCAGGCTTCTCATTGGTGATAGCAATTGAGCATGTAAGCGAGCGACGATAGGCCTCCATATCCGGCAAGATCCACGGCGATTCTTCATCACGCTACAGCTCCTCCAGCGAGCTGCTAGAGTTCAGGCATGCTACTGACCTTCGAGCGATGATTGGAGCCTCTTCAGCGAGCCTCCAACCCTAGGTAGCTTCGCCCATTCTTCTTCCGATCTTCTTCTTCTTTCCCTTTATTTTTCTCTTCATTTTTCTTCCTTCTCTTATCAATCCCATGCTCACCTGATCATCCGTCAAGCTTCACCTCGAAGCTCTGATTTTCGTGCATTATTTTATTCGCCCCAACGACGCACAGCACCTCCTCCGACCAGAGCTCCGCCTTCACAGCAGAGGAGCACCACTCCAACCATCACCATGTCCCCTCCTGGGCCTCGCCGCACTCGCATACATTCCCACGAGCACGGGCTCTATTCGTTGGCCCCCAGCTAACCTGCAGGAACCCTTAGCTTTACTGATCGGAATCTTCAACGGAGCTACATCGAGCTTCATCACCTCCGACATACAGAACATCCCATCCTCATCCAGTTCCACTGGCCGATCCCCGATACTCCCACGATCAATCCGAGCACTTCAGGAGCCACCGGCGAGCTACACCGAGCACGGGGAGAGGAGGCAGAGCAAGGAGCTTGACGTAGGAGCCCCGCCAAATCTGTCGCAGGAGGCGGCGGACCTGAGAAGACGACAAGCAGCCACCATTGGATCGCCTCGATCCGAAGTCCCTAGACACACCACATCACCTCGAGTGCATCACCATTAGATCGTTCAGTTCGAGCGTCCCTTGTTGCGTCACGTAGCCGCTGCCCCGAGCTCCAGTCCCCGTTGGATTTATCTTGATCCAACAGTCGATAGTCTGCCACGTCGATGCCATCAGCACCGTTAGATCCTTGCGATCTGACGACTCCAGAGATGCCACGCTACCCGCTCCAGCAACCGTTGGATTACACACTCATCCAACGGTCCACCTTGAGCCACGACACGCCCTTCGAGCCTCTTCCCTGACCCTAAGGCTCGGAGCTCCCGAAGCACACCCGAAGCAGATCTGAGCCTCCAAGGCATCCTGAGCCTCCGCCCAAGCCTCGAACAACGTCCGATCTTGGTCCCGCATGTGCTCACTACCGTGAGGGCTCGGTAATTTGCACAGAGACCCCTGAAGGTTTTGGAAATTGCATTTTGGTCCCTGCCAGGCATATCACACAAGGCATGCGTGATTCTGTGGGAAAATTACATCCACATCCCTTGCATTATAGGTAATTGCATTTAAGTCCCTATCAGCATGTTTTATTCTAGTAACTTTATATCATGTATTTGCAATTTGGTCCCTATCTTTGCACGCATATTTAGGTGTCCATTTGGCATTATTTTTCAATTCTAAAAATTGTATGATGTAGCCCAACTTGTCCTTTATCTTATGTGACAATGTTGCATTTTTGTGACTCCTTTGGAATTTAATATTATTAAATTGGTGAAAGTTTCCATATTTTGCCCACGGTGTGCCTTTTAATTCATATTAAATTCCTTGTTGCTCCATAAATCACCACAAAATCACATTACACTTAGGATAATTTAGTTTACATTGTGCCCAAAAATCATTATATTTTCACACATCACGAGGCCTAAATAAATTAATTAGTAATTTTCTTAATTGATTTTTAATGGGTCCAATTCACATAGAATTTTAGGTTTATTAATTTTCCTGGATCCGTCATACTTAGATCTATCTAGGATAATTTTTAAACCTGGAAATAAAGTGTTCTTGTATTTATTAAAATTAATTTTGTGAAAAATCAACTTGCATTCATATTTTATTCACAGTAAATTCATAAAGTATTAGAAAAATACAAAAAATAGTGTAGATTAATTTCATTGCATTTCATATTCTAGCCAAGTTCCATAATTTTTGGAATTCATTTTATCATATTTTTGAGATAGCTTGTAAAATTGGCCTGAATTTGCATTTATTTCCCTTTATTGCATAAAAATTGCTTAAAAGGACCAAAAATAATCATTTGAAAATATGACCTCCGAATGCACTTTAAATTGCCCTAAGAAGACAACTGCCTCCCTGAGTTCGACCTTGGGCTTGCCCAAGAAAAATAAATCTGCTGCTCGTAATTAACTAACCATTAATTAAAAGTGGTATTTTTGACATAGCCTTGATTATCTGACGGCAATGAACATAAAATTTAATTTGACCATTAGTTTGATCGAATTAACAAGGGTAGTCTGAGCAGCGTCAAAATGGCATCGTTGCCGGGGAGGCACGGCTTAGGTTAAGTTTTGGAGAATTTTGAGGATTTGATTTTCCATCCCCGGGTAGTCTGATTCTCGATTTTCTTGTTAATATTTTTCTATCATTTAATTTTGAGTATTTTGTGTCGTCCTTTATCTGACCTCAATTTTGTTTTTGTACGAGGAACACGAGGAGTCGAAGGCGCTTCGAGGAGCTTGCATTTGAATATTTTTGAGTCATTGTGAGGACTTGTAACTGTGTAATTTTTCCTTATTTTTTCATTCTTTCTAGGGGTTCCTGATTGGGTTCTCGCATGTGTAAAAATAGTGGAAACGTGTCCCTGTGTGCTGTGTGGATTACTTTTTAGATTAGGCTTGCACTAGCGGCTCCTAGAGCCACCTTAGGACTTGCTTGTACCCGTAATATTTTAGGACCACACATCATACATAAAAGACACACTTAGACCGCAGATCTAGTCAAATTTAACATGTGCTTCACTCCCTAATAGAACTGCATGTCTAGGAGTGTATTTTATCGTCTGCATTTGCATATAGTGTAAAAAAATTTCAATTATGTTCTGCTTCCTACATAAAAGTGAAGAGATCACTGTAAGTCTTCTCAACTCAGTATACCATCATTATTTTATCGTGCATCGGCTTTTCTCGACTCCTTTCTCTCTTGGATTTTCAAATTTAGGTAAAAAAAGAAATTGGGACTGGATGATAGGCGTGCAGTGTGGTTGGACTAACTCAGTGGTCACCTAACTTAAAACCGGGACTGCTAAACAAAATTGACCAAAAATCAATAAAATCAGAAATCTTGCTTGCAGGAGATTAACCCTGACCTTGTTTTCAAGCTGTGTGAAGGTACTTGAGTGTGTGTGTGTGTGTGTACAACTTAAGGCAAAGCCCAAATCCCTGCCTTCCATATCACGTACCAACTGATCCTAGAAAATATCACGAGTTGAATTTTCTTAGGTTCACTGACTGGCACCAAGTAACCTCCGCATGTTCGCAGGTAGACAGGGGTGAACCTGCGGTGCTTCGCGACAAGTTGCTAGTAACCCCTCGGGGTAAATTTTCAGCCTTGTCAGCCCCCGCCTGCTTGCAGGTAGATAGGGGCAGGTCTTTGAACCCATCAACTTGGGATAGGAGCGAAGAAAGGAAGGGAGTTGGTATCTTAGACGAAAGGTTAAACATGGAAGACACATCCGGCTTTGAGTCTACTTTCCTATAGGCCACGTAACCTTTGCTATTTGCTTGAAAATCATACTTAAAATCAACAAGATTAATCGGACTCGATTTCGAATCCTTCACCATGTGAGTGTGAAAATCAGGGTTTGGATTCACTTGCTTATCTCAGGTAGGAGTGAAAACCTATTTTAAAACTCCCGAATCTACTTCTTGCCAACCAAGATGACTTACTGGGGGGACATCTACTCCCAATTTGCCAATCTTTCTTTGAGCCCCCCATGAAGCTCATCTTCACCGAACCAAGTGCAACTTGGGCCAACCCGAGCTCATGACCCTCTTGAGTTCTGGATCCCACAACCTCAGGGTGGTTACTCTCAAACCAATCCTTTTCTCTCCTATGATCTCACCGAGGAAGACCAGTGCCTCGATAGAAATTCCTTTCTCGATTTGTCCTCTAACTTATACCATTTTTTATTCCCAGGGATAGAGGACAAGATGCCACCTAAAAGATCCTCGGATGAAGTGGAACAAAGAGATGACCCGATACAGTAAATACTGGCTCACATCGCCACAGCCGAACAACAGAATGCATATCTTACGGCAAGGATGGGACAGATCATTACGGCAGGAGGAATAGATCGACCAATGGTAGACGCTTATAACCCTACAGAAAATGAGATGCATAGTTGGTTGGCACCTGTGGTTCCCCCTGAAGTGTTCGAACTGAAGCCCCACTTTTTGAGCCTACTACCGAAGTTCAATGGAAATGCAAACGAAGAACCATATGCCTTCCTTAGAGACTTCGAGCTGGTTTGCAACAACCTTAGTCACCCTAGGGTTGGGCAAGACTACATCAGGATGAAGGCCACCCCGTTTGCCTTAGGAAATAAGGTTGCTCATTGGTTGAAAAACCTCGGGGTGAGGTGTACGACCTGGATGCAGTTCAAGGATTTGTTCTCAGGGCCTATCAATTGTCTCCCTCGATCATATCCAATGAGACAACTAGGAGGACTGTAGCGGATCTGACAGAGGACCTCATCCCTAACATGGGGATGATCGCTGACAAATTAACCATGGTCGAGCACATTCACAAGAGGGTTACTGACCTTGAGTCGCTCTCATGTTTGCCGAAACAAGTGGAGGAACTTACTGAGAGGGTATCCAAGATACGGCTACCTGCCCCTTCTGCACCACCTATACCTGTACACTGAGTTCATCTTGTACAGGAACAGGCACCGGGGCCTCATAACAGCTGGGTAGAGGAGCATACATACACTCACCAGGAGCAGTACGCACCCCCACAAGTGGAGATAGGATACAAGGAGCCTCCGTAGGTGTTCGAGATCAACGGGCTGTGGTACAGCCATGACCCCGTCGGCAGACAGTCGGGGATGGGGAACGGTCAGCCTCATCGACCTTCCCTAGCTTACCAAGAAACCAGCTCCGTCCCCTCACCACTTCGTACAATCCTGACTCGGACAAGGGTACCAGCCTCAGTAGCAGCGCACTTTCCATTCGAGCCAGAAGGGCCCTCCACCATCGTCCCATCATCAGCAGTATCGGAATGGCCAGCATGGCCAATACAGGAACTCATCTGCAAGTCAGCATCAACAAACCCAGCCCACCAGTGAATTGGAGTCCCTCACCTTGGTGATCCAGACCCTGAATGATAAGGTCCAACAAATCCAGAATGACTATCTGGATATGAGAACCTATCTGAATCGTGTCTCTCATACCCAGGACCAGCAGATGGCGCCAAAGACCCCAATTCCCGCTCAGGTTCAGGCCAACCCAAATAGCTTGAATCAAGGCCACAACCGACCATGAGATCAGGTATACTATTCAGATAATTCTTTATCTGAACATGAGATCCTTTCGTACAATAATGTCAATCATATGTCTCTCAGGAGCAGAAGAACCGTGATTGTACCTGATCGGACATGGGCATAGGAGGAAGAAGCTGCCAAGTCTCTACCTAAGCAAAACTTGGAGGCAGAGGAGCACCACCACCACCACCGGCAGAAGAAGAGGACTTCTAAGTCCTTCAAGAAGCAGGAGAATCGCACCAGCAGTGAGTCCGGCGAGATCGATGAAGAGCCTGCAGCTCCATCTAAGGAGGATGTCCCAGCAGTCGCGGAAGACGCATCACCGGTTTTGCAGCAGAAATTTCCTTTTCGTCAGATTCATTCTCAGAGTCTGGGTCATGTACAAAACTCAATTCCTATTATCAATGAAAACCTTTCAGTTTCAGAATCTGAGTTAGCATCAATAATCCCTTTCCCCCGAGCTCTTAAGGGTAGAAAGAATAACATCAAAAAATACAAAAAGATGACCCTAAGATGGCGAAGTTTTGCAATAAGCACATCAAGGTCACAATCCCTTTTGACAAGTATGTGGAAATGACACCTGCATTTCAGAAATACCTTAAGGTGAGATGTACACCTACTAGGGTCACCAGGAAGACCAAAATCTGTGTTGAGAAATACGTTCTGTCAGTAGCCACTACTTGCGCAATAAATATTTTATCTCCGAGTAAACGAAGAGACATGGGTGCACATTATGTGGTGAGTCATGTCGATGACATTTCGTTTGCATGCACTCTCCTTGACAACGGATCCTCAATTAACTTAATGCCTACAGCCCTCTATGAGCGGCTTAATCTCGGACCTCTTAGGAAATCTAGAGCTCTACTTTAGTTTGCAGATAAATCAACCAAGAGGTCCCAAAGAGAATTGAGGAACATTGTCATCAAATTTGAGGGTTAGGAGTACATGGTGGACTTTACCGTTCTTGATATGGATATCCCTCGCAATTGGAGAGATTCCCATATCATATTAGGAAAGTCCTTCCTCACAACAGCATGGGCCTTATTTGATTATAAGATTGGGAAAATCTAGTTCCAAACTCCAGGCGGAGACGAGGAATTTGAGATGAAGCAGACCAGATGGCAGAGACCAGATTCAGAATCCAGCATCGAGTACTCTTTGTCCGAAGCAGATTGCATTCATTTAGACACCGTTGGGCCATGGAGACCGAACCCAACTAGCACCGATGAGTCCCTCTCCTCGGGAGAAGTTCTTATGCATGAATCAGTTTATGAGGTCCTTAGAAATGAGTATAGCACAGAATATGCATTCCTCTACATCTTCGATGACTTAGAGGCACAGCTAAGTCTGTCAGTCCTTCCCTCTTTAGGAAAATCAGAAGATGAGGATGAAAATTCAGACGTGGCTTTGGCCGATTGCTTGGAGACCTTTGACGATCCGACTCCAGAGCCTAGTGAATTGGTGGCAGTAATTTCAAGGACAGATCCAGCCACTGTCAGCACAGATCCATATTCAATTGAGCCAGATTTCCTTGATGAGCACACATTAACTGAGCTCAAACCTTTACCCACAACACTTAAATATGCCTTCCTTGCAGGACAAGAGAAGAAGTATCTGGTCATCATCAGCTCATTATTGACCGATGAGCAGGAATCTCGCTTGCTAGGGATCCTGGAGAGAAACCGCAAGGCGATAGGCTGGAGCATCTCCGATCTCCACAGGATAAATCCCGCTCTATGTTCGCACCATATCTACTTGGAGAATGAGGCCAAACCCTCTCGTGAATTCTAACGTCAGTTGAATCTAAATTTACAAGAGGTAGTAAAGAAGGAGATAGAGAAATAGTGCGACGCGGGTTTTATTTATCCCATCTCTGGCTCCAAATGGGTGGCCTCAATCCATGTTGTCCCGAAAAAGTCGGGAATTCAGACTACCACCAATGAAGACGGAGAGGAGATTGTGACACGAGTACCCACGTCATGGCATGTCTGTGTGGATTACAGACGTTTGAATGTTGCGATGAATAAGGATCATTTCCCCCAACCATTCATTGATCAGATCTTAGAGAGATTAGCGGGGAAAGAATTCGTTTGCCTTTTAGATGGGTTCCCGAGCTACAATCAAGTAGCCATAGCTCCTAAAGACCAGGAGAAGACCACATTTACATGCCCCTTCGGTACCTATGCTTTCAGGCACATGCCATTTGGGTTATTGATCAACCACAAAATCGGTCCTTTAATAGTGCAAAATTAGAACTTAAATTATCGTCGCAGTCGGGCCGAAATGGGATCATCAAAGAGACCATCTTATTGATATATTTCAAATAAGAATGAGATGGTCGAAATTTATATTTTTTTACTTGGCAAGATATCAAGGTCGAACTAAGGGACACGAGCCTTTCTCATATTAATCAGATTTCTCGTCTATTTAGCTAAGTGTTGAGTTAAGGACATATAGGTCAAATTATGAAAGACACGACACAACAATGCATTAAAATTAAACATGCATTTTTTTATTTTTATAATACAAGTGAATACAAGGAAATGCAATGCAAATATGCCCTCAATAAAAGTAATGAGCCAAGTACACAAGGAATCAATTTCAGACTTTATCGAAATGATAAACTTGATTTGAACAAGGCATAAGTTAAGAAATAAGAGACATATGGCTATAAAATAATACATCAAGATTACTATGTACAAAATGAAAATTTAATATGCCATTAGAAAGTTCATCAAGCCAGCTTTAAAATGAAACTGAAATCAACTCCATTGGAGATATGTAGCTCACGATATGCAATATAGAAGCTAAGGGCATAACTGAAATAAAACATGAAAAGATAACTACAACTAGGTCCCTGGGAGGGACTAAAATGCAATAAAAATAAAGACGAGTCCTTCCCTGTAAATAAACCATACGCGCGGGGGTATATTTGCAATTATTTAAACCCGCAAGGGTATGAGTGCAAATATCCCCAGGCGCGCAGGTGTTGCACGTGCGTCAGGATCTGGATGTGATATTGAAGAACTTCGTGGGCATCTCTGCAAATTGCCCAGAGTAGCACGTGCAACGCACGTGCTATCCAAGCTCGGAGGCAGATGAGGCTAGGCAGAGCTTTGTGGTGCTTCGGCCAGGCTCGGTGCAGGCTCGTTGAGGTTCGGAAGCATCCAACCCTGAGGTTCGGATGCTAGGCTCGGGGATGCTCTGGTGACGACACGTGGCCGAAGATGAACCCTCTGATCACAAGGATCGAAGGTCTCTCAAAGTCGTATGCGTGGCTGCTTCTAAACCATCAGATCTTTGAGGATCCGATGGCTCCTGTATAGTCGGCCAAGAGATATGTGTATGCACGAAGGCCGTTGGATCGGTATGATCCAACGGTTACTGGAGAGGAGGTTCCTGAGCGACGTGGCTGAATTCGAGCCGTCAGATGATGCACATCCGACGGCTACTGCTCCTTCGTCTTCATCCTCGACTGGCGGTAAAATCTGGACTCCGACGATGCCTCTCCTCCTCCACCGCTCGTTGTCGAAGGCTATGGAGCTCGTCTGATGCTCCTGAGAGGTTGTCGGTGAAGTTGGAAGCTTGGGCAAGGTGTCAGGTATCTCAGCTCGGCCTATCGGAGTGCTGATGATGAGAGCGACGGTGACGAAGTTGGGTCCGATGATCCTCCGGCCATTGAAGGATTAGTTGACCTGCAGTGTTAGGCCAAAAACCGAAGCGTGCTACTTGTGGTGTGTGTGTGTAGTGGAGGTGAACTGGGAGCTTGGTGAGCGGAGAAGGTGGAAGCTCAAAGCCCCTTCGCCGTGGGGGTGGAGGAGATGGGTCGATCGGCAACAAGGTATGGAAGAAGGAGACTGAAGCTATCGAAGGCGGTGCGTGAAAGGGGGAGGCGTGGAGGAGCTCTAGGAGCAGTCAATGGAGCGGGAAAGGGGATAGAACGACCAAAAAAAATTACGAGCAAATAAAAGAAAATACAAAGAGGGATCGGAGGAGCTTACCTGGTCGGAGGCAGAGCGGGGGCTTGGGTTGGGGCTCAAATCGAGCCCCGGGTCTTCGTTGGACGTCGTCAACCGGTCGACGTAGCTCGGGCGGTCGCTAGGCGCCGCAACTCCGCCGTGTGTGGCTGAGGGTCTCACCGGAGGCGCGCGTCGTCTTCGCGCTCCATCCCACCTCCTCGCTGTCACCGAGAGGTGGAGGAATGCTGGGCATGGCCCCGCGTACAAGTTGACAAGGCAATTTGAAGAAAGGGGCACCGTATTTGAAGACGACGGTGGTGGAACTGGTTGGTGGAGACGTGATTTGTCTGGGGATCGTGGGACGACTGGAAGGGTGTCGTGGGTCGCGGAGGAATGTGCGAGGGTGGATGATTGGGGAAGACCGAGAGGCGGTTTGCGAGGTGTGAGGTGGTCGGTGTTAGCAATGTGAGCCCCGGGCGAACCATTTCTACAATAAATGTTATTGTAATGAATAAATTATCAATGAAGATTATTGATTATTTTTCACTCCCCTTTCTGAGATTAATGAATGAATGCACTATAGGGTCCCTCTGTACAATAAGGGTTATGTACCATGGCCAACTTGATGATCATATAGTTGTTGATTCATTGGATGGATCATAGAGGCTGATGCTTGGATAAATATCTAAGGAGTTAGATAGAGGACTCATCAAGCATCATCAAATGATCATTAAGTGATGATCTCCAGTCTGAGTGGGAGATGGCAATCCTATCTCATATGACTGATATCTGACTGACCTCTTGATGCAGGTCCTCTGCATAGGAATAGTGATTCAGAGGTGTCAGGTTAGTCAAGTCAATGGGTTGACTTGACGAGATCGAGATAACCAAAGACCTACGTTGAATACTGTCACAACATAGGCATGCATCCTCTGACTAGAGACAGATGTATTGCTATATGTCTGAGTATGTACATTTGGCAGACCAATAGGTTGATGACCTAATCAAGGTCTATATACCGGCGAGCTGGTGTGCATGTAAGGACATATGAGTAATGCGATCTCTCAAAGGGATCATACAGGTTCACCTGTGAACCGGGAGACATGAGCTCACTCATGAGGTATTGGGACTGAACAAATTCCATGCATGGTCGTCGTGCTTTGGAAGCATGACATGAATTTGAAGGTAAGATATATGCTTTGTGAAAGCATATGATCTATACCAAATCCCGATGACCAAGATTGAGAAACTTAATGATCTAACCCTGAAGATGACAGTGTAAAAGTGATCTTTATCTTCAGGATGATCATGAGTCTTCCAGTATGTAGGATGTGCAGGTATTAGGAATACCTGAAGGGTGATTTGATCATATACGATTGTATAACCATGACGCTTCCATTCCGAGGGAGTGATGAAACAGGTTTGGATTTTAGTGACTCCTCTCATTAGAGAAGTGACCTAATCTTAGTCCATGAACTGGACATTGATCTGAATGAGATTCAGATGCAATGAGAAGATTAAGTCTACGGTCTTGATTTGATCAAGCATCAGTGGGAGGTCCATAGGATCTGGATTTGAGATACGATCTCAACATCCAAGTCACTATACGTGGAACAATACAATCGCCCTGTCCTTATCTCCAAGTATCTGAGGAGAAATAGCATTGTTCTTAAATGATTTAAGAACAATTCCATAAGATCTAAGCAAAGAGAATTTGATAATTAAAAGTGTTTTAATTATCATGATGTATGAGAAATTATCCAATATGATTAAATGTGATTTAATTAGTTTGGATAAGAATAATGTGGATAGAGATATCCAATTATTCATAATATATTATAAATGTGATTTATAATGTATTAGAGAGAGTTAATTATAATTTATATGTGTTGATTAATTATGATGTGTATTGGATACACATTGTGTAATTAATTAACAATATGAATTACATGTTGTTTTGGGTTGTGAATATGATTCACAATTTTTCCATGGCAAGATTGCAATATTCTCAAAGATAATTGTGAATTATTTTTTGAGAAATAAAACCCAAATAATTTTGTTGCAAATAAATAAGAGAGATTACATGGAGATTTGCAATCTCATGGAGATTGCAATCTCCATGCAATCCATGGACGGCACACCACTCCTAATTGGAGTGGGTGTGCGCCTACATGGAAGGCACATGGAGATGAAATCTCCATGTGTCTTCTCTCCTTATTTGTTGGGTTGATTTAGGAATGAATTATATTTGATTTTATCAAATATATTTTGACCTAAATTTGTTGCTTTTGACAACAACAATCTTAGCCATTGGATGAACATAAATCAATCTCATCCATTGATTCTATGTGTCCCATGGATTGAGATCCATGGATCCCAAAACCCTATAAATAGAGAGGCATACTTGGCTCTCTCTTTACACATGCTATTGTAGCACAAACTCTCTCTCTCTTTCTCATATACACGACAGCCCTTCTCTCCCTCTCTTCTTGGTGGCCGTCCACCTTGGTGGAGAGAAACGTCGACGCCCGCGCCATCGTGCTGCCGCTTCGACTCTCTGCGATTCTTTATCTTCTTGGAGTGCTTCACTCACGAAGGAGACGCTTGATCTCGTGCGACGAGATCAGGAGCAACCGCGCTTGGATCATCTTGGATTGCGAGGACACCGCGACTCATCTCCGCGCTCGCAAGCCGTTACTCCGACGATCGGACTTGAGACAGGAGGTCTCTTTTCGTAGAGACTCGATCAACCACGTTTCAAGAGGTATTGCATTATACTTGCTGTGGTTATAGTTGAAACGATTTGAGAATGGTTCTCGGATCATGTGGTTTCATCGGTTTAAAAAATTTTAAATTCCGCTGCTCCGAACAACTAGTACGACTAGTCGTTCTTCGTCGTATCCGATACGACGATCACGCTTCCGTGATGCGCTTGAGGATTTCTCCATATCCTTCAAGTGGTATCAGAGCCTTAGGTCGACGGTTTCGAATATGATTCGAAAAACCGAGGACGACTTGGGTTCGTTTAGGTCGCGAAAGTTTTCATCGCATTTGATTTCGCTGATCTGTTTGGTAAATAAATTCGGCACTGTTTAAAATGTTTAAACACGAATTTAATACTTGGATTTTGTTCCCCATTAAATAAGGAAACCATAGGAACTGAGTTTGCGTAAATCGGATTTCGTATGCTCTAGTTATGGTTGTTTTAATGGACATGTATGCACTGTTGCGGGAACAATAGATTTTAACATGATTAAAGAGTTAATTACTGTTATCATCTGCCTCGAAATGCGTGCAAATCCACTTAGGTTCTGTTGTAAATCAAGTTAGCAATCTATGAAAATTGAGTTTGCTTAATTTGGATTTAAATTGATTGAGATATGCCAATTTTAGTGAATAGGGGTCATTACTGAAATTGCATTCCTAATCTAGAACCAAGTGATTGTCAATTAGTGAAATTAATTGTTAATTTCGTGAAATAATCTTGAATAATATTTGTGAAATATTGAGACATGATTATTTGCCTAATTGACATGGCCCCAACCAATTAATTGATTAAGATGTGATCTAAATCATAAATTGGAAACAACAATCTTCAAACTTGATGCTTGAATAGGATTTGGGAATTTGTCTAGCAAATTTCCTTATAATCAAAAATGTTTTGATTATTACTATATGGTACAATTTCGGTTGAAAAACCGATGATCATCTCAAGTACAAATTAATCAATTTGGCATTATCCTTTCCCGAGGCGGATGTGGTGCCTAGTCGGAGAGCATTGGGGTTGCGGGTTGCAACGTATGTGGTCCGTCCCACTCTCGTCGGTACTGGCCATGACAGCGGGTAGGGTCGGGATAATGTCCGAGTGATTAAGATGTATTTTTTCCTAATTATTAAAATTCGAATTAATACATATTTTGAGATATTACCATATATGTATTCAAGTAAAAATAATCAAGTTTGCTTGATTGAATTGGATTGATAATTAATTTAATATGATTAAATTGATTATGTCCAATTGAAATACTCTAATATGATTAGAGTTATTAATTCCCTTGGAAGAATTAATTATGTGAATGTGATTCACGATAATTAATTAAAATTTGAATATGAAGATGGAGGATCACATAAGTGACATCCATGGTCTCCCGTCAAGGCGAAGAGTTTCGTCGCCAGGGATTGCATGTGGGAGACGCATGTCCGAAGTGACAGCTCCTGTGTGCAAGCGCATCTGGATCGGACTCTTTGCTTCTCGAAAGAGTAAGGTCGTATGCGTAGTGACCCCAATATCGGATCCTCATATTATTGGGGCGATACTGGATTGCGCATAGCGAGTACTATTCCTGTTGATGGTTGGTTCAATTAACAACGGGTCAACATCGCCTTAGGGGTGGTGGGCTCGGGTGTTAAAGACCGAATTGGGAAATTGCAAGTTGGACTTGCAAATTGGAATGAGTTCCTGCTTTTCTTTATTGGAGTCACAGATTCTCATATTATTGGGATGTGACAATGATAAAGAGGAGATCCCAATTCTTGCTAGAGATATAGCGGTAAGTATATCTCTTACTTTGAAAGTGATTAAGGGAATGAACTTTCAAAGTCGACAATGCAAGAATAATTTGATTTAAAATACCTTAATCAAATATCATAAATTTGAATATATATTTCTATATTCTAATATAGTGCATTCTTAATTTCAGAAAATGAAGTCTTTGAACCCACTTAGTAGGCTTCTTGAGGTCAACCAATTGACCGGCCCAAATTATTCGGATTGGATCCGAAATTTGGAGCTTGTTCTCTCTGCTGAGCGCATTAGTTATGTGCTATCCGAGGACAAGCTTGAGAACCCTAAGTCCAAGGAAGAAAAAGCATTTAATGACAAGTATGATGAAGATCATGTCTTGGCTAGGTGCTATATCCTAGGTTCTCTCTCCAATGTTCTGCAGAAGCAACATGTGGAGATGAATACCTGTCAGGAAATAATGCAGAATCTTAAGGATATGTTTGGTGACATTAACCGCACTCAGCGGTACAATGTTATGAAAGACCTCATTCGCTGTAGAATGCAGGAAGGGACTTCGGTCCGTGAACATGTACTCAAAATGTTTGGGTACTTGTCGGAGCTGGAGACTCTTGGGGCAACGATAGATGCAGACATGCAAGCTGACTTCATTCTGCTGTCTTTGCCCAAGTCTTTTAATAACTTTGTAGTGTCATTCCACATGAACAAGTTGGAATTGACAAGTGCTGCTCTCCTTGCTGCATTAAAGTCCACAGAGGACGTAATGAAGAAGGATGGTCCCAGTGGCAGTGCAATGGTTGCACAGGTCAAAGGGAAGCGCGGTCGGAAGCATGGTTCTTGGAAGGGCCCGGCCCAGAAGAGAAAGAAGAAGGGACAAAGTGTTGCCTCTTCTTCCAGTGCATCCACTCTCATGGCGTCGAAGAAAACCGACGTCTGTCATCACTGCAAGAAGCCGGGCCACTGGAAGCGTAACTGCCCAGATTACCTGAAGTCCTCAGACAAAGGTAAAGCCCCAGCAGGTATGAAATCTACTTTCATCATTGAAACTAGCTTTCTCGTTGGACGAGAAGGAAGTTGGGTTGTAGATTCTGGTGCTTCTGTTCATGTATGCAATTTGTTGCATTTGTTTCAGGAAACTAGGAATCTTGAGGAAGGGGAGATAGTCATCCAGATGGGATCTGATGCAAGTGTTGCAGCAGTAGCCGTCGGGACTTGTAGACTATCATTATCTAGTGGTAGAGTCCTTATACTTAAAGAATGTCTTTATGTACCCGAAGTCAGAAGGAACTTGATATCTGTATCTAAGCTTGTTAGAAGCGGATATACTTTCCTTTTCTGTAATAAATTAGTCATAAGTCGTTATGATAAATATATTGCGGATGGTGTTTTGACTTCTGGTGGACTGTATGAATTGTGCATTGATAAATGTATTATGAATGTGACAACCACTAATAAAAACCCTAAAAGATCCAGAGAGGATAAAAATATCTCAAATGAGATATGGCATCAAAGGCTTGGTCATTTGCCTGTTGATAGGATCAATAGATTGATAAAGGATGGACCTCTAGATTTTCTACAGGTTCAACCTCTGCCCACTTGCAAACATTGCATACAGGGCAAAATGACTAGGACGCCTTTCCGTAACAAGGTTACGAGATGCGAAGGTATTATTGACCTAATACATACCGATGTATGTGGTCCCTTCAGTACCGCGACTCGAAATGGATACCGATATTATTTGACGTTTATCGATGACCATTCGCGATACGGGTTTATCTTCCTACTACGTCATAAGTCTGAAACCTTTGAAAAGTTCAAAGAATTCAAGGTTTTGGTTGAGAACCAAACCGATAGGAAGATTAAACGGATTCGATCTGATCGAGGTGGCGAGTACCTATCAGATGAATTCAAGGAATACCTTAAGGAGAATGGAATTGTTTCCAATCTCACTCCTCCTGGAACTCCCCAACTAAATGGTGTTGCTGAAAGACGCAACAGGACCATCATGGACATGGTCCGATCAATGATGAATAAAGCAAATTTACCTCTTAGTTTCTGGGGATATGCAGTAGAGACTGCAATATATATCCTGAATAAGATTCCTAGCAAATCTGTGCCTAAGACTCCTCATGAGCTATGGTATGGAACCAAACCTAGTGTTAATCACTTGAGGGTTTGGGGTTGCTTGGTCTATGCGAAGAACGTGGACGCAAGTAAGCTAGAATCTCGCTCTCGTGAGTGTTACTTCATTGGGTATGTTAAAGATGGTATTGGATACCAACTTTATGACCCTGAGACCCAAAAGGTTTTTGTTTCTAGAGATGTGAAGTTTCTGGAGAATGATTTCCTTAAAGGTCAAGACAATAATGAAGTAGAGGAATTCTTTGAATCCCCTGAGGATTCTGAACTTCCTAGACCAGAAACGGAAGAGATAAATAAAGTTGAAACACCCATACCTCTTCGAAGGAGTTCGAGGGTGGTTGCACCACCTGAAAGGTATGGATTCCATGTGTCAGGTGAAACTGACATTGATCCTACTTCATTTGATGAAGCACTCGCGGATCAAGACATGGATAGATGGATGCTAGCAATGAAGTCAGAAATTGACTCCATGCATAAGAATGGTGTATGGACCCTAGAGGATCCACCTAAAGGGGTAAAACCCATTGGGTGTAAATGGATCTTCAAGAGAAAGAGGGGACCTGATGGGAAAGTAGAGACTTTCAAGGCACGGCTCGTAGCCAAGGGCTACACACATAGAGAAGGCATCGACTACGATGAGACATTCTCTCCTGTGGCTATGCTTAAATCCATCCGGACATTGCTAGCTATAGCTGCATATCTTGACTACGACATCTGGCAGATGGACGTCAAGACGGCTTTCCTCAATGGATACCTCGAGGAGGATATCTATATGGAGCAGCCCCAAGGCTTCATGACTGAGGATGGTAAAGTATGCAAGCTGAAGAAATCCATCTATGGGCTCAAGCAAGCTTCTCGTAGTTGGAACATCAGATTTGACGAAACCATAAAGAGTTATGATTTTGTGCAAAATCCTGATGAACCTTGTGTATACAAGAAGCTTAGTGGGAGCGCCGTTGTGTTCATCGTGCTTTATGTAGATGACATCCTTATCATTGGGAATGATACAGGGATGATGACTAGTGTAAAGATTTGGCTGTCCCATACCTTTGAGATGAAAGATCTTGGAGAAGCCTCTTACATCTTAGGCCTGAAGCTGTTCAGAAACCGAGAAAAGAGGATTTTGGGATTGTCACAACATGGATACATTAAGAAGATTCTTGAACGATTCCGTATGGATAGTTCTAAGAAAGGATTCCTACCCTTAAGACATGGTATCCACCTGTCTAAAGGAATGGCTCCTCAAACTGTTGAGGAAAAGAAGGCCATGGCTGGATGTCTTTATGCATCAGCCGTAGGAAGCTTAATGTATGCCATGATGTGCACTAGGCCAGATATCTGCCATGCAGTGGGAGTGGTAAGTCATTACCAATCCTGCTATGGAGAACAACACTGGAATGCAGTAAAGAACATATTCAAATATCTAAGACGGACGCAAGATTACATCTTGGTCTATGGAGATGGTGATCTCCAAGTCTTGGGATATACAGATTCTGACTTCCAATCGGATGTAGATGATCGAAAGTCGACATCGGGGTTCGTGTTCTTGTTGAATGGTGGTGCTGTGAGCTGGAGAAGCAAGAAGCAGGACACTACTGCAGATTCAACAACGGAAGCCGAATACATTGCCGCATCAGATGCTGCAAAGGAGGCGGTGTGGTTGCGCAAGTTCGTGCTGGAGCTTTGGCGTAGTTTCCTCTGATACTCCCATCCCGTTACTCTGTGATAACACGGGAGCCATTGCCCAGGCAAAGGAACCCAGATGGCATCAAAAGAGCAAGCACGTGGAAAGGAAATACCACATCATTCGGGAGATACAAAAGCGTGGTGACATCATCATCACCAAGGTGGCCTCTGCCGACAACGTTGCTGATCCTCTTACCAAACCTCTGACACAGAAGGTTTTCGACCAGCATGTAATGAGTATGGGTTTAAAGATTGTACCTGAATGGTTCTGAGGGATAGTGGGAGATTGTTAGCAATGTGAGCCCCGGGCGAACCATTTCTACAATAAATGTTATTGTAATGAATAAATTATCAATGAAGATTATTGATTATTTTTCACTCCCCTTTCTGAGATTAATGAATGAATGCACTATAGGGTCCCTCTGTACAATAAGGGTTATGTACCATGGCCAACTTGATGATCATACAGCTGTTGATTCATTGGATGGATCATAGAGGCTGATGCTTGGATGAATATCTAAGGAGTTAGATAGAGGACTCATCAAGCATCATCAAATGATCATTAAGTGATGATCTCCAGTCTGAGTGGGAGATGGCAATCCTATCTCATATGACTGATATCTGACTGACCTCTTGATGCAGGTCCTCTGCATAGGAATAGTGATTCAGAGGTGTCAGGTTAGTCAAGTCAATGGGTTGACTTGACGAGATCGAGATAACCAAAGACCTACGTTGAATACTGTCACAACATAGGCATGCATCCTCTGACTAGAGACAGATGTATTGCTATATGTCTGAGTATGTACATTTGGCAGACCAATAGGTTGATGACCTAATCAAGGTCTATATACCGGCGAGCTGGTGTGCATGTAAGGACATATGAGTAATGCGATTTCTCAAAGGGATCATACAGGTTCACCTGTGAACCGGGAGACATGAGCTCACTCATGAGGTATTGGGACTGAACAAATTCCATGCATGGTCGTCGTGCTTTGGAAGCATGACATGAATTTGAAGGTAAGATATATGCTTTGTGAAAGCATATGATCTATACCAAATCCCGATGACCAAGATTGAGAAACTTAATGATCTAACCCTGAAGATGACAGTGTAAAAGTGATCTTTATCTTCAGGATGATCATGAGTCTTCCAGTATGTAGGATGTGCAGGTATTAGGAATACCTGAAGGGTGATTTGATCATATACGATTGTATAACCATGACGCTTCCATTCCGAGGGAGTGATGAAACAGGTTTGGATTTTAGTGACTCCTCTCATTAGAGAAGTGACCTAATCTTAGTCCATGAACTGGACATTGATCTGAATGAGATTCAGATGCAATGAGAAGATTAAGTCTACGGTCTTGATTTGATCAAGCATCAGTGGGAGGTCCATAGGATCTGGATTTGAGATACGATCTCAACATCCAAGTCACTATACGTGGAACAATACAATCGCCCTGTCCTTATCTCCAAGTATCTGAGGAGAAATAGCATTGTTCTTAAATGATTTAAGAACAATTTCATAAGATCTAAGCAAAGAGAATTTGATAATTAAAAGTGTTTTAATTATCATGATGTATGAGAAATTATCCAATATGATTAAATGTGATTTAATTAGTTTGGATAAGAATAATGTGGATAGAGATATCCAATTATTCATAATATATTATAAATGTGATTTATAATGTATTAGAGAGAGTTAATTATAATTTATATGTGTTGATTAATTATGATGTGTATTGGATACACATTGTGTAATTAATTAACAATATGAATTACATGTTGTTTTGGGTTGTGAATATGATTCACAATTTTTCCATGGCAAGATTGCAATATTCTCAAAGATAATTGTGAATTATTTTTTGAGAAATAAAACCCAAATAATTTTGTTGCAAATAAATAAGAGAGATTACATGGAGATTTGCAATCTCATGGAGATTGCAATCTCAATGCAATCCATGGACGGCACACCACTCCTAATTGGAGTGGGTGTGCGCCTACATGGAAGGCACATGGAGATGAAATCTCCATGTGTCTTCTCTCCTTATTTGTTGGGTTGATTTAGGAATGAATTATATTTGATTTTATCAAATATATTTTGACCTAAATTTGTTGCTTTTGACAACAACAATCTTAGCCATTGGATGAACATAAATCAATCTCATCCATTGATTCTATGTGTCCCATGGATTGAGATCCATGGATCCCAAAACCCTATAAATAGAGAGGCATACTTGGCTCTCTCTTTACACATGCTATTGTAGCACAAACTCTCTCTCTCTCTTTCTCATATACACGACAGCCCTTCTCTCCCTCTCTTCTTGGTGGCCGTCCACCTTGGTGGAGAGAAACGTCGACGCCCGCGCCATCGTGCTGCCGCTTCGACTCTCTGCGATTCTTTGTCTTCTTGGAGTGCTTCACTCACGAAGGAGATGCTTGATCTCGTGCGACGAGATCAGGAGCAACCGCGCTTGGATCGTCTTGGATTGCGAGGACACCGCGACTCATCTCCGTGCTCGCAAGCCGTTACTCCGACGATCGGACTTGAGACAGGAGGTCTCTTTTCGTAGAGACTCGATCAACCACGCTTCAAGAGGTATTGCATTATACTTGCTGTGGTTATAGATGAAACGATTTGAGAATGGTTCTCGGATCATGTGGTTTCATCGGTTTAAAAAATTTTAAATTCCGTTGCTCCGAACAACTAGTACGACTAGTCGTTCTTCGTCGTATCCGATACGACGATCACGCTTCCGTGATGCGCTTGAGGATTTCTCCATATCCTTCAGTCGGAGGTGGTCAAGATAATGGGAAGGGCGAGGGAGATGCGCGTGATGGAGAACGTGTGAAGAGAGGGGGGTCGGAGGTTGACGATGACTGTCGTCCGTTGGATCTGGAGATCCAACGGCGGATAGTTGGGCGCAACGCGACGGTCCTGATTAGATCTGGAGCGTAGTGATCGGCGGCCATGAAACTGCCACATGGCAGGCTAAGGGATCGGCGCTAACGGAAGATTTGGATGAGGAGTTAGGGCCGATCGAGCGGTTAGGAACAGAGAGCGGATTGAGCAGCTCAGATCAGAGGATCGAAGGCGTAATCGGAAAGCACCAGTTACGCCATGTGGCACGCTCTGGTGAGAGCGCTCATGTGCGGTGCAGATTGAAGGCGGGGATGATCAGACGGTCGAGGCAAAGGGGCGCATGTGGAAGAGATCTGGCCGTTGGATCTGGAGGCGATATGACGGCCCGGATCGCGGGCGGATGCTGTAAGAAGGAGCGGGCCTCGTGGCTCACCCAGATTGGGCCATGTGGCCCAATCAGATTATTCTAATCTTCCAGTTGATGTTTGAAGGCCTAGATGGCTGAATTTGAAAAAACTCAAAACATGAAAGTTGTAGATCTTGACGAGATCTACAAGTTTCATGTTGGCCAAAACTAGAGATGAAGTCAAACAAAGGCCCGAAATATGTTTGAGGGTATTTTTAAGTCTAAAAATACCACAAATTTTTATTTTTCCATTTTTTGTGGTTTTTAATTTATTTGGGACTCTGATAATTATAGGACATTAACTAGGTTTTATTAACACTAAGCTTAAGCAAGGGGGTTAATAATGGGAAATTATGATGATGAAATCGAGTTTCATCACCCCCCCCATACTTAAACCATGCTCGTCCTCGAGCATTAAAGAGAATGACTAAGTTGGATTAACCCCCTTGTGCATGTGAACACAGGATCCAATCTGCTCAAGTCGGCTCAATTTTAGAGGTCCAAAATTCTTGAGTTCAACCTAGCCTTAACCAAGAGGTACCCAATTCCTCTATTTCTCTAGACTCTCTCTTATGTACATATAAACTAAAGGATATGAAGTTTAGTGTTGACTGCAATTTCGAGAGTAGAGTCAAATCTTCACCCAAAGTCTTGGTCCAAGAAATTCTCCTAAGGACCCAATCCTCAACACTAAGGAATAAATCCAATCTTGCATTCGATCCACCGTCTCTTTAGTTGTCAGACTTAGAAAATGTCGATGAAAGGCCAGTAATGGAGGGCATGGGATTGTGTCATTTCTTCTCTCCCTCTCATTGGAACAAGGATTCTCTCTAGTGCCTTTTACGCAACACATTTTTTTGGTGTTGATCAGTGCGTCCGTCAAGAGAAGTTGGAGCCGTCTGCACTTGTTTTCCTGGGAGTACACCGGGGTGTGTCTCTTTTGAGTACCTATCGTACCTTCGACACCCAGACTTGTAGCATTTATGATGCAGTGCCCTTTTTTGGTGCAAGCCCGATTCCTGGTCCTAATAGTGGTGGTCCAAGTGGACACTTTGAAAAGTTTGGGAGCGCTCGCCTTTGGTGGAAGCTCTTTGATATTTGACTTTATGGAATGAGAGCTTTTCTTTGTAATTTCATTGACTTGTATAATTTGTGGCTAGCTCCACTGCTTTTACCAAGAGTTGGCGCATACTGATCAACAATTTTTTTATTTATTTCACACCCAGGCACTTAGGTCAATATCAAGAGATTAGTATAAGAATCAAGTTCTCATACTGGCTAAAGTTGCTGACACTCAGGTTTCATGAAACCTTCAAAGATTTTATCCCATCCTCGAGCATCATTAGATCAAATCCAAACTTGAATCCCTCATCCCAATTCCTCAGGTGAAAATTCAACTCATCTCAATAAAAAACCGCAATCGTGCATGTGATGTGCTGATCATATTATTTTTGTCTGAGACTAAGCATGGAATATAGCATGCAAATCTAGAGACTTAGGGAAATGTGGATTATTAAGTCTGTGACCCTGATGGCTAAGGCTGGTTAACCGCAAATCTCAAAGACCTCATAAAACTAAGTTTCCTTGAACATTTCAGATCCTGGGTGGAAGTGTAAAAGTAGAGGATTAAACCAACTCCTTCATTCAAAAACACATTTTTTTCATTTTTGAATTTTTTCTCATTTTTATGGGTTTTAATTTAAAGGTTAGAACACTGGTTAGACTCAACTTTCCTTGAAAAGAAAAAGATTATCACAACCATGTCACACAAATAAAATTTTCAAAACATTTTTCAAAAGATTTTTCAAAATAAGAAAATCTCATTTTTCAAATCATTTTCAAAAATATTTTTATCAAAATAGTGTAACAAAGCCGTAAAAACACTTGAGTCCTCTTGGTTCAAAGGATTTTACTTTAGCCAAAAAGTTTTAAAATTTTCAAATTTTTCAGATTATAGCTAAAGTAAGTATACGGTATATACGGTATACCCCCCCTATCCTTAAACTTTGCTATGTCCTCATAGCACTAGATGATACGAGTCCATAGTTCCATTTAAGTATAGAGAAATATATGGGATCTAAGAGGGGCTCCCCCTATACTTAGGTTAGAAATAACCTAAGTATAAAGGCAAGGAAAGATGAGTAGAGAAATCACTGGGACTCAGGTCCCCCCTATACTTAGGCTGAGATTAGCCTAAGTATGAAGATGGAATTTAATGTTGGGAGGGTCCCAAGGGGAACGAAGAAGAAGGATGGATTTACAAATGAGCAGATGAATCTTCGGAGATGAAATGGAGGGACTAAGGTTTTGGGGTGTGTATCGAAGCAAACATGGCTCAATCAAGCAAGCAAGACCCTCAGGTTCACCAACACACACATGAAACCAACCGAGGTTGGTTTATTATCTTGTCGGTTTTATTGGTGATAAAACATTTGATATTTACTGGAGAAAAATGTGAAGTGAAAAATCAATGCGTAACCGAGGGTATTGCTCTCCCAAAACTGAATTTTACTCCATTTGTGGTTGACTTGCAGTTAACAGTCCCAATTTTATTTTAAATTATCACTGAATTATGGTTAGCACAAAATCAAGCAATCATCGTCTACCGTTCATTCCCATTTTCCATTAATCCTAGGTGATCAAGCTAGGAAAAAGAAATCGAGAAAAGCCGCGTATTCGATAAAAACCACGATCTAGGCTAAGCGAGAAAACATGCAGTGATTTCAAGAAAACACGAGAAAACTTGGGCTGTTTTGGAAACCAAGAATCAAAGTATGCAAGTCGATCAAAAAGCCGCACCTAACATGCTTCTATTAGCGGGGAAAAATTTTTCTTTTAATTTGGCTAAGTGAGGCGATGCTACGTGCGTCTTTATTTAAGGTGTGTCCTACCTACGAACAAGCATGTAAAAGATAAAAATGAAAAACCGCTCAAAGAGCCGCGTGCCTGGTCCTAAGTCGACACTCAAGTGGGGACGATCCCCACACAACCACGATCGTTCGATTACATTCGCGAGTCTTCGATCGAAGACCGCTGTAAAAGACGAGTTTATTACAAGCAAAAATAAAATGCGAGACACACATTTTTTTCTTTTCTTCCCTATTTGCTCCAAGCAAGTTTCTGCGGCTCCTCGCAGCGGGAAGCACTAGCTCCTCGCCTCCTTGAGTGATCAAGGGCCCTGCCACAAAAATGAAGGTTAGAGATCAAAATAAGAAAGAAAATTTTTGGAAGCAAAATGGATTAACAAATTGACCTATAAAAGAAACACAAAATTAAATAAATAAAAATCCAAAAATACAAGAAATGAGCCGTGGCCCTGGCAACGGCGCCATTTGATCAACCGCAAAATCGGCCCTTTAATAGTGCAAAATTAGCACTTCAAATTGTCGTAGCAGTCGGGCCGAAATAGGCTCATCAAAGAGACCATCTTATTGATATATTTCAAATAAGAATGAGATGGTCGAAATTTATATTTTTTTTTACTTGGCAAGATACCAAGGTCGAACTCAGGGACACGAGCCTTTCTCATATTAATCAGATTTCTCGTCTATTTAGCTAAGTGTTGAGTTAAGGACATATAGGTCAAATTATGAAAGACACGACACAACAATGCATTAAAATTAAACATGCATTTTTTTATTTTTATAATGCAAGTGAATACAAGGAAATGCAATGCAAATATGCCCTCAATAAAAGTAATGAGCCAAGTACACAAGGAATCAATTTCAGACTTTATCGAAATGATAAACTTGATTTGAACAAGGCATAAGTTAAGAAATAAGAGACACATGACTATAAAATAATACATCAAGATTACTGTGTCCAAAATGAAAATTTAATATGACATTAGAAAGTTCATCAAGCCAGCTTTAAAATGAAACTGAAATCAACTCGATCGGAGATATGTAGCTCAAGATATGCAATAAAGAAGCTAAGGGCATAACTGAAATAAAACATGAAAAGATAACTACAACCAGGTCCCTGGGAGGGACTAAAATGCAATAAAAATAAAGACGAGTCCTTCCCTGTAAATAAACCATGCGTGCGGGGGTATATTTGCAATTATTTAAACCCGCAAGGGTATGAGTGCAAATATCCCCAGGCGCGCAGGTGCTGCACGTGCGTCAGGATCTAGATGCGATATTGAAGAACTTCGTGGGCATCTCTGCAAATTGCCCAGAGTAGCACGTGCAACGCACGTGCTATCCAAGCTCGGAGGCAGATGAGGCTAGGCAGAGCTTTGTGGTGCTTCGGCCAGGCTCGGTGCAGGCTCGTTGAGGTTTGGAAGCATCCAACCCTGAGGTTCGAACGCTAGGCTCGGGGATGCTCTAATGATGACACATGGCTGAAGATGAACCCTCTGATCACAAGGATCGAAGGGCTCTCAAAGTCGTATGCGTGGCTGCTTCTAAACCATCAGATCTTTGAGGATCCGATGGCTCCTGTATAGTCGGCCAAGAGATATGTGTATGCACGAAGGTCATTGGAACGGGATGATCCAACGGTTGCTGGAGAGGAGGTTCCTGAGCGACGTGGCTGAATTCGAGTCGTCAGATGATGCACATCCGATGGCTACTGCTCCTTCATCTTCATCCTCGACTTGCGGCGAAATCTGGACTCCGACGATGCCTCTCCTCCTTCGCCGCTCGTTGTCGAAGGCTATGGAGCTCGTCTGATGTTCTTGAGAGGTTGTCAATGAAGTTGGAAGCTCGGGCAAGGTGTCAGGTATCTCAGCTCGGCCTATCGGAGTGCTGATGACGAGAGCGACGGTGACGAAGTTGGGTCCGATGATCCTGATGAATCTCCATTTCATCACCTTTATTCTATCATTTTAGCCTCAAAAACCCCAGCAAATGCAGAGAAATAGCATTAATTTGTATAAAATAGCATTCATTATTTATTGTATTTACTGTACATAAAATAAGGTTTTTAATGCCAAAATTGTAGAATAAAGGGAAGAAAAGAAAAAGGAATAAAATATTGCAAATATTTTAAGACCATAACCCCGAGACCAAGGACAGCATGGAATTGGTCGACAAGGAATAAAGTAGGGGGAGATAAGGGCCAAAATACAATAAATACTTCATTTACTTATTTTTCCATTACTGCATTTTTGACACCTGTTTTGTATATAATTATTTATTCATCAAATAAAGAAACTTTGATCATAAAAGTTGTAGATAATAATGTAAATAAAAAGACAAAATTGAGTTTGTGCAAAAATAATACACAGTGCACTTTTTATACACAAAATAAAAAGCAAAAATCTCAACTTCATAGACTCATATCTTGCAAATAAAAACTCCAAATCACCCAAACTCACCTTTAATTGTATATAGCATTCCATGAACTATTTTATAAAATTGGTTTCAGAATTTTTGGAGTCTATATGTAGAAGTTAGAATTTTGGCCCACCTTGTATATAGAACTCTATTAAAATATTCATTTTATTCAATATCCATTAATTTTATAAACTCATATTTTTAGAACCTTGTGAATAATGAATATAATACTTGTACATATTAAAATCAATAGAAAACCCAAAATAATTTGAGAAATAAAATAAGCCTATATAAGATATAGGCAAAATACCTATGTGAAGCATGTACATAAATAAAAAGGGGAACATTCTTTAAGTATTTTTATTCTTTTATATTTGTATAAATGTACATATTATATCCTAGTTATTAAAAATACAAATCTAAAACAAATAAATAAATAAATAAATAAAATACATTAAATATATTTTTTATAGGTAAAATACCTATAAGTATACTTACCTATACATATACACATTTATTTAAAAAATGTAAATAAACTCTTAAAAATAAAATAAAAAAATATTTATACTCACAAAAATAAGTTGTAAATTTATAAGAAAATAAAACAATAAAATAAAATAAACAAATTAAAAATAAAATACACAAAAATACATGTAAATACATACATATACACATTATTGTAATAAAACCGTAATAAAATAATTCATAAAAATAAATAAAAATCATATTAAAATACTACATACAATAATAAAGATTTTTTATTTTATACTCGAAAAATAATAAAATCATTTATTAACTTAAATAATTCGTTCTTTATTCCTCCAGCCTGTTTTGTCTTCTAGCGGCCTCTGTGGACCAATCGCAGGCCGCCAAGAGTTGACCTCGGGTCAACTCTTCAGACCCCAGGACTGCCCCTCTGACAAGTCACGAGAGGCCCCTTTTCCCCGATTTTTCACGCCAATTGTGTAGCTCGAGGGTGATAAGACCCTTCATGGAAATTGTTCCTTGTACATCCACGAATCACGCCACACCCCATGCTTCCTTGTACAAAGCCCAGATTCACCAGGATTCGCCGGCCAATAAGGGCGCAAACCCTGCTTATAAATAAACCTCCCGACCTCCTCCCCCAGTTTGGCCTCCCTTTCAGTCGTTTTCCTCCATCTATTCCAGTCCTTCGAGGTTCCTTGTGACAGGAGGGTCCTCCTGGAAGCTTCAGACGGTCGGAGGAGTCGAAGGAGCGCCCACGGCCGCCGCGTCGCCGGAGGTCCTGCTCCCTGGTCGCAAACCAGGTATAAGAGCTGATTTCTTCTCGTTCTTAGCTTAGTTTTAGTCTTTACTTTGTAGTTTAGCTTTTAGAGTCATCAGTAGAGCCTCAGGTGCTCGATTAGCCCAAGATCGAAGTTCGCCGGAGTTTAGCTCCGGCGAGCATCTCTACCCTGATCAGCACGTTATCCGACCCTCGCTCCACCTCATCTGCTTCCCCTACGTATTCTCCACGTACCCACGTTTCAGATCAACCAGAGCTCGCCTAGCTCTGCGAATCGAGGTTCTTCCTCCTCCGCTTCGCCGGACCTCGCCGCCCTCCACCCTCCCCTACTCTTTTACCCTAAACCCCTGGTCGAGGAAGACCCCCTCGAACCCCTCTTTCATTTGGTGCAGGACTCAAGTTGAAAGGAGCCCTCTGGGGCGTGATTCAAGTCCATTCGAGGTTCCAGGACCCCCTTGTCTTCTCCGAGCTCGTTCAGCCGATCTAGGAGGTCCTGGACCTTCTGGAGTATCTCGAACGGTGCGCACCGCTTCGCTGGACGCCTGGAGGCCACAAACAGCAACATCGAGCGCCTGGAGGCGGAGGAATCACCGATCGAAGCCAGGGAAGTCAGCTGTTCTTCCCTGTTCTTCGTGAGCAGCAGCAGCCGTTGGATCGAAGAGACAGCCCCAGTTCTAATCGGGGCCGTCCATCTAGCACCAGCCGTGGCCGTGCGATCAGATCTCAGATGCAATCACAGCCGCAGATCGTCGAAGGGGTATCGAGTGCCGAGGGCTCGACACGTGGATAAGTGGCGCACTGGAAGTCGTTGGATCGCGCGCCTTTAGGGGGTAAACTTCATATCTAGCCCCCCGCTTTTTGTATTTATAGTTTAGTCCCAAAAATAAAAAGTTACTTTGTAAATAAACTGTGTAATTTACAGAAGACCCCCTGTAGTTATTATATTTGCGTTGTAGTCCCTCTGAGCCTCACGTGTGGTCCCACGTGAGGCGCGTCAAAATTGCAGTCAAACCCTACCGGGTCTTAGTAATTGTAAAATGGCCTTGAAAATAAAACTTAACGTTCATCTTTATTGGAAATTTTGCCTGTATGCCCCTGCAAACTATTTTATTCGCACAAATACCCCTGCCAGGCCATTTAATTTTTGCATGCTTTGACTATTTATTTTGTGCACCATATCACTTCGAAAAAAATTGCAAAAATAGATTTAAGCTACTGATAGGGTGAGCCTGCACGCCATATTTTTAATTTTTCATTTTGTCTAATTTTTGCATTTATTAAAAATCAAAAACATGTCCTTTATTCACTGTCTAACAGAGAAAATCCCAAAAAAAAAATAGCGAAATGCATTGAAAAATTCCAAAAAAATTTCCCTATGGTGTATTTTGAACTATGTTAGTGTCAGTCCAAAAATCCCTAAAAATCTAAAAAGAAAAAAAAAATAAAAAAACCCACCGCCTCACAAGGATGACTGATATGCACATATAGGCGCATGCATTTTCGTATTGCTCTCTGTGGTTCGACCTCTACATGCTTGTTCCCTATACATTTTTGTGGTAGAGTAAATAAAGATTAATTCACATTTCTTTTTGAACTTCATTGATGTATTGATCTTTAGTGTGGGTTAATTGTTGATTAAACTCAGATTTTGATTGGTCGACACTTCGACTGTGTTCCCGCCTTGTGTGGATCACAAGACCGATCTACAAATCGAGTTTATCAAATGGCGCCGTTGCCGGGGAGCAATGAGCATAGCCTACTTTATTTTTGTCATTCTTGTGTACATTTTTGATTCATAATTGATGCTATTTTGTGAGCAGCTATTTTATTGCCATTAATCACTGTGCTTCATTGATTCATTTCTTGTGATTATCTTTATGTGCTCTATGATAGATTGATTGAGCTATTCTAATACACTCTTTTTGTGACCATGATGCGAGAGTCCGCCACGCAAGGATGGTTTCTTAGGAGGCCAATGCAGCCAAGCTTGGAGGAGGATGGTCTCCCCTTCTCATGACCATCAGGAGAGAGTATCAAGGAAGCAAGGAGATATGGATTAGATAGGCTTAGAACACTTAGGATTATCTCTGTAATTTTTGGTAAGAGAGAGACAATTTTGGCATGTAATAATTAACCGGACTCTACTCTACACAATGAGGTCCAGTGCCCGGGTGTCTGTTCACCTGGGGGCCTCATCGCTGTTTTCCGCGATTTCTACCGCCTTCTTTCCTTTGTTTTCCGCTATTTTGTGCTTTTCGCCTTTATTTTACTTTGTTTTGTGTGCTTGGAGCCCCTAGATATAGGTTGCTTGACTCGGTAGCTAGGTCCAAACATTAATAAGAATGCATGTTCCTATAGTCTACTTCGTATGGATCTAGTCAAACTTAAACAGCTAAGTCATTTATCTCTTAACCCACGTGCCGTGAGCGAGCCCCATCAAGCGCTACTCCTGAACTCGAGTGTGTCGAGAAGAGGAGGGGTGCGCCAAGACCGGACCCTTAGGTTAAAGATGAATGACCAGCTTGTGGTTCTTCACGTTAATAGCAGCTAATGTTTAGGGCGATTTTGACGAATGCACACCGCCATGTAGATAGGTTTAAAAATTCTGTTTTGCATACCACATGGAGAGAGCTGGGATGCACTGTAAGTCTTCTAACTCAGCATGCATCATTCGGTTCAATGGTGAGATTTCCATCATAGAACCACTTGCATGGCTTTTTCGCTATCTCCCTCTGATTTTGAGCACCTAGGACTTAAATGAAAATCTACCAAAACGTTAGGCGCTGGTATGAAACAGATCCAAAAAAAGTGAAAACCCAAAAAAAATAAAACTAGGGGACTGCTAAATAAACTTTGACCGTAATTAAAATCCGTAATGGACTATCATTGTACCGGGTTCATAAAGCCCTCATTGTTTTCAGGTACCTTGGAGGGGGACCAAAACCCTACTCCCTTGAGCGAGTGCGACCCCCTAAGGATTAGAGCCAAAAGCCCAGTCTGCAACTGCCTTGTGTATCGCCTGGATTTCCGAAGTAATGGCGCTTCTATCGTACGTAGGCAAGTAGGGCTTGGTCACCAACGATGACTCTCTGTTGTGATGAGCATCGACCCTGTCCGAAGTATCGAGCATAGGCCACGCCTTCACGGGGGTGTCTGTCTCATTGTCCTGCGTCCGAGTAGGTTCTTGTACGCACACAGGTGATTCCGTTGCGAGCGAGGACCGAAGTAGCGGTTTCGCCTATCGGCTCCCTCCCTCTATTTCTTTGGCTGAGTAGGGATCCAGGAAGGGTTACGAGGACTCCAAAAAGTACAGACTACAGGTTACACAGGAGGAGGACAAGTACGGGATAACCTTCCGGCAGTACTCTCTCCTATAGGGTAGCGTACTAAGGACTTGTTATAAGATATGCCTGAAATAACAACTCTAAAAATGAAAAGATAATAGCCGAACCTTTACGGCTTCACATGGCGTGAGTTGGTGAACCCTATTTTGAATTGTGTTTGTATGGATCTAGATTAAGGTTCAAAAATCAAGTCCCGCGCCTTTGCGCAAAATTTTGTTGTGTCACTCCTCTTTGACCCCCGCTCAGTGTGAGCCTTTTCTACTGTTTTGCACTCCTTTGTATTCTTCGTTGACCATCGTATCTTTCATCCAACATCCTATCTTCTCTTGTACTTCTCGAAGTTGATCCATGGATGGTTTCCGTCAGGACCATGCCGACACCCACATCGATTCCATGGACTCAACTCCGCCAATAACTTCGAGGCGATTCACGAGAACCTAATCCGGACTTTGCGGATCGATCTCTAGACTCCTCGTTTTCTTCCTTTCTCTTGACCACCCAATAAACTGGGATCACCTTTGTCCCACTTTCGCCGTTGTGAAGGGAAGTCGATTACAGTCTACATCCTTTTCCATTCACAACATGCTGGGGTTAACCTGAATTCCAACCTCATCTCGGCAGCTGAACATTGATTACAAGCAGTCTGATCAAGACTATCTCCTCATGCAGATAGAAGCCAGTGCAAGCCCTGGAGACTACTCCGGAGTTCGTCTCTTCCGACTCAGACCCTGACATGGCTCCCGGAGGAAAGGGCAAGGGTCAGCAGCCACCCACACCAGAGGGACAGGCGCCAGATCAGAATCAGGTCAATGCACAATTACTGGCATCTATCCAGGCCATCCAGCAGCAGCTGACCGAACAGGCCCTCACTCAGACAGCTTTCCAGGACATGTTGAATGATATGATTAACCGAGATGATGGAGGAGGAGGCAGAGGCAGAGGAGGCAGGAGAGGAGAAGGTGAAGGTGGAGGAGGTGGTGATGACCACAATGATGATCTTGAATTACCACCACAGAAACCTACCCTTAAAGAAACATACAACCCGGGAGACAGCCAGATGACCGAATGGATCCTCATTCTACCGGTACACGCTCACTTTGAGTTGAAGCCCCAATTCATTGCTCTTCTTCCTGCATTCCATGGAAACACCAGCGAGGAGCCGTACATCCACCTGCAGCAATTCTCCCGCATTTGCCGTACTACTCACTATCCCAATGTCCCTCTGGACATTGTCAAGATGACGGCTTTCCCCTTCATCCTACAGGATAAGGCCCTTTATTGGGTCAATCACATGGGAAAAGTTGTGACGACCTGGGAGGAGCTAAAGTCCGCCTTCTTGCACAAGTACTACCCTCTGGGTCGGCTCAACCAGATGCGAGCCCGTATCAGTAATTTCTCCCAAGGACCCCATGAGTCGATACATGAAGCATGGGAGAGATTCACTGACCTGCAGGAGAAATGTCCCCATCATGATATTCCGAAGACCAGCTTGGTTCAGCATTTCTTCGGGGGACTGAACATTGAAAGTCAAAGGCTCGTAGACGCAGCATGTGGGGGCTCACACTTCAATAAGGATGAAGACGTCGTCTGGCAGATCTTTGAAGAAATGGCCGAAGGAGAGGCCGCCCTCTCTTCATCCAAGGCTTATCAGAAGCAACCTCAGATCCTTCAAAAACAAGTGCACATGGCAGCGTCTAAGGAATCAGAGAGAGATGAGAGCTCCAACCTCAGCATCATCGGGGGCCATCTCTCTAAAGTTGACATCATCGAGAAGCGATCACAGGATCTCGAAAAACTCGTCGTGATCGAGAAGAGGACCCAGAGTTTGGACAAGCTGGATCACATCACCAAGCAGCTGGAACTGCTGGTAGGTACCATCAATTCTGTTCAGTCGACAGCCCCGCTCGAAGCTCCAGCTGAGAGAAAAGACGAGCAACCACCGCTACACCAGCCTCAGCCGAGCCAGCAACCACCGGCAGTTCAGCACGTGTACTACGTGCAGGCACCTGATCAGAGCCAGCCGCAACAGCAGATGGTTGTGTATCAACCAGAGTTTATCTCAGAAACCGATTCAGTGTTCCCACCACCACCCCTGGTCCAGGAAGTTAATGGGGTTTGGACTCATGATGCACAGCCGACCCGTCCTATGGGACAACCACAGGGTCAGCCATTTGCCAACCGGCAATACCACCAACCTCAGGGTGGTCGCTTTGGGCAATCCTCCCAGCAGCACCAATACCAGCAGCCTCCCCAGTTTGGACATCAGTGGCGGCAGAACCATCCATACCAGCAGCAGCCGCAATACCGGCACCCACAGCTGTATCACCAGTACGCGGTTGCTCCGCCTCAGCAATACCAGCAGTATCCACCTCTGTCTTATCAGCAACTTCAACTTCGTGCCCCGCCTCAGCATCACCAGCAATAGTCTCAGCACCAGCAGATGCAACAACAGCGTGGTCTGCACGCTGACACCACCGAGGCACCTCCAGTGAACCCCCCCATGGATTGTCTAGCCCAGCTTGTCAAAGGGCTAGCAGAGATGACCAAGCGGCTTGATGACCTGACTGCCACCCGAACCACCATCCCGGCTCAGGTCGAAGCAAATCCCAATAATTTCAAGAAAAAAGAGCAGGTAGAATGTGATGTCCTGTCCGTATCTGGTAATGATACTACTGTTTATTCTAATGCTGTAACTCTTAGGAGCGGTAGGACCTTGCCTCCGCCTGCTACTAAAAGTGGGGAGAATAAAGAAACAGGTGGATCGTCATCTTCCGTATCAGCCGTACCAGCCACAGGGGCGGGTGAGGAGGAAGAAGAAGGAGAAGCCAGTCCAGCCGTCGTGCCATGCCAGCAACAACCTCAGCCGAAAATACAAAAAAATCAGCAAAAACAAAAACAACAAAAAGAAGCTCGTAGCAGAAGCGAAGCCGTGCCAGCATCGGAGGAGCCGACAGCAACCGCCGATCCCTCGCCAGCCGATGGAGCAGATGCTACCCTTTTTGATCGCCCAACAACACCAGCATGCCAAGACCCAGCTTGTACCCTTTTTCGTAATTCGGGTGTACAACATTCTGTGGGCGATGATTTTGATGTAAATAAGAACTCTGATTTTCCTGCCAGTAGTGTACATATTCCTTTTCCTCAAGCAATACAAAAATCCAAAAAAATTGCAAAATAAAAAAATGCATTGTCCGACCCAGGTGTTGTGGACATCTTGGACAAATTTACTGTTGAGATTCCCTTGCTAAAGGCCGTGGAATACATGCCAGCCGTGAAGAAAGGACTGAAGGAAGTATGTACTACTAAGCGTCGCCCATCAAGAAAGAACAGACGCCAGCAAGTTGAGAAACATGTCCTCTCATTAGCCACGGTCGCAGCTATCAGCAATCTCCCCCAGAAGAAACAAGACACCGGAGCACCTCTGATCAGTTGTGTGATTTTTGACCAAGTCTTCGAGCGCACTCTCTTGGATAGTGGTTCTTCCATCAACCTTCTGCCCTCGACCATAATGCAGGAATTTGGGCTGGGACCGCTCAAGCAGACACGCATGATCCTTCAGTTTGCTGACCGATCCGTCAAGCGGCCCCAAGGTCTCTTAGAAGACGTGATAGTTAAAGTGCAGAAAATGAAATTCCCAGCTGACTTTGTAGTCCTTGATATGGACTCACCTGCACCCTTGCTCCAGACCCCTATCATCCTTGGCAGACCATTCCTTCGTACTTCAGGCGCCGTGGTTGATTACGGGTCTGGGAAGATCACTTTCAGCTCGAATTCCCAGCAAATCACGATAAACATGAACAAAGAGCAGAATGCCACAACAGATGAGAGCCAGGCAGCATCAGATGCGGACTGTGAATTTATTGCAGAGATCAGAGACTCAGCGTTATCATTAGATGATTCATGGACCCGAGAAATCCTCACTCTCGAGGAAGACTTGGAAAGCGCAGTCAGCATATGCTCCGATGATTCTTGGGAGACAGATTCTCAGATGCAGGCGCATCTTTTTGAGCAATCACTCCGAACCGAACATGATCAGCTTAGCGCAGAACCGTTCGGTACACCACCAGGATCTCAACAGAATATTGAGGATGGCAACATCTTCACTGAAGTACTGCCCACCGTCAGCATGGTGTCAGAGGTGACAGATAAAGTGGACAGATCAAAACCAGAACTCAAGCCACTTCCGGCAGACCTGAAGTATGCTTTCCTTATGGGTGAAGAACAAATGTATCCGGTCATCATCAGCAGCAGGCTGAGACCAGATCAGGAATCTCGACTTCTCGAGGTTCTAGAGAAGAACCGCAAGGCACTTGGATGGAACGTATCAGATCTCCGAGGGATAAATCCAGCCTTGTGTTCACACCACGTCTATTTAGAAGAAGACGCCAAGCCGTCCCGCGAATTTCAGAGAAGGCTGAACCCTAACCTTCGGGACGTCGTCATGAAAGAAATCACGAAGTGGTGTGATGCAGGCTTCATTTATCCCATCTCCGATTCAAAATGGGTAAGCCCATTGCATATAGTTCCCAAGAAATCAGGGCTTACCGTGGTTACAAATGACAAAGGGGAGGAAATTTCTACTCGGGTACCAACATCCTGGCGGGTTTGTGTTGACTACCGCCGTCTCAATGCAGCAACTAAGAAGGATCACTTTCCCTTGCCATTCATTGATCAAGTGCTGGAAAGATTAGCAGGCAAGGAATTCTTCTGCTTTCTGGATGGGTACTCCGGGTACAACCAAGTGGCGATCGCCCCTGAAGACCAAGAAAAGACCACCTTCACTTGCCCGTTTGGCACCTACGCCTTCAAGAGAATGCCCTTTGGTTTGTGCAATGCACCTGCAACCTTCCAAAGATGCATGTTAGCAGTCTTTGCCGAGATGGTAGGCAGTTTTCTCGAGGTGTTCATGGACGATTTCTCTGTCTATGGTGATAGTTTCGATTCTTGTCTCGAGCATCTAGACAGAGTGCTTCAGAAATGCCGAGAAGTCAATTTAGTGCTCTCATGGGAAAAGAGCCACTTTATGGTCACCGAAGGTATTGTGCTGGGTCATGTCGTTTCCAAGCGTGGCATGGAAGTCGACCCGGCGAAGGTGGACGTCATTTCAAACCTTCAGCCACCTCAGTCAGTTAAGAATGTGAGGTCATTCCTGGGGCATGTGGGATTCTACAGGCGATTCATCAAGGATTTCAGCCGCATTGCCCGACCTCTGACAGAACTCTTGTGCAAGGAGACTGAGTTCATTGTTGATCAGCCGGTTCTCGTTGCTTTCAATCACTTGAAGGAGCTTATCACTCAGGCTCCAATCTTACAGCCGCCCGACTGGACTCTCCCTTTTGAAATAATGACCGATGCGTCAGATTTTGCAGTTGGAGTTGTTCTTGGGCAAAGAAAAGACAAAGTGCCCTACGCCATTCACTATGCCAGCAGAACATTAGATGAAGCACAGAGAAATTACACTGTGACAGAGAAGGAACTGCTGGTTGTGGTTTTCGCCTTAGAGAAGTTCAGATCCTATTTGTTGGGATCAAAAGTCACCATCTTTACAGACCACTCTGCTATCCGCTACTTACAACAGAAGAAGGATGCCAAGCCAAGACTGATTCGTTGGATCCTTCTCCTCCAGGAATTCGATTTGGAAATCAAGGACAAGCCTGGAACCCAGAATGTGGTAGCGGATCATCTCTCCAGAATAGAGCAGCATGAACCTCCCCTGAGCAATGCACCTATCACAGAAACCTTCCCTGACGAAGCCATTTTAGCTGTGGATTCTCTTCCTTGGTATGCTGAGATAGTCAATTACCTCGTCTCTGGGGTAAGACCTTCGGAATGGACGAAGAACCAAAAGAACAAATTCATGTCGACCATCCGTTTCTACCATTGGGAAGATCCTCTTTTATTCAGAGAAGGAGCAGATTGTATTTGGCGCAGGTGCATCCCTCAGACGGAACAATCAAGTGTCCTCGAGCATTGTCACTCGCTCGAATCTGGTGGACACCACTCTGGAGATCGGACGGCAGCCAAAGTACTTCAGTGTGGCTTCTGGTGGCCTACTTTATTCAAGGATGCATCTGAATTTGTTAAACGATGCACTGACTGTCAGAGAATGAAAGGTACACTCACTGCCAAAGATTCAATGCCCCTGAAAATCATTCAGATAGCAGATGTCTTTGATGCATGGGGCATTGATTTCATGGGACCTTTCCCTAACAGTCAAGGATTTGAGCACATCCTTCTCGCTGTCGATTACGTGAGTCATTGGGTTGAAGCTATCCCTGCTCGAGCTGCCGACAGCAAAACAGTTTGCCAGTTTCTGAAGAAGAACATCATTTCGCGGTTCGGGATACCAAAAATCCTTATCTCAGACGGGGGAAGTCACTTCATTAACAAAGAGGTCAAGAAGTTAACGAAGGAGTACGGCATCGACCATCGGGTTGCTACTCCTTATCATCCTCAGACCAATGGCATGGCAGAGTTATCAAACAGAGAAATCAAGACTATCCTGCAGAAACTTGTTAGGCCAAACAGAAAGGACTGGTCTCAACTCTTGGACTCGGTTCTATGGGCATACCGAACAGCCTACAAATCTCCCTTGGGCATGTCGCCCTATCGTCTTGTATATGGAAAGCCGTGCCATCTGCCCGTGGAATTAATTCACAAGTCTTTATGGGCAATCAACAGCTGTAATTTGGACTCACACCAAAGTGGTCAGAAGAGAAAAGATGATCTGAACAGACTCTTGGAATTCCGAGACTATGCATACGATAACACCTTGATGTACAAGGAGAAGGTGAAACGCTGGCACGACAGGCACATCAGACGAAAGACCTTTGACGTTGGACAGAGAGTATGGTTATTTGATGCAAAGTTGCGGATATTCCCAGGTAAATTAAAGAGTAAGTGGACAGGGCCATTTCGAGTTTGTGAAGTGCGTGACAATGGAAGCATTGCTATATCAGAATTGTCCTCTGACGCACAGCCATTCGTCGTCAACGGCCACCTACTGAAGCCTTATCTCGAACCAGATACATTCTTGGCCGTTGTTGACTCCGTTCAGCTCATGCACCATGATGATACCTCGACAGCACCTGCGGCATCGAAAGATTCAGACTATGCAATCCAGCAACTATTTATCTGATTTTCTTCTTTTCTTCTTTTCCTTTTCTAGCCTCTTTTTGTATCTAAAAGGTGCCGACCTTGTGGACAGTTTTCTGTACTTAGGACGTACTTTGTCCTAAGTATAGGGGGGCGTGCACCCCGAGTATTTCCATTCTTTGATCCTCTCCATTGTCTCCTCTTCTTGTCTATACTTAGGGATATCTTACCCTAAGTATAGGGGGAGACAATCTGAGTACGATCTGTTCATTCCCACCTTGACCCTCCCTGCTTTTTGTACAGTCTGCTATACTTAGGATTACTTGATCCTAAGTATAGGGGGGACGGTCAACTTCTCATTCCTTAATTCCATTTATTTACATTCTTTAGATCTGTCTATACTCAGTACGAGTTATGTCTTTGCTTTTCCTTTCGATCTATGAGGACATAGCTCAAGCTAAGTATAGGGGGGTCGTATATACCATGTATATACTATAAGCCATAACTCATACTGAAAAATAAAATATCACCTTGATATAAAATAGAACATAAAAAGTAGCTTTATAATAATGAAAGATGATTGTGAGTTCCTCAGACTCTTTGTAATTGTACTGATTATTAAGTCAGAAAAATGTTTTGTACAAAAAGTTCTTTTTAGAAAATCTTGTGAAAATGGTTTGAAAATAGTGTGTACAAGTATTCAACCTTTGAAAAATCAGTTTGGTGTGAAAAATTTACTTTCTTTGAGTGAAATTAAAATGTGTGCAAACTAGTGTGCAAATGATTGTGAAAATTGATTGTCAAATTGTTTTGAAAAATCTATCTATGTTGTGTAAAACCTTTGCAAAAATCAATTTCAAATGCGTGTAAATATTGCAAAATTATTTTGGACTATAGTTCTCAAAATTCTTGTGAAACTGATCCTCGAATAAGTCTGAGGAGTCTGCACAAAAATCTCTCATTTGTAAATAAGGAATAAGTTCAAATAAAGCCTATAAGACCAAAACCATATTATACATAAAATACAGTTTCTCTTCTTTTGTATATACTGACTAATAAATCAGATACCTATATAGTATGATTTGAAAAATAGTGTGACCAGTTTTGAAAGATTTGATGCGAAATGATTTCAAACTGTGTGAAAATTGTTTTTATGGCAAAAATTTTTCTTTGTGTGAAAGAAAGGATTTGAAAGACCTGTGTGCAAATATTTTGAAAAATGTTTGTCAGAATTATTGTGAAAAAATGTACATATAGTGTGAAAATTCTTTGCAAAAATAGTTTTCAAATGCGTGTAAATGATTGCAAAAATTATCGTGTACTATAGTTTGCAAAACTATTTTCAAAACTAGAACTGAAGGATAAGATCACTATTACAAATACCTGTAAATAAGAAATAAAGTACATAAAATTCTTTCTCAACAACCTAAATAAACTATTCCATGTAAAGTCTGTATAAATTCATACATTTTGTAAATAAAGCAGTACGCCCGTGTAAATAATGGTATATACTTTTTGTATGTGTCAAGCTCTTATTTTATTTGCAAAAATTCTTTGTGTAAAAATATTCTTTGATTCTTTTTAAATCCTCTGTGAAAATTTGCATCATTCATTGTGCATAGCATAAGCATACCATGCATATTCTTTTTTGAGTGAGCTTGATGACTGAATCAGTCTAATAAAGTCTCGAATTGGAGCTTGGTTGGACCCTACTGCACCTAACTGCACTGGAACCTTATGGGAACTAGGTTTAAGGTACTTCAGGTCTAGTCAGACTTAATTCTTTGAGAAAGCAGGGCTGGGTTCAAGTCACCTTAGTGGACTAACTAGAACTTTTCGAAACACACACATGACTCTTGTCGGCCGTGACCTAACTTGGACACCTGCACCTTTCACTTGGCTCAACTCAGTTGGAGTGGTGAGGAGGTTGGATTTACCAGTCTGAGACGCACACGGGTGGAAACATTCGTCCTCGTCTAGGGAGGGAAGTGCGCCCCAACCTGGTCCTGTTTCAATGAAACCGAATGACGGGAGAGTGTGGGTTGCAATAAAGCTTCAAAAGAGGGATAGTCTACTGGCTCAAGAAGAAATTTCTTGTATATATGCTGCACCATGTAGATATGTTGTACAGATGCACTTGAAAAAAAAAACTCCAAAAAAGTGGTGGGTCGGATTGAGAATTTAATAACCCCACCGGAGTGTATATAGTCCAATAAAGCAAAAGCTTATGGTATCACTGTTACATCTCGAGAAGCTTGCAGCGGGAGACTTAGCTACACTGGTTGAGCTCCCAAAAATTCTATACCTCTTATTCCCCCTCTTCTTGAGCTGGTTGCCACTTGAACTTAGAAGGGAATACCCCGCTCCTTGACGGTAGAGGGCTGGATTAGGGAATCATTGGGTTGTCATGCTGGAGAAGCTAGTCTCTTTGTCATTTCAGTTGAGGAGAGCCACTATCACTTACACTGTACAAGTCAGTTTCATAGTCATAAGGGTTTGTGTATGGTGTAGGCTAGTTCTGACCAAGCTATTGAGGTGGGTTGAACAAAGTTCCGTGACTATCAAAGGCTGTTGTATTTTAGAGCTGGTTCCCGATCAGGTTCCACACACATCCACACCCAGGGTCTGACAGGAGCTCCAATCTCGGATTTTGTAAAGACATGCATTGCACTGAAAGCACCCCTATTCACTCTATCTTCCTTTCATTTTCCTTTTTCTTTTCTTTATTCTTTTTGTACTTATTGCATAAGTGTTTGCTAGGGACTAGCAAAGGCAAGTATAGGGGGGTGATGAATCTCCATTTCATCACCTTTATTCTATCATTTTGGCCTCAAAAACCCCAGCAAATGCAGAGAAATAGCATTAATTTGTATAAAATAGCATTCATTATTTATTGTATTTACTGTACATAAAATAAGGTTTTTAATGCCAAAATTGTAGAATAAAGGGAAGAAAAGAAAAAGGAATAAAATATTGCAAATATTTTAAGACCATAACCCCGAGACCAAGGACAGCATGGAATTGGTCGACAAGGAATAAAGTAGGGGGAGATAAGGGCCAAAATACAATAAATACTTCATTTACTTATTTTTCCATTACTGCATTTTTGACACCTGTTTTGTATATAATTATTTATTCATCAAATAAAGAAACTTTGATCATAAAAGTTGTAGATAATAATGTAAATAAAAAGACAAAATTGAGTTTGTGCAAAAATAATACACAGTGCACTTTTTATACACAAAATAAAAAGCAAAAATCTCAACTTCATAGACTCATATCTTGCAAATAAAAACTCCAAATCACCCAAACTCACCTTTAATTGTATATAGCATTCCATGAACTATTTTATAAAATTGGTTTCAGAATTTTTGGAGTCTATATGTAGAAGTTAGATTTTTGGCCCACCTTGTATATAGAACTCTATTAAAATATTCATTTTATTCAATATCCATTTATTTTATAAACTCATATTTTTAGATTCTTGTGAATAATGAATATAATACTTGTACATATTAAAATCAATAGAAAACCCAAAATAATTTGAGAAATAAAATAAGCCTATATAAGATATAGGCAAAATACCTATGTGAAGCATGTACATAAATAAAAAGGGGAACATTCTTTAAGTATTTTTATTCTTTTATATTTGTATAAATGTACATATTATATACTAGTTATTAAAAATACAAATCTAAAACAAATAAATAAATAAATAAATAAAATACATTAAATATATTTTTTATAGGTAAAATACCTATAAGTATACTTACCTATACATATACACATTTATTTAAAAAATGTAAATAAACTCTTAAAAATAAAATAAAAAAAGATTTATACTCACAAAAATAAGTTGTAAATTTATAAGAAAATAAAACAATAAAATAAAATAAACAAATTAAAAATAAAATACACAAAAATACATGTAAATACATACATATACACATTATTGTAATAAAACCGTAATAAAATAATTCATAAAAATAAATAAAAATCATATTAAAATACTACATACAATAATAAAGATTTTTTATTTTATACTCGAAAAATAATAAAATCATTTATTAACTTAAATAATTCGTTCTTTATTCCTCCAGCCTGTTTTGTCTTCTAGCAGCCTCTGTGGACCAATCGCAGGCCGCCAAGAGTTGACCTCGGGTCAACTCTTCAGACCCCAGGACTGCCCCTCTGACAAGTCACGAGAGGCCCCTTTTCCCCGATTTTTCACGCCAATTGTGTAGCTCGAGGGTGATAAGACCCTTCATGGAAATTGTTCCTTGTACATCCACGAATCACGCCACACCCCATGCTTCCTTGTACAAAGCCCAGATTCACCAGGATTCGCCGGCCAATAAGGGCGCAAACCCTGCTTATAAATAAACCTCCCGACCTCCTCCCCCAGTTTGGCCTCCCTTTCAGTCGTTTTCCTCCATCTATTCCAGTCCTTCGAGGTTCCTTGTGACAGGAGGGTCCTCCTGGAAGCTTCAGACGGTCGGAGGAGTCGAAGGAGCGCCCACGGCCGCCGCGTCGCCGGAGGTCCTGCTCCCTGGTCGCAAACCAGGTATAAGAGCTGATTTCTTCTCGTTCTTAGCTTAGTTTTAGTCTTTACTTTGTAGTTTAGCTTTTAGAGTCATCAGTAGAGCCTCAGGTGCTCGATTAGCCCAAGATCGAAGTTCGCCGGAGTTTAGCTCCGGCGAGCATCTCTACCCTGATCAGCACGTTATCCGACCCTCGCTCCACCTCATCTGCTTCCCCTACGTATTCTCCACGTACCCACGTTTCAGATCAACCAGAGCTCGCCTAGCTCTGCGAATCGAGGTTCTTCCTCCTCCGCTTCGCCGGACCTCGCCGCCCTCCACCCTCCCCTACTCTTTTACCCTAAACCCCTGGTCGAGGAAGACCCCCTCGAACCCCTCTTTCATTTGGTGCAGGACTCAAGTTGAAAGGAGCCCTCTGGGGCGTGATTCAAGTCCATTCGAGGTTCCAGGACCCCCTTGTCTTCTCCGAGCTCGTTCAGCCGATCTAGGAGGTCCTGGACCTTCTGGAGTATCTCGAACGGTGCGCACCGCTTCGCCGGACGCCTGGAGGCCACAAACAGCAACATCGAGCGCCTGGAGGCGGAGGAATCACCGATCGAAGCCAGGGAAGTCAGTTGTTCTTCCCTGTTCTTCGTGAGCAGCAGCAGCCGTTGGATCGAAGAGACAGCCCCAGTTCTAATCGGGGCCATCCATCTAGCACCAGCCGTGGCCGTGCGATCAGATCTCAGATGCAATCACAGCCGCAGATCGTCGAAGGGGTATCGAGTGCCGAGGGCTCGACACGTGGATAAGTGGCGCACTGGAAGCCGTTGGATCGCGCGCCTTTAGGGGGTAAACTTCATATCTAGCCCCCCGCTTTTTGTATTTATAGTTTAGTCCCAAAAATAAAAAGTTACTTTGTAAATAAACTGTATAATTTGCAGAAGACCCCCTGTAGTTATTATATTTGCGTTGTAGTCCCTCTGAGCCTCACGTGTGGTCCCACGTGAGGCGCGTCAAAATTGCAGTCAAACCCTGCCGGGTCTCAGTAATTGTAAAATGGCCTTGAAAATAAAACTTAACGTTCATCTTTACTGGAAATTTTGCCTGTATGCCCCTGCAAACTATTTTATTCGCACAAATACCCCTGCCAGGCCATTTAATTTTTGCATGCTTTGACTATTTATTTTGTGCACCATATCACTTCGAAAAAAATTGCAAAAATAGATTTAAGCTACTGATAGGGTGAGCCTGCACGCCATATTTTTAATTTTTCATTTTGTCTAATTTTTGCATTTATTAAAAATCAAAAACATGTCCTTTATTCACTGTCTAACAGAGAAAATCCCAAAAAAAAATAGCGAAATGCATTGAAAAATTCCAAAAAAAATTCCCTATGGTGTATTTTGAACTATGTTAGTGTCAGTCCAAAAATCCCTAAAAATCTAAAAAGAAAAAAAAATAAAAAAACCCACCGCCTCACAAGGATGACTGATATGCACATATAGGCGCATGCATTTTCGTATTGCTCTCTGTGGTTCGACCTCTACATGCTTGTTCCCTATACATTTTTGTGGTAGAGTAAATAAAGATTAATTCACATTTCTTTTTGAACTTCATTGATGTATTGATCTTTAGTGTGGGTTAATTATTGATTAAACTCAGATTTTGATTGGTCGACACTTCGACTGTGTTCCCGCCTTGTGTGGATCACAAGACCGATCTACAAATCGAGTTTATCAGATCCTCCGGCCATTGAAGGATTAGTTGACCTGCAGTGTTAGGCAAAAAACCGAAGCGTGCTACTTGTGGTGCGTGCGTAGTGGAGGTGAAGTGGGAGCTTGGTGAGCGGAGAAGGAGGAAGCTCAAAGCTCCTCTGCCGTGGGGGCGGAGGAGATGGGTCTGTCGGCGACGAAGTATGGAAGAAGGAGACTGAAGCTGTCGAAGGCGGCGCGTGAAAGGGGGAGGCGTGGCGGAGCTCTAGGAGCAGTCAATGGAGCGGGAAAGGGGATAGAACGACCTAAAAAAGTTACGAGCAAATAAAAGAAAATACAAAGAGGGATCGAAGGAGCTTACCTGGTCGGAGGCGGAGCGGGGGCTTGGGCTGGGGCTCAAATCGAGCCCCGGGTCTTCGTTGGACGTCGTCAGCCGGTCGACGCAGCTCGGGCGGTCGCTAGGCGCCGCAACTCCACCGTGTGTGGCGGAGGGTCTCACCGGAGGCGCGCGTCGTCTTCGCGCTCCATCCCACCTCCTCGCTGTCACCGAGAGGTGGAGGAATGCTAGGCGTGGCCCCGCGTACAAGTGGACAAGGTGATTTGAAGAAAGGGGCGGCGTATTTGAAGACGACGGTGGTGGAACTGTTGGTGGAGACGTGATTTGTCTGGGGATCGTGGGACGACTGGAAGGGTGTCATGGGTCGTGGAGGAATGTGCGAGGGTGATGGATGACTGGGGAAGACCGAGAGGCGGTTGGCGAGGTGTGAGGTGGTCGGAGGTGGTCAAGATAATGGGAAGGGCGAGGGAGATGTGCGTGATGGAGAACGTGTGGAGAGAGGGGGGTCGGAGGTTGACGATGACTGTCGTCCGTTGGATCTGGAGATCCAACGGCGGATAGTTGGGCGCAACGCGACGGTCCTGATTAGATCTGGAGCGTAGTGATCGGCGGCCATGAAACTGCCATGTGGCAGGCTAAGGGATCGGCGCTAACGGACGATTTGGATGAGGAGTTAGGGCTGATCGAGCGGTTAGGAACAGAGAGCGGATTGAGCGGCTCAGATCAGAGGATCGAAGGTGTGATCGGAAAGCACCAGTTACGCCACGTGGCACGCTCTGGTGAGAGCGCTCACGTGCGGTGTAGATTGAAGGCAGGGATGATCAGACGGTCGAGGCAAAGGGGCGCACGTGGAAGAGATTTGGCCATTGGATCTGGAGGCGATCTGATGGCCCGGATCGCGGGCGGATGCTGCAAGAAGGAGCGGGCCACGTGGCTCACCCAGATTGGGCCACGTGGCCCAATCAGATTATTCTAATCTTCCAGTTGATGTTTGAAGGCCTAGATGGCTGAATTTGAGAAAACGCAAAACATGAAAGTTGTAGATCTTGACGAGATCTACAAGTTTCATGTTGGCCAAAACTGGAGATGAAGTCAAATAAAGGTCCGAAATATTTTTGAGGGTATTTTTAAGTCTAAAAATACCACGAATTTTTATTTTGCCATTTTTTGTGGTTTTTAATTTATTTGGGTCTCTGATAATTACAGGACATTAACTGGGTTTTATTAACACTAAGCTTAAGCAAGGGGGTTAATAATGGGAAATTGTGATGATGATATTGAGTTTCATCAGTTATGCAATGCTCCCAGTACTTTTCAAAGGAGCATGATTGTTGTATTCGCCGAAATGGTCGGCGAATTCCTGGAAGTCTTCATGGATGACTTCTCGATCCACGGTGATTCCTTTGACTCATGTCTTAGGAATCTGGATCGAGTCCTCAAGTGATGTTATGAGGTCAATCTGGTGCTCTCCTGGGAGAAAAGTCACTTCATGGTGACGGAGGGCATTGTGTCGGGGCATGTCATCTCCAAGAGAGGAATGGAGGTTGACCATGCCAAGGTGGATGTGATCAGACGCCTCCAACAACCAACCAACGTAAAATAGTTGTGGTCTTTCCTCGGACATGTTGGATTTTATCGAAGATTTATCAAAGATTTCTCTAAGATTGCCATACCACTGAGTGAGCTTTAGGCAAGAACATGGAGTTTATTGTTGATCACAAATGTCTTGAAGCCTTTAAGCAACTACAAGGAATGATCATGGATGCCCCAATCCTACAAACCCTAGATTGGTCTCTTCCTTTTGAGATCATGACGGATGCATCGGATTTTACTGTTGGGGTTGTGTTAGGACAGAGGAGGGATGGCGTCCCGTTCGCCATACACTACAAAAGCAAAGTGCTTGATACTGCTCAGCGTAACTATACAGTTACAGAAAAGGAGATGCTTGCGATAGTGTTCGCCTTGGATAAATTCAAATCTCATTTAATCAGATCCAAGTAGTTGTGTTCTCATATAATACAGCACTATGGTATTTAATGGAAAAGAAGGACGCGAAGGCGTGTCTTCTTAGATGGATTCTGCTTATCCAGGAGTTTGACTTGGACACTCGTGATAAACCTAGAAAAAAGAACGTAGTAGCCGATCACCTCTCCCATCTCGAGGATCTTAATGCTTCTGATGATACGCTGGTTCGAGACTTCTTCCCTGACAAGTCGATTTTTGTTGTCGACTCGCTCCCATGGTATGCCAATATCGTGAACTATCTTGTCTCCAAGAAAGTTCCCGAAAATTGGCCCAAGAGCCACATAAACCGACTGAAGTCGGATTCGAGACTTTACCATTGGGAGGATCTGATCCTTTTCTTTGAAGGACCGGATTGTGTCTGGAGACGGTGTATTCCTCAGGAGGAATATCAGAGTGTCCTTTCTTTATACCACAGTCTGGAGGCAGGAGGACATCACTCCGGGAAGAGGACCGCATGGAAGGTACTTCAGTGTGGCTTATACTGGCTGACTCTGTTTCGCGATGCAATCACCTTTGCGAAGTCGTGTCCAGTATGCCAATGAATGGGAGGAACCATCAGTTCTAAGGATGAGATGCCGATGCAACCTGTCATCATTTGTGATGTCTTTGACGCCTAGGGCATCGACTTCATGGGCCCATTCCCCGTTAGCCACGGATTCGAATACATCCTTCTTGCGGTAGATTATCTGTCAAGGCGGGTGGAGGTTATCCCAACCCGAGCCACAGACAATAAAACTGTCTGTAAATTCATTAGAGATCACATCATTTCTAGGTTTGGGATTCCCAAGGTGTTGATATCAGATGAGGGTAGCCACTTTGTGAACAGAGATGTGAAGAATCTCTTGAAGGACTACGGCATCGAGCACTGTGTCTCTAGCCCTTACCACCCACAGACCAATGGTATGGTTGAGGTGTCAAATAGGGAGGTAAAAACCATATTACAAAAGCTTGTCCACTCAGATAGGAAGGACTGCTCTCGGATCTTGGATCAAGTCCTATGGCCTTATCGAACAGCTTACAAGACACCGTTAGGAACCTCCCCATTCCGGATGGTATTTGGCAAGCCTTGCAATTTGTCCGCAGAGTTCGTGCACAAATAAGAATGGGCAATCAAGAAGGTCAATTGGAACACACACCTAGGGTAGAGACAGGGAGAAATGGATCTGAATGAGCTTATGGAAGTCGGAAACCGTGCATACGACAACAGTTTAGTGTAAAAGGACAAAGTAAAGCGTTGGCATGATAGATATATCAGACAAAAGACCTTTGTTCCTGGAAAGAAGGTATGGTTGTTCAATGTAAGGCTGAAGGTCTTCCAGGGCAAGCTTAAATCCAAGTGGACGGGCCCATTCATTATTCGTGTTGTGCATGATAGTGGATGTGTTGAGATCTCAGATCTCGTAGATGATGTACAGACATTCTTAGTCAATGGACAACTGTTGAAGTACGTCGTCGAACCCAACGAACAGTTAGTCTGTGTTGAGGATATTGTATTCATGCGCGAGACAGATTCAACAGATACACATAGAGTCACGCATGAAATCTTGTAGCAGTAAACTCTCGCCATCAGCAGCATCTAGAAAGATTCAGACCACGATCCTTGTAAATACCCACCATTCATGTACATTCTTCCCCCTTCCGCAACTCTAATCACTCACCCCAGCTTCATGTATTTCCATCTACGACTATACTTAAGATGACCGGATCCTAAGTATAGGGGGGTGAGTATCATCTGGATTCACTCCCTGTACATCTTCCAGATCACATCGGTCCTCATACCACTCCAGTCTTATACTTAGTCTGACCTAAGCCTAAGTATAGGGGGAACCGATGCCCATCTTGTACATATATTCATCCACTTCACCTCTTGACCTCGTCTGCCCAGTTTTTGATCTCCTACTACACTTAGGCTGCCAGAGCCTAAGTATAGGGGTCAGGACGACTTCTATACATTTTTACTCTTTAGGCTCTCCTACGCTTAGCACGAGCTATGTCTTCTCCCTCGCTTTTCGTGCTCTGAGGACATAGCACACGCTAAGTATAGGGGGCATGTATATATTACATATATACTTTACCCATAGCTCATAATTTCATGTATTTTTGCATATATTATTGTAACGACCCCGTTTCCCGGGCCGTCGGATCCTCCCATATCCGGATCTGGTTACTCAGCAATAATTTATTCAGCAATCACAACTAACATTCAGAAATAGACTGCAAATAAAAATACTCAGAAGAAAGTATTTCAACACTTTTCCATTCACAAAATAAAGTTCAAATGATACACTGTTCCACTATAACCATTTACATGTACATCAGCTTGAAAGGGAAATATACAAAAGATTACTAACTACCTTAAAGAAAGTAAAGCTACTGTGGCTGGCTGGATGTCTAGTATGTAAGCTGGATGATTTTTTTAGAGTCCTTGCTATGGCTCACCGATACCTGTTGAGTTTTCCATAAATCATAGGATAAAAATTAGCGAATGCTAAGTAACGAAGAAGAGAAAAGTAAATAAATTGTGTAATTTTTTTCAAAACTTGATATCACAATATTTCATTCCTTTTTATTAATTTAAGTCCTATTCCTTTCTATTCCACATCAGGGATTAGTCTAGGGGAGCCCCACCATTCTTGGACTCCGAAGCTGTGGATGCTTCAGGATTGGAGATTGTGTTGATCTTGGTAAGCTTATGCCGCCGCACGTCGCCTCAACCAATCCTCCAATACTACCCTGACAATTTCCTTTTCTTTTATTAAACAGGGTCTCAACCCTCAGCCTGGAAAATCAAATGAGCACACCGTCCTCGAGGACTCGGTTGCTTAAAACCTCAGGCTGACATTTAATCATATAACCTAGCGGCTTTAAATACATGTTATCGTGACCCAGCCGCTATTGAACCACTCGTGCCTCCACATGACACGACCACATCTTCCGTCGTTCCAACCCGAATATATTGGCTCCCGGTACCACGCGTTGCAAAACATTCAATTTGTGCGCACTTATCATAACAGGGCAACCGTGTACCACCTAGGTAGGGAAATGCCAATACGGGTTCCTTCCGACAACCTACAGGTTGCATGCCCGACCTGTAGTACTACTCCCAGTCATCCTTATCGTGACACATGATCCTTTTCAGGATCCAACTCAAATCACACCAATTCACATGATGTAATTCTTTCGTTAAGTCTTTGATTTGCATAAACCGCAATACTTGGTATCGACTCACATATATATTATTCATAACCATATGCATACTCCTATTTATGCCTATTTTAACTCCCAAACCCTAACTTTCAGAGCCAACGCATCAATTTGATGTGTAAATCTTATTTTAGTGGGAATTACAAAGCAATTCTTCAGACTTTTTCAAAAATAGCCAAAATTAGGGTTCTTTGTAGCAAAGAACACTAAATCAAGAATTTCAATAATTTCGTATGAAAACCCAACCGCAAAAAGAAGGATTTCGTTACCTAATCGAGCTCTCTCTCGTGTATGCAAGGCTTTATCGAGTTTCGTTTTTAGAAAGGCTAATTTAAGGCTCCTGAAAAGATCGAATTTCATTTTTCGTATCAAAACGCTAAGAACATGTTAAGAACGCGAAGAACGAACGAAGAACGCGAAGAACGCGAAGAACACGAAGAACGTCAAGAACATATTTTCTCTTAGAAATTCGGCAGAGTTTCCCCTTATATCGGGATATATTTCTCGGAAAATTTCGGCAGAGTTTCCCCTTATATCGAGATATATTTCTCGGAAAATTTCAGCAGAGTTTCCCCTTATATCGGGACATATTTCTCGGAAAATTTCGGCAGAGTTTCCCCTTATATCGGGACATATTTCAAAATAAAAACGAAAAGAGTTTCCTCTATAAAATCAATCGAGAGGAAAATAACAATGAAACTGAAAGAATATACTCAACAACAAGAGATGAAGAACCGGTAGACACCACACATCTTAGGTGAGTGAACGTGTGACGAATCACAGGGTCACTGACGTGCACAGCCGCCCGCACCTAAGTAGGGTATTACACAGATTTCTCCATCGAAATAACTATAAAAGCATAATACGAAGAATAGAAACATAAACGATGGAGAATCGGTAGACACCACGCGTCTTAGATGAGTGAACGTGTGACGAATCACAGGGTCACTGACGTGCATAGCCGCCCGCACCTAAGTAGGATGTTACACAGATTTCTCCTCGAACCACAACAGGAAAACGAATCGGAAAGAAATATGAATCAAAAACAAAACTTGGAAGAACAAGAGTATGATTTGAAAGCCTAGCTTACGAAGCAACTAAGAGAGCATCATACCTTTCTTCTCCTCGTTCTCCCGGCAGCGCTTCGCTAGCGCTCCTCCCTCGCCTCCCACTCCTCCTCCCAACCTCTCGACCCTAGCCCTTGGGGTGGTGGTAGTGTAAGTTGTAGAGAATGAATGGGTAGGGGGGTCTATTTATAGGCCCCAGAAAACCACTAACCATGGTGGAAAACCATGGTTTAGACCTTAACCATGGTTTAGCGGCCCATGGTTTTGGCCCATGGTTTTAGCCAAAACTTATCCCAAACTTGGAGCTTAAGTTAGAACATTCTAGAGGATTCTAGATTCGCTAATGACGCTTAATTAACACTAATCGTGATTAACTTTCACTAATCGCGATTTAACTTTCGCGGCTTACGCATATCTTTTGTTAACTATTGATTAGTGTTTACTAATGATCATTAGCGACTTTCAATCGTCATTAATTTCTTTAATCATGTTTAATTAGTCTTAATGACAGTCATTGTGGATTAATGACATCTTAGCCTTCCTTCCTTCTCTTTATTCCGAAATTCATAACAAATCGAAACAAAGTCCGATTCACACGAAACAAATTCTGCCGGTTTCCTCTTTACGAGCCGGATCTTATTATATAGGATCCGAGATATGCCAAGTTCAAGGCTTTACAATTATAACAACCTTAAAGGAAGTCTCGTCCTCGAGACTAGAAATGCAGGCATAACATCCTTAAAGAGGATTGAAACCTTAACAACCTTAAAGAGAATGAACGTCATGTCATTTAAAGTGAACATATACATAATACATAATTTTATCATTCAAACAAGTACGGGTATTTCTCTCTCATTTCTGCCTCAGGTTCCCATGTGGCTTCTTCAAACTCTTGGTTCCGCCATAATATTTTAACTAGAGGCACCTCTTTGTTTCTCAACTTCTTGATATCCCTTTCAAGTATTTGCACAGGTATCTCTTGGTATGTCAAATCTGGCTCAACATGTAAATCATCATAACTTATCTTATGCTCTGGATCCCTAATGTACTTTCTCAGATTTGATACATGAATACATCATGTATTGTCGAAAGATGTGGAGGAAGTGCAAGTCTATAGGCAACTTTTCCAATCCGTTGAATAATTTCAAAGGGACCCACGAACCTGGGTGCTAACTTCCCACGCAAGCCAAACCTCTGAACACCCTTCATAGGTGATATTTTGAGAAATACAAAGTTGCCTACCTCAAATTCAAGGTCTCTTCTCCTGGTATCACTATAACTTTTCTGGCGACTCTGAGCAGTTAATAGTCTTTTTCTAGCAAGTTCTACAGCTTCCCGTGTCTCCTGAAGTCTATCTGAATCATAAAGGTTCTTTATTCCGACCTCTTGCCAACACAAAGGAGTTGTACACTTTCGTCCATATAGTGCTTCAAATGGTGCCATGCCAATACTTGTATGGTAACTATTATTGTAGGTGAATTCTACAAGAGGCAAATGTTTAATCCACGATCCCTTCCATTCTAAGGCACATGCTCGTAGCATATCCTCTAGTGTTTGAATCGTACGTTCTGACTGCCCATCTGTTTGTGGATGATATGCTGTACTCAAGCATAGTTGTGTACCTAAAGCTTTCATGAAGTTCTCCCAATAGTGTGAGGTGAATCGTGAATCTCGATCAGAAACTACTTCCTTCGGGATACCATGGACGCGAATCACATGTGTAATATATAACTCAGCCAGCTGGTCTGGAGTGAAAGATAAGCTTATCGGAATGAAGTGTGCTACCTTTGTCAGACGATCTATTATAACCCAGATACTATCTTTACTACCAGTCGTCTGAGGTAAGCCAGTAACGAAATCCATGGAAATGCTTTCCCATTTCCATTCAGGTATAGGGAGGGGTTGCAATAATCCCGGTGGCTTTTGGTGTGAAGCCTTTACCTGCTGGCAACTGAAACATGAATTCACAAACTCAGCAACATCTTTCTTCATTCCTGGCCACCAAAAGTATGAATGAAGATCCTTATACATCTTCGTAATTCCTGGATGAATAGATAATCTAGAACAATGAGCTTCTCGTAACATGTCTTTCCTTAGTTCAAGTGTGTTTGGTACACAAACTCTGTGATGATTATACAGTAAACCATCTTGTATCTGGAATCCCTCTATCTCATTCTTCTCAAGTTGTTGTTTTAAGTCTTTGAGGACTGGATCATCCTCCTGTCCTTTCTTTATTTTATCCCATATTTCTGGTTTGTATCGATGAGGAATAGTTATAGTATCAGCACTACTCTTAAATGGTTTCCATTCACTTAACGTTGATAGTAAACCCCAGAAGTGGATAGCACTCACTAACCCGAGTGAATAAGTTCTTCTGCTAAGGGCATCTGCTACGACGTTCCCCTTACCAGGGTGGTAGGAGATAGTGCAATCATAGTCTTTCAGCAACTCTAGCCACCGTCTCTGTCTCATATTGAGTTCCTTCTGATCAAATAGATATTTCAAGCTTTTATGATCGGTGAAGATTTCAAAAGTAATACCATACAGGTAGTGTCTCCAAATCTTTAAAGCGAACACTACGGCAGCTAATTCAAGGTCATGTGTTGGGTAGTTCTTCTCATGTGTCCTGAGCTGTCGTGATGCATACGCAACTACCTTACCATGTTGCATAAGAACCGCCCCAAGTCCTTCTTTTGACGCGTCAGTGTACACTGTAAACCCTTCACTCCCGTAGGGTAGAGTAAGGATTGGTGCAGATGTTAGGCATTCTTTCAGTGTCTGAAAACTAGCTTCACATGTATCAGAACATAAGAATGGGACCTCCTTTGTAGTTAGTCTAGTCATTGGCAATGCTATCCGTGAAAAGTCCTTCACGAATCTTCTATAATATCCAGCTAAACCCAGAAAAGATCGTATTTCTGTGACAGTCTTCGGGCGTTCCCAACTCATCACCGCACTAACCTTTGTAGGATCAACTGATATACCTTCCCCAGAAATAACATGGCCTAAGAAAGATACTTCAGATAGCCAGAAGTCATATTTGTTATATTTAGCATACAGTTTGTTCTTCCTTAGAGTTTCAAGTGCCTTCCTGAGATGATGTTCATGCAGATACTTATCCTTTGAGTAAATAAGCACATCATCAATAAAGACTACTACAAAGTGATCTAAGAACTCCTTGAATACTCTATTCATGAGATCCATGAAGGCTGCTGGGGCATTTGTTAGTCCAAAAGGCATAACTAAGAATTCATAATGCCCGTATCTAGTCCGAAAAGCTGTCTTGGGAATATCTGTATCTTTAATTTTCAACTGATGGTATCCAGATCTTAAATCAATCTTGGAATACACAGTTGAACCTTGTAACTGATCAAAGAGATCATCTATTCTTGGCAGAGGACTTGTTCTTTATTGTCCTCTTGTTTAGTTGTCTATAGTCAATGCACAACCGCATCGAGCCATCCTTTTTCCTAACAAATAAGACAGGTGCACCCCATGGTGAAGTACTAGGACGAATGAATCCTTTATCTAACAGTTCTTGCAATTGTACCTTTAACTCTCGTAACTCAGCTGGTGCCATCCTATACGGAGGGATAGAGATAGGCTGAGTATCAGGTATGAGAGAGATTTCAAATTCAATCTCTCGCTCAGGTGGTAATCCAGGTAGTTCCTCTGGAAATACATCAGTAAACTCGCACACTATAGGCACATTTTCTATCATTCTTTCTGACCCTGATGTAGTGGATACATAAGCTAAATAACCTTGGCACCCTTGCTCTAACAACTGTTGTGCCTTCAATGTAGAGATATATTTGATATTATCATTGGATGTCTTTCCAATGAACTGGAACTCTATCGAGTTAGGAAGGTGGAATGTTACTGTCTTCTGGAAACAGTCAAGACATGCATGATGCCTTTCTAACCAATCCATTCCTAGTATAAGATCAAAGTCCTCCATTTCGATTAGTAGTAGTGAAACAGGTAACAGATGTCCCGCTATCAGTATTATACAATTATCCAGGATTTCTCGGATTATAAATACTTGTCCTCCTGGTCCCTTGATCAGATAGGACTGTTGTACTTCTACTGGTATTTTACCCAAAGTGGGTACTAACCGTCGAGCAATAAATGAATGTGAAGCACCAGAATCAAATAAGGATGTACTGAAAAGCCATGAATAGTAACGGTACCTCGTATGACTGTGCCTGAGTGGTAGGCTTGTTCCTCAGTAATTGCATTGAGCTGGCCATTAGGAATAGGCAAGCTAGAACCCGCAACACTTTGTGGTGGTTGTTGTGTAGGAGACGCTCCTTGTGAGCCTCGACCTCTACCATGTCTTCCTCCATGTGTTGCTCCATTGCTTGAGGTGGATGCTATACTATTAATTGGGGTTGATTTAAACCATGAACCTCTCAACTTTGGACAATCTTTCTTGATGTGGCCTTCCTGACGACAGTAAAAACACACACGTGCTCCTGTTTGAGCTGAAGATCCAGCCACAGAGGTGCTAGCTCCTGCTGCTGAGTCGCGAGGATATAGTGGAGGTCTAGAGAAACCCCTTCTTCCTGATAATTCCTGACCCAAGGTCTGTGGTGAGCTTATATTGGAACCGGCTGGATAATAGCGACGATCTCTACGATTATAATGTGCCTTGCCTTTGGACGGTCCACCATTAAAGTGGAAACTTCTTCTTTGGCGATTTTCATCCCTCTCCATCTCAATACGAGAGACGATGTCCATTGCTTCATCTACGGTTGTGGCTCTAAAACCAGCAAGCTTTTCTCGTAGATCTCCCTGAAGACCGCTAACAAATTTGGTAAGACACTCTTGTGGTGAAGCTTCTAGAGCTGGTGAGTACCGTAGTAGCTCAGTAAAGTGGATATGATAATCTCGTACAGTCTTAGAACCCTGATTCAAAGAAGCCAACTCTCTCCTCTTTAATTCTTCCCAATGAGAGGGACAAAAGTGAGCTCGGAACCTCTCTTCGAAGATATCCCATGGAACAGGATCTGCTAATTTCTTGGAAATGGCTCTCCACCATCGTCTTGCATAGTCTGCTAAGGAGTAATCAGCAAAGTGCACCCAAGTATCTGCTGGTGCGTGTATTATTCTCAGCATCCTACTGACGTCATCAAGCCATAATTCAGCCTCGGCAGGTGTCTCTACACCTTTGAATCGAGGAATTTTTCCTTTTCGGTAATTATCTAGTAATGTTTGGTGTCCAAGAAGGGCCTTCTCCATTGCTCCTTCAACCGGGGTAGGAGCTGACTCAGTTGAAGGATGGTAACTAGATTCTTCCTTAGAAAGATGAACAGAACCTTCAATCCTAGCATCCGCAGGCTTAGATGCCTCGGGTCTCTCAACCTGTGCCTTGAGCCTCTCCTCCAATGCTTGTTGCCTTTGCCCCATGTCTTGGAGCATTGCCATCATAGCCGCTAATTGTCTAGACATGTCTTGGTCTGCCATGATCCTGGGATGAGTTAAGGTTAAAAGTCAGATCCTATATGTCTTAGCATGATGTACATCAGGGACAATGACTTGTGAATGGTATTGCAGTCATTTATTAAGATCAAAGGATCTTAATACAACCTTAATTTCTGAATATCGCTCATAGTTATTAATTACTAAATAAATTACTGGAGTAACCGGGCTCTGATACCAATCTGTAACGACCCCGTTTCCCGGGCCGTCGGATCCTCCCATATCCGGATCTGGTTACTCAGCAATAATTTATTCAGCAATCACAACTAACATTCAGAAATAGACTGCAAATAAAAATACTCAGAAGAAAGTATTTCAACACTTTTCCATTCACAAAATAAAGTTCAAATGATACACTGTTCCACTATAACCATTTACATGTACATCAGCTTGAAAGGGAAATATACAAAAGATTACTAACTACCTTAAAGAAAGTAAAGCTACTGTGGCTGGCTGGATGTCTAGTATGTAAGCTGGATGATTTTTTTAAAGTCCTTGCTATGGCTCACCGATACCTGTTGAGTTTTCCATAAATCATAGGATAAAAATTAGCGAATGCTAAGTAACGAAGAAGAGAAAAGTAAATAAATTGTGTAATTTTTTTCAAAACTTGATATCACAATATTTCATTCCTTTTTATTAATTTAAGTCCTATTCCTTTCTATTCCACATCAGGGATTAGTCTAGGGGAGCCCCACCATTCTTGGACTCCAAAGCTGTGGATGCTTCAGGATTGGAGATTGTGTTGATCTTGGTAAGCTTATGCCGCCGCACGTCGCCTCAACCAATCCTCCAATACTACCCTGACAATTTCCTTTTCTTTTATTAAACAGGGTCTCAACCCTCAGCCTGGAAAATCAAATGAGCACACCGTCCTCGAGGACTCGGTTGCTTAAAACCTCAGGCTAACATTTAATCATATAACCTAGCGGCTTTAAATACATGTTATCGTGACCCAGCCGCTATTGAACCACTCGTGCCTCCACATGACACGACCACATCTTCCGTCGTTCCAACCCGAATATATTGGCTCCCGGTACCACGCGTTGCAAAACATTCAATTTGTGCGCACTTATCATAACAGGGCAACCGTGTACCACCTAGGTAGGGAAATGCCAATACGGGTTCCTTCCGACAACCTACAGGTTGCATGCCCGACCTGTAGTACTACTCCCAGTCATCCTTATCGTGACACATGATCCTTTTCAGGATCCAACTCAAATCACACCAATTCACATGATGTAATTCTTTCGTTAAGTCTTTGATTTGCATAAACCGCAATACTTGGTATCGACTCACATATATATTATTCATAACCATATGCATACTCCTATTTATGCCTATTTTAACTCCCAAACCCTAACTTTCAGAGCCAACGCATCAATTTGATGTGTAAATCTTATTTTAGTGGGAATTACAAAGCAATTCTTCAGACTTTTTCAAAAATAGCCAAAATTAGGGTTCTTTGTAGCAAAGAACACTAAATCAAGAATTTCAATAATTTCGTATGAAAACCCAACCGCAAAAAGAAGGATTTCGTTACCTAATCGAGCTCTCTCTCGTGTATGCAAGGCTTTATCGAGTTTCGTTTTTAGAAAGGCTAATTTAAGGCTCCTGAAAAGATCGAATTTCATTTTTCGTATCAAAACGCTAAGAACATGTTAAGAACGCGAAGAACGAACGAAGAACGCGAAGAACGCGAAGAATACGAAGAACGTCAAGAACATATTTTCTCTTAGAAATTCGGCAGAGTTTCCCCTTATATCGGGATATATTTCTCGGAAAATTTCGGCAGAGTTTCCCCTTATATCGAGATATATTTCTCGGAAAATTTCAGCAGAGTTTCCCCTTATATCGGGACATATTTCTCGGAAAATTTCGGCAGAGTTTCCCCTTATATCGGGACATATTTCAAAATAAAAACGAAAAGAGTTTCCTCTATAAAATCAATCGAGAGGAAAATAACAATGAAACTGAAAGAATATACTCAACAACAAGAGATGAAGAACCGGTAGACACCACACATCTTAGGTGAGTGAACGTGTGACGAATCACAGGGTCACTGACGTGCACAGCCGCCCGCACCTAAGTAGGGTATTACACAGATTTCTCCATCGAAATAACTATAAAAGCATAATACGAAGAATAGAAACATAAACGATGGAGAATCGGTAGACACCACGCGTCTTAGATGAGTGAACGTGTGACGAATCACAGGGTCACTGACGTGCATAGCCGCCCGCACCTAAGTAGGGTGTTACACAGATTTCTCCTCGAACCACAACAGGAAAATGAATCGGAAAGAAATATGAATCAAAAACAAAACTTGGAAGAACAAGAGTATGATTTGAAAGCCTAGCTTACGAAGCAACTAAGAGAGGATCATACCTTTCTTCTCCTCGTTCTCCCGGCAGCGCTTCGCTAGCGCTCCTCCCTCGCCTCCCACTCCTCCTCCCAACCTCTCGACCCTAGCCCTTGGGGTGGTGGTAGTGTAAGTTGTAGAGAATGAATGGGTAGGGGGGTCTATTTATAGGCCCCAGAAAACCACTAACCATGGTGGAAAACCATGGTTTAGACCTTAACCATGGTTTAGCGGCCCATGGTTTTGGCCCATGGTTTTAGCCAAAACTTATCCCAAACTTGGAGCTTAAGTTAGAACATTCTAGAGGATTCTAGATTCGCTAATGACGCTTAATTAACACTAATCGTGATTAACTTTCACTAATCGCGATTTAACTTTCGCGGCTTACGCATATCTTTTGTTAACTATTGATTAGTGTTTACTAATGATCATTAGCGACTTTCAATCGTCATTAATTTCTTTAATCATGTTTAATTAGTCTTAATGACAGTCATTGTGGATTAATGACATCTTAGCCTTCCTTCCTTCTCTTTATTCCGAAATTCATAACAAATCGAAACAAAGTCCGATTCACACGAAACAAATTCTGCCGGTTTCCTCTTTACGAGCCGGATCTTATTATATAGGATCCGAGATATGCCAAGTTCAAGGCTTTACAATTATAACAACCTTAAAGGAAGTCTCATCCTCGAGACTAGAAATGCAGGCATAACATCCTTAAAGAGGATTGAAACCTTAACAACCTTAAAGAGAATGAACGTCATGTCATTTAAAGTGAACATATACATAATACATAATTTTATCATTCAAACAAGTACGGGTATTTCTCTCTCATTTCTGCCTCAGGTTCCCATGTGGCTTCTTCAAACTCTTGGTTCCGCCATAATATTTTAACTAGAGGCACCTCTTTGTTTCTCAGCTTCTTGATATCCCTTTCAAGTATTTGCACAGGTATCTCTTGGTATGTCAAATCTGGCTCAACATGTAAATCATCATAACTTATCTTATGCTCTGGATCCCTAATGTACTTTCTCAGATTTGATACATGAATACATCATGTATTGTCGAAAGATGTGGAGGAAGTGCAAGTCTATAGGCAACTTTTCCAATCCGTTGAATAATTTCAAAGGGACCCACGAACCTGGGTGCTAACTTCCCACGCAAGCCAAACCTCTGAACACCCTTCATAGGTGATATTTTGAGAAATACAAAGTTGCCTACCTCAAATTCAAGGTCTCTTCTCCTGGTATCACTATAACTTTTCTGGCGACTCTGAGCAGTTAATAGTCTTTTTCTAGCAAGTTCTACAGCTTCCCGTGTCTCCTGAAGTCTATCTGAATCATAAAGGTTCTTTATTCCGACCTCTTGCCAACACAAAGGAGTTGTACACTTTCGTCCATATAGTGCTTCAAATGGTGCCATGCCAATACTTGTATGGTAACTATTATTGTAGGTGAATTCTACAAGAGGCAAATGTTTAATCCACGATCCCTTCCATTCTAAGGCACATGCTCGTAGCATATCCTCTAGTGTTTGAATCGTACGTTCTGACTGCCCATCTGTTTGTGGATGATATGATGTACTCAAGCATAGTTGTGTACCTAAAGCTTTCATGAAGTTCTCCCAATAGTGTGAGGTGAATCGTGAATCTCGATCAGAAACTACTTCCTTCGGGATACCATGGACGCGAATCACATGTGTAATATATAACTCAGCCAGCTGGTCTGGAGTGAAAGATAAGCTTATCGGAATGAAGTGTGCTACCTTTGTCAGACGATCTATTATAACCCAGATACTATCTTTACTACCAGTCGTCTGAGGTAAGCCAGTAACGAAATCCATGGAAATGCTTTCCCATTTCCATTCAGGTATAGGGAGGGGTTGCAATAATCCCGGTGGCTTTTGGTGTGAAGCCTTTACCTGCTGGCAAGTGAAATATGAATTCACAAACTCAGCAACATCTTTCTTCATTCCTGGCCACCAAAAGTATGAATGAAGATCCTTATACATCTTCGTAATTCCTGGATGAATAGATAATCTAGAACAATGAGCTTCTCGTAAAATGTCTTTCCTTAGTTCAAGTGTGTTTGGTACACAAACTCTGTGATGATTATACAGTAAACCATCTTGAATCTGGAATCCCTCTATCTCATTCTTCTCAAGTTGTTGTTTTAAGTCTTTGAGGACTGGATCATCCTCCTGTCCTTTCTTTATTTTATCCCATATTTCTGGTTTGTATCGATGAGGAATAGTTATAGTATCAGCACTACTCTTAAATGGTTTCCATTCACTTAACGTTGATAGTAAACCCCAGAAGTGGATAGCACTCACTAACCCGAGTGAATAAGTTCTTCTGCTAAGGGCATCTGCTACGACGTTCCCCTTACCAGGGTGGTAGGAGATAGTGCAATCATAGTCTTTCAGCAACTCTAGCCATCGTCTCTGTCTCATATTGAGTTCCTTCTGATCAAATAGATATTTCAAGCTTTTATGATCGGTGAAGATTTCAAAAGTAATACCATACAGGTAGTGTCTCCAAATCTTTAAAGCGAACACTACGGCAGCTAATTCAAGGTCATGTGTTGGGTAGTTCTTCTCATGTGTCCTGAGCTGTCGTGATGCATACGCAACTACCTTACCATGTTGCATAAGAACCGCCCCAAGTCCTTCTTTTGACGCGTCAGTGTACACTGTAAACCCTTCACTCCCGTAGGGTAGAGTAAGGATTGGTGCAGATGTTAGGCATTCTTTCAGTGTCTGAAAACTAGCTTCACATGTATCAGACCATAAGAATGGGACCTCCTTTGTAGTTAGTCTAGTCATTGGCAATGCTATCCGTGAAAAGTCCTTCACGAATCTTCTATAATATCCAGCTAAACCCAGAAAAGATCGTATTTCTGTGACAGTCTTCGGGCGTTCCCAACTCATCACCGCACTAACCTTTGTAGGATCAACTGATATACCTTCCCCAGAAATAACATGGCCTAAGAAAGATACTTCAGATAGCCAGAAGTCATATTTGTTATATTTAGCATACAGTTTGTTCTTCCTTAGAGTTTCAAGTGCCTTCCTGAGATGATGTTCATGCAGATACTTATCCTTTGAGTAAATAAGCACATCATCAATAAAGACTACTACAAAGTGATCTAAGAACTCCTTGAATACTCTATTCATGAGATCCATGAAGGCTGCTGGGGCATTTGTTAGTCCAAAAGGCATAACTAAGAATTCATAATGCCCGTATCTAGTCCGAAAAGCTGTCTTGGGAATATCTGTATCTTTAATTTTCAACTGATGGTATCCAGATCTTAAATCAATCTTGGAATACACAGTTGAACCTTGTAACTGATCAAAGAGATCATCTATTCTTGGCAGAGGACTTGTTCTTTATTGTCCTCTTGTTTAGTTGTCTATAGTCAATGCACAACCGCATCGAGCCATCCTTTTTCCTAACAAATAAGACAGGTGCACCCCATGGTGAAGTACTAGGACGAATGAATCCTTTATCTAACAGTTCTTGCAATTGTACCTTTAACTCTCGTAACTCAGCTGGTGCCATCCTATACGGAGGGATAGAGATAGGCTGAGTATCAGGTATGAGAGAGATTTCAAATTCAATCTCTCGCTCAGGTGGTAATCCAGGTAGTTCCTCTGGAAATACATCAGTAAACTCGCACACTATAGGCACATTTTCTGTCATTCTTTCTGACCCTGATGTAGTGGATACATAAGCTAAATAACCTTGGCACCCTTGCTCTAACAACTGTTGTGCCTTCAATGTAGAGATATATTTGATATTATCATTGGATGTCTTTCCAATGAACTGGAACTCTATCGAGTTAGGAAGGTGGAATGTTACTGTCTTCTGGAAACAGTCAAGACATGCATGATGCCTTTCTAACCAATCCATTCCTAGTATAAGATCAAAGTCCTCCATTTCGATTAGTAGTAGTGAAACAGGTAACAGATGTCCCGCTATCAGTATTATACAATTATCCAGGATTTCTCGGATTATAAATACTTGTCCTCCTGGTCCCTTGATCAGATAGGACTGTTGTACTTCTACTGGTATTTTACCCAAAGTGGGTACTAACCGTCGAGCAATAAATGAATGTGAAGCACCAGAATCAAATAAGGATGTACTGAAAAGCCATGAATAGTAACGGTACCTCGTACGACTGTGCCTGAGTGGTAGGCTTGTTCCTCAGTAATTGCATTGAGCTGGCCATTAGGAATAGGCAAGCTAGAACCCGCAACACTTTGTGGTGGTTGTTGTGTAGGAGACGCTCCTTGTGAGCCTCGACCTCTACCATGTCTTCCTCCATGTGTTGCTCCATTGCTTGAGGTGGATGCTATACTATTAATTGGGGTTGATTTAAACCATGAACCTCTCAACTTTGGACAATCTTTCTTGATGTGGCCTTCCTGATGACAGTAAAAACACACACGTGCTCCTGTTTGAGCTGAAGATCCAGCCACAGAGGTGCTAGCTCCTGCTGCTGAGTCGCGAGGATATAGTGGAGGTCTAGAGAAACCCCTTCTTCCTGATAATTCCTGACCCAAGGTCTGTGGTGAGCTTATATTGGAACCGGCTGGATAATAGCGACGATCTCTACGATTATAATGTGCCTTGCCTTTGGACGGTCCACCATTAAAGTGGAAACTTCTTCTTTGGCGATTTTCATCCCTCTCCATCTCAATACGAGAGGCGATGTCCATTGCTTCATCTACGGTTGTGGCTCTAAAACCAGCAAGCTTTTCTCGTAGATCTCCCTGAAGACCGCTAACAAATTTGGTAAGACACTCTTGTGGTGAAGCTTCTAGAGCTGGTGAGTACCGTAGTAGCTCAGTAAAGTGGATATGATAATCTCGTACAGTCTTAGAACCCTGATTCAGAGAAGCCAACTCTCTCCTCTTTAATTCTTCCCAATGAGAGGGACAAAAGTGAGCTCGGAACCTCTCTTCGAAGATATCCCATGGAACAGGATCTGCTAATTTCTTGGAAATGGCTCTCCACCATCGTCTTGCATAGTCTGCTAAGGAGTAATCAGCAAAGTGCACCCAAGTATCTGCTGGTGCGTGTATTATTCTCAGCATCCTACTGACGTCATCAAGCCATAATTCAGCCTCGGCAGGTGTCTCTACACCTTTGAATCGAGGAATTTTTCCTTTTCGGTAATTATCTAGTAATGTTTGGTGTCCAAGAAGGGCCTTCTCCATTGCTCCTTCAACCGGGGTAGGAGCTGACTCAGTTGAAGGATGGTAACTAGATTCTTCCTCAGAAAGATGAACAGAACCTTCAATCCTAGCATCCGCAGGCTTAGATGCCTCGGGTCTCTCAACCTGTGCCTTGAGCCTCTCCTCCAATGCTTGTTGCCTTTGCCCCATGTCTTGGAGCATTGCCATCATAGCCGCTAATTGTCTAGACATGTCTTGGTCTGCCATGATCCTGGGATGAGTTAAGGTTAAAAGTCAGATCCTATATGTCTTAGCATGATGTACATCAGGGACAATGACTTGTGAATGGTACTGCAGTCATTTATTAAGATCAAAGGATCTTAATACAACCTTAATTTCTGAATACCGCTCATAGTTATTAATTACTAAATAAATTACTGGAGTAACCGGGCTCTGATACCAATCTGTAACGACCCCGTTTCCCGGGCCGTCGGATTTTCCCATATCCGGATCTGGTTACTCAGCAATAATTTATTCAGCAATCACAACTAACATTCAGAAATAGACTGCAAATAAAAATACTCAGAAGAACGTATTTCAACACTTTTCCATTCACAAAATAAAGTTCAAATGATACACTGTTCCACTATAACCATTTACATGTACATCAGCTTGAAAGGGAAATATACAAAAGATTACTAACTACCTTAAAGAAAGTAAAGCTACTGTGGCTGGCTGGATGTCTAGTATGTAAGCTGGATGATTTTTTTAGAGTCCTTGCTATGGCTCACCGATACCTGTTGAGTTTTCCATAAATCATAGGATAAAAATTAGCGAATGCTAAGTAACGAAGAAGAGAAAAGTAAATAAATTGTGTAATTTTTTCAAAACTTGATATCACAATATTTCATTCCTTTTTATTAATTTAAGTCCTATTCCTTTCTATTCCACATCAGGGATTAGTCTAGGGGAGCCTCACCATTCTTGGACTCCGAAGCTGTGGATGCTTCAGGATTGGAGATTGTGTTGATCTTGGTAAGCTTATGTCGTCGCACGTCGCCTCAACCAATCCTCCAATACTACCCTGACAATTTCCTTTTCTTTTATTAAACAGGGTCTCAACCCTCAGCCTGGAAAATCAAATGAGCACACCGTCCTCGAGGACTCGGTTGCTTAAAACCTCAGGCTAACATTTAATCATATAACCTAGCGGCTTTAAATACATGTTATCGTGACCCAGCCGCTATTGAACCACTCGTGCCTCCACATGACACGACCACATCTTCCGTCGTTCCAACCCGAATATATTGGCTCCCGGTACCACGCGTTGCAAAACATTCAATTTGTGCGCACTTATCATAACAGGGCAACCGTGTACCACCTAGGTAGGGAAATGCCAATACGGGTTCCTTCCGACAACCTACAGGTTGCATGCCCGACCTGTAGTACTACTCCCAGTCATCCTTATTGTGACACATGATCCTTTTCAGGATCCAACTCAAATCACACCAATTCACATGATGTAATTCTTTCGTTAAGTCTTTGATTTGCATAAACCGCAATACTTGGTATCGACTCACATATATATTATTCATAACCATATGCATACTCCTATTTATGCCTATTTTAACTCCCAAACCCTAACTTCCAGAGCCAACGCATCAATTTGATGTGTAAATCTTATTTTAGTGGGAATTACAAAGCAATTCTTCAGACTTTTTCAAAAATAGCCAAAATTAGGGTTCTTTGTAGCAAAGAACACTAAATCAAGAATTTCAATAATTTCGTATGAAAACCCAACCGCAAAAAGAAGGATTTCGTTACCTAATCGAGCTCTCTCTCGTGTATGCAAGGCTTTATCGAGTTTTGTTTTTAGAAAGGCTAATTTAAGGCTCCTGAAAAGATCGAATTTCATTTTTCGTATCAAAACGCTAAGAACATGTTAAGAACGCGAAGAACGAACGAAGAACGCGAAGAACGCGAAGAACACGAAGAACGTCAAGAACATATTTTCTCTTAGAAATTCGGCAGAGTTTCCTCTTATATCGGGATATATTTCTCGGAAAATTTCGGCAGAGTTTCCCCTTATATCGGGATATATTTCTCGGAAAATTTCAGCAGAGTTTCCCCTTATATCGGGACATATTTCTCGGAAAATTTCGGCAGAGTTTCCCCTTATATCGGGACATATTTCAAAATAAAAACGAAAAGAGTTTCCTCTATAAAATCAATCGAGAGGAAAATAACAGTGAAACTGAAATAATATACTCAACAACAAGAGATGAAGAACCGGTAGACACCACACATCTTAGGTGAGTGAACGTGTGACGAATCACAGGGTCACTGACGTGCACAGCCGCCCGCACCTAAGTAGGGTATTACACAGATTTCTCCATCGAAATAACTATAAAAGCATAATACGAAGAATAGAAACATAAACGATGGAGAATCGGTAGACACCACGCATCTTAGATGAGTGAACGTGTGACGAATCACAGGGTCACTGACGTGCATAGCCGCCCGCACCTAAGTAGGGTGTTACACAGATTTCTCCTCGAACCACAACAGGAAAACGAATCGGAAAGAAATATGAATCAAAAACAAAACTTGGAAGAATAAGAGTATGATTTGAAAGCCTAGCTTACGAAGCAACTAAGAGAGGATCATACCTTTCTTCTCCTCGTTCTCCTGACAGCGCTTCGCTAGCGCTCCTCCCTCGCCTCCCACTCCTCCTCCCAACCTCTCGACCCTAGCCCTTGGGGTGGTGGTAGTGTAAGTTGTAGAGAATGAATGGGTAGGGGGGTCTATTTATAGGCCCCAGAAAACCACTAACCATGGTGGAAAACCATGGTTTAGACCTTAACCATGGTTTAGCGGCCCATTGTTTTGGCCCATGGTTTTAGCCAAAACTTATCCCAAACTTGGAGCTTAAGTTAGAACATTCTAGAGGATTCTAGATTCGCTAATGACGCTTAATTAACACTAATCGTGATTAACTTTCACTAATCGCGATTTAACTTTCGCGGCTTACGCATATCTTCTGTTAACTATTGATTAGTGTTTACTAATGATCATTAGCGACTTTCAATCGTCATTAATTTCTTTAATCATGTTTAATTAGTCTTAATGACAGTCATTATGGATTAATGACATCTTAGCCTTCCTTACTTCTCTTTATTCCGAAATTCATAACAAATCGAAACGAAGTCCGATTCACACGAAACAAATTCTGCCGGTTTCCTCTTTACGAGCCGGATCTTATTATATAGGATCCGAGATATGCCAAGTTCAAGGCTTTACAATTATAACAACCTTAAAGGAAGTCTCGTCCTCGAGACTAGAAATGCAGGCATAACATCCTTAAAGAGGATTGAAACCATAACAACCTTAAAGAGAATGAACGTCGTGTCATTTAAAATGAACATATACATAATACATAATTTTATCATTCAAACAAGTACGGGTATTTCTCTCTCATTTCTGCCTCAGGTTCCCATGTGGCTTCTTCAAACTCTTGGTTCCGCCATAATATTTTAACTAGAGGCACCTCTTTGTTTCTCAACTTCTTGATATCCCTTTCAAGTATTTGCACAGGTATCTCTTGGTATGTCAAATCTGGCTCAACATGTAAATCATCATAATTTATCTTATGCTCTGGATCCCTAATGTACTTTCTCAGATTTGATACATGAAATACATCATGTATTGTCGAAAGATGTGGAGGAAGTGCAAGTCTATAGGCAACTTTTCCAATCCGTTGAATAATTTCAAAGGGACCCACGAACCTGGGTGCTAACTTCCCACGCAAGCCAAACCTCTGAACACCCTTCATAGGTGATATTTTGAGAAATACAAAGTTGCCTACCTCAAATTCAAGGTCTCTTCTCCTGGTATCACTATAACTTTTCTGGTGACTCTGAGCAGTTAATAGTCTTTTTCTAGCAAGTTCTACAGCTTCCCGTGTCTCCTGAAGTCTATCTGAATCATAAAGGTTCTTTATTCCGACCTCTTGCCAACACAAAGCAGTTGTACACTTTCGTCCATATAGTGATTCAAATGGTGCCATGCCAATACTTGTATGGTAACTATTATTGTAGGTGAATTCTACAAGAGGCAAATGTTTAATCCACGATCCCTTCCATTCTAAGGCACATGCTCGTAGCATATCCTCTAGTGTTTGAATCGTACGTTCTGACTGCCCATCTGTTTGTGGATGATATGCTGTACTCAAGCATAGTTGTGTACCTAAAGCTTTCATGAAGTTCTCCCAATAGTGTGAGGTGAATCGTGAATCTCGATCAGAAACTACTTCCTTCGGGATACCATGGACGCGAATCACATGTGTAATATATAACTCAGCCAGCTGGTCTGGAGTGAAAGATAAGCTTATCGGAATGAAGTGTGCTACCTTTGTCAGACGATCTATTATAACCCAGATACTATCTTTACTACTAGTCGTCTGAGGTAAGCCAGTAACGAAATCCATGGAAATGCTTTCCCATTTCCATTCAGGTATAGGGAGGGGTTGCAATAATCCCGGTGGCTTTTGGTGTGAAGCCTTTACCTGCTGGCAACTGAAACATGAATTCACAAACTCAGCAACATCTTTCTTCATTCCTGGCCACCAAAAGTATGAATGAAGATCCTTATACATCTTCGTAATTCCTGGATGAATAGATAATCTAGAACAATGAGCTTCTCGTAAGATGTCTTTCCTTAGTTCAAGTGTGTTTGGTACACAAACTCTGTGATGATTATACAGTAAACCATCTTGTATCTGGAATCCCGCTATCTCATTCTTCTCAAGTTGTTGTTTTAAGTCTTTGAGGACTGGATCATCCTCCTGTCCTTTCTTTATTTTATCCCATATTTCTGGTTTGTATCGATGAGGAATAGTTATAGTATCAGCACTACTATCAAATGGTTTCCATTCACTTAACGTTGATAGTAAACCCCAGAAGTGGATAGCACTCACTAACCCGAGTGAATAAGTTCTTCTGCTAAGGGCATCTGCTACGACGTTCCCCTTACCAGGGTGGTAGGAGATAGTGCAATCATAGTCTTTCAGCAACTCTAGCCACCGTCTCTGTCTCATATTGAGTTCCTCCTGATCAAATAGATATTTCAAGCTTTTATGATCGGTGAAGATTTCAAAAGTAATACCATACAGGTAGTGTCTCCAAGTCTTTAGGGATTTTATCAGTTGTGCCCCTCTGAGATATCGCAATATCAGTTATGCCCCTATCTTTATGGTAATATCAGTTGTGCCCCCGACTTCTTGCCAATATTTCACTTGTGCCCCTCGGAGGGGCATAGATTTTTATCAGTTATGCCCCTCCGAGGGGCACAAGTGAAATATTGGCAAGAAGTCGGGGGCACAACTGATATTACCATAAAGATAGGGGCATAACTGATATTGCGATATCTCGGAGGGGCACAACTGATAAAAACCCAAGTCTTTAAAGCGAACACTACGGCAGCTAATTCAAGGTCATGTGTTGGGTAGTTCTTCTCATGTGTCCTAAGCTGTCGTGATGCATACGCAACTACCTTACCATGTTGCATAAGAACCGCCCCAAGTCCTTCTTTTGACGCGTCAGTGTACACTGTAAACCCTTCACTCCCGTAGGGTAGAGTAAGGATTGGTGCAGATGTTAGGCATTCTTTCAGTGTCTGAAAACTAGCTTCACATGTATCAGACCATAAGAATGGGACCTCCTTTTGAGTTAGTCTAGTCATTGGCAATGCTATCCGTGAAAAGTCCTTCACGAATCTTCTATAATATCCAGCTAAACCCAGAAAAGATCGTATTTCTGTGACAGTCTTCGGGCGTTCCCAACTCATCACCGCACTAACCTTTGTAGGATCAACTGATATACCTTCCCCAGAAATAACATGGCCTAAGAAAGATACTTCAGATAGCCAGAAGTCATATTTGCTATATTTAGCATATAGCTTGTTCTTCCTTAGAGTTTCAAGTGCCTTCCTGAGATGATGTTCATGCAGATACTTATCCTTTGAGTAAATAAGCACATCATCAATAAAGACTACTACAAAGTGATCTAAGAACTCCTTGAATACTCTATTCATGAGATCCATGAAGGCTGCTGGGGCATTTGTTAGTCCAAAAGGCATAACTAAGAATTCATAATGCCCGTATCTAGTCCGAAAAGCTGTCTTGGGAATATCTGTATCTTTAATTTTCAACTGATGGTATCCAGATCTTAAATCAATCTTGGAATACACAGTTGAACCTTGTAACTGATCAAAGAGATCATCTATTCTTGGCAGAGGATACTTGTTCTTTATTGTCCTCTTGTTTAGTTGTCTATAGTCAATGCACAACCGCATCGAGCCATCCTTTTTCCTAACAAATAAGACAGGTGCACCCCACGGTGAAGTACTAGGACGAATGAATCCTTTATCTAACAGTTCTTGCAATTGTACCTTTAACTCTCGTAACTCAGTTGGTGCCATCCTATACGGAGGGATAGAGATAGGCTGAGTATCAGGTATGAGAGAGATTTCAAATTCAATCTCTCGCTCAGGTGGTAATCCAGGTAGTTCCTCTGAAAATACATCAGTAAACTCGCACACTATAGGCACATCTTCTATCATTCTTTCTGACCCTGATGTAGTGGATACATAAGCTAAATAACCTTGGCACCCTTGCTCTAACAACTGTTGTGCCTTCAATGTAGAGATATATTTGATATTATCATTGGATGTCTTTCCAATGAACTGGAACTCTATCGAGTTAGGAAGGTGGAATGTTACTGTCTTCTGGAAATGGTCAAGACATGCATGATGCCTTTCTAACCAATCCATTCCTAGTATAAGATCAAAGTCCTCCATTTCGATTAGTAGTAGTGAAATAGGTAACAGATGTCCCGCTATCAGTATTATACAATTATCCAGGATTTCTCGGATTATAAATACTTGTCCTCCTGGTCCCTTGATCAGATAGGATTGTTGTACTTCTACTGGTATTTTACCCAAAGTGGGTACTAACCGTCGAGCAATAAATGAATGTGAAGCACCAGAATCAAATAAGGATGTACTGAAAAGCCATGAATAGTAACGGTACCTCGTACGACTGTGCCTGAGTGGTAGGCTTGTTCCTCAGTAATTGCATTGAGCTGGCCATTAGGAATAGGCAAGCTAGAACCCGCAACACTTTGTGGTGGTTGTTGTGTAGGAGACGCTCCTTGTGAGCCTCGACCTCTACCATGTCTTCCTCCATGTGTTGCTCCATTGCTTGAGGTGGATGCTATACTATTAATTGGGGTTGATTTAAACCCTGAACCTCTCAACTTTGGACAATCTTTCTTGATGTGGCCTTCCTGACGACAGTAAAAACACACACGTGCTCCTGTTTGAGCTGAAGATCCAGCCACAGAGGTGCTAGCTCCTGCTGCTGAGTCGCGAGGATATAGTGGAGGTCTAGAGAAACCCCTTCTTCCTGATAATTCCTGACCCAAGGTCTGTGGTGAGCTTATATTGGAACCGGCTGGATGATAGCGACGATCTCTACGATTATAATGTGCCTTGCCTTTGGACGGTCCACCATTAAAGTGGAAACTTCTTCTTTGGCGATTTTCATCCCTCTCCATCTCAATATGAGAGGCGATGTCCATTGCTTCATCTACGGTTGTGGCTCTAAAACCAGCAAGCTTTTCTCGTAGATCTCCCTGAAGACCGCTAACAAATTTGGTAAGACACTCTTGTGGTGAAGCTTCTAGAGCTAGTGAGTACCGTAGTAGCTCAGTAAAGTGGATATGATAATCTCGTACAGTCTTAGAACCCTGATTCAGAGAAGCCAACTCTCTCCTCTTTAATTCTTCCCAATGAGAGGGACAAAAGTGAGCTCGGAACCTCTCTTCGAAGATATCCCATGGAACAGGATCTGCTAATTTCTTGGAAATGGCTCTCCACCATCGTCTTGCATAGTTTGCTAAGGAGTAATCAGCAAAGTGCACCCAAGTATCTGCTGGTGCGTGTATTATTCTCAGCATCCTACTGACGTCATCAAGCCATAATTCAGCCTCGGCAGGTGTCTCTACACCTTTGAATCGAGGAATTTTTCCTTTTCGGTAATTATCTAGTAATGTTTGGTGTCTAAGAAGGGCCTTCTCCATTGCTCCTTCAACCGGGGTAGGAGCTGACTCAGTTGAAGGATGGTAACTAGATTCTTCCTCAAAAAGATGAACAGAACCTTCAATCCTAGCATCCGCAGGCTTAGATGCCTCGGGTCTCTCAACCTGTGCCTTGAGCCTCTCCTCCAATGCTTGTTGCCTTTGCCCCATGTCTTGGAGCATTGCCATCATAGCCGCTAATTGTCTAGACATGTCTTGGTCTACCATGATCCTGGGATGAGTTAAGGTTAAAAGTCAGATCCTATATGTCTTAGCATGATGTACATCAGGGACAATGACTTGTGAATGGTACTGCAGTCATTTATTAAGATCAAAGGATCTTAATACAACCTTAATTTCTGAATACCGCTCATAGTTATTAATTACTAAATAAATTACTGGAGTAACCGGGCTCTGATACCAATCTGTAATGACCCCGTTTCCCGGGCCGTCGGATCCTCCCATATCCGGATCTGGTTACTCAGCAATAATTTATTCAGCAATCACAACTAACATTCAGAAATAGACTGCAAATAAAAATACTCAGAAGAACGTATTTCAACACTTTTCCATTCACAAAATAAAGTTCAAATGATACACTGTTCCACTGTAACCATTTACATGTACATCAGCTTGAAAGGGAAATATACAAAAGATTACTAACTACCTTAAAGAAAGTAAAGCTACTGTGGCTGGCTGGATGTCTAGTATGTAAGCTGGATGATTTTTTTAGAGTCCTTGCTATGGCTAACCGATACCTGTTGAGTTTTCCATAAATCATAGGATAAAAATTAGCGAATGCTAAGTAACGAAGAAGAGAAAAGTAAATAAATTGTGTAATTTTTTTCAAAACTTGATATCACAATATTTCATTCCTTTTTATTAATTTAAGTCCTATTCCTTTCTATTCCACATCAGGGATTAGTCTAGGGGAACACCACCATTCTTGGACTCCGAAGTTGTGGATGCTTCAGGATTGGAGATTGTGTTGATCTTGGTAAGCTTATGCCGCCGCACGTCGCCTCAACCAATCCTCCAATACTACCCTGACAATTTCCTTTTCTTTTATTAAACAGGGTCTCAACCCTCAGCCTGGAAAATCAAATGAGCACACCGTCCTCGAGGACTCGGTTGCTTAAAACCTCAGGCTAACATTTAATCATATAACCTAGCGGCTTTAAATACATGTTATCGTGACCCAGCCGCTATTGAACCACTCGTGCCTCCACATGACACGACCACATCTTCCGTCGTTCCAACCCGAATATATTGGCTCCCGGTACCACGCGTTGCAAAACATTCAATTTGTGCGCACTTATCATAACAGGGCAACCGTGTACCACCTAGGTAGGGAAATGCCAATACGGGTTCCTTCCGACAACCTACAGGTTGCATGCCCGACCTGTAGTACTACTCCCAGTCATCCTTATCGTGACACATGATCCTTTTCAGGATCCAACTCAAATCACACCAATTCACATGATGTAATTCTTTCGTTAAGTCTTTGATTTGCATAAACCGCAATACTTGGTATCGACTCACATATATATTATTCATAACCATATGCATACTCCTATTTATGCTATTTTAACTCCCAAATCCTAACTTTCAGAGCCAACGCATCAATTTGATGTGTAAATCTTATTTTAGTGGGAATTACAAAGCAATTCTTCAGACTTTTTCAAAAATAGCCAAAATTAGGGTTCTTTGTAGCAAAGAACACTAAATCAAGAATTTCAATAATTTCGTATGAAAACCCAACCGCAAAAAGAAGGATTTCGTTACCTAATCGAGCTCTCTCTCGTGTATGCAAGGCTTTATCGAGTTTCGTTTTTAGAAAGGCTAATTTAAGGCTCCTGAAAAGATCGAATTTCATTTTTCGTATCAAAACGCTAAGAACATGTTAAGAACGCGAAGAACGAACGAAGAACGCGAAGAACACGAAGAACGTCAAGAACATATTTTCTCTTACAAATTCGGCAGAGTTTCCCCTTATATCGGGATATATTTCTCGGAAAATTTTGGCAGAGTTTCCCCTTATATCGGGATATATTTCTCGGAAAATTTCAGCAGAGTTTCCCCTTATATCGGGACATATTTCTCGGAAAATTTCGGCAGAGTTTCCCCTTATATCGGGACATATTTCAAAATAAAAACGAAAAGAGTTTCCTCTATAAAATCAATCGAGAGGAAAATAACAATGAAACTGAAAGAATATACTCAACAACAAGAGATGAAGAACCGGTAGACACCACACATCTTAGGTGAGTGAACGTGTGACGAATCACAGGGTCACTGACGTGCACAGCCGCCCGCACCTAAGTAGGGTATTACATAGATTTCTCCATCGAAATAACTATAAAAGCATAATACGAAGAATAGAAACATAAACGATGGAGAATCGGTAGACACCACGCGTCTTAGATGAGTGAACGTGTGATGAATCACAGGGTCACTGACGTGCATAGCCGCCCGCACCTAAGTAGGGTGTTACACAGATTTCTCCTCGAACCACAACAGGAAAACGAATCGGAAAGAAATATGAATCAAAAACAAAACTTGGAAGAACAAGAGTATGATTTGAAAGCCTAGCTTACGAAGCAACTAAGAGAGGATCATACCTTTCTTCTCCTCGTTCTCCCGGCAGCGCTTCGCTAGCGCTCCTCCCTCGCCTCCCACTCCTCCTCCCAACCTCTCGACCCTAGCCCTTGGGGTGGTGGTAGTGTAAGTTGTAGAGAATGAATGGGTAGGGGGGTCTATTTATAGGCCCCAGAAAACCACTAACCATGGTGGAAAACCATGGTTTAGACCTTAACCATGGTTTAGCGGCCTATGGTTTTGGCCCATGGTTTTAGCCAAAACTTATCCCAAACTTGGAGCTTAAGTTAGAACATTCTAGAGGATTCTAGATTCGCTAATGACGCTTAATTAACACTAATCGTGATTAACTTTCACTAATCGTGATTTAACTTTCGCGGCTTACGCATATCTTTTGTTAACTATTGATTAGTGTTTACTAATGATCATTAGCGACTTTCAATCGTCATTAATTTCTTTAATCATGTTTAATTAGTCTTAATGACAGTCATTATGGATTAATGACATCTTAGCCTTCCTTACTTCTCTTTATTCCGAAATTCATAACAAATCGAAACGAAGTCCGATTCACACGAAACAAATTCTGTCAGTTTCCTCTTTACGAGCCGGATCTTATTATATAGGATCCGAGATATGCCAAGTTCAAGGCTTTACAATTATACAATAATTACGGGATGGGTAAAAATGGAGAAAACTTTTTGTAAAATACATGTAAACTTGTATAACACTTGTACATAGGAGGTACACCAAATTTGTGAAAAAAATAATTTCTCACAATTAAAGGCTTCTTATTTACTCTTGCACATCATCTTTGCATCTGGAAAGAAAAAAAAGAAAAAGAGTCTTGCATTTCATCTACATAGCATGTCATCCACATATCATCTGCATATCTTGCAAGGTGAAAAGCTAGTGGGTTCTGAACCAAGTTACGAGTAGACGTTGAGGAAGGACTTGATTTGACCTTAATCCACTAATTTCATAGGAACCTTATAGGAACTGGAGGTAAGATTTCTCAGGTCAAGTGACTTAATTCTTTGAGTCCATAAGTCTATGTTCACATGTCATCTTGATTAGTCTAAGTAGAATATCTCATGGACGCGTGATTCTTTTCGATAATGACCTAACTTGGACAAGAACCATGCACATAGCTCTTCGTTGATGAGGTGGTGAGGAGGTAGAATACTTTAGCTTGGAGTAGCACACGGGTGGAAACATCCGTCCTCCCCTAGGGAGGGTAGTGCATCTCAACCTAGTCTGGTGGTGTTGACGTCTAAGGACGGGATGCTGTGGGTTGCAATAATGCTTCAAAAGAGGGATAGTCTATTGGCTCGAGAGGAAAAACTCCTTATGTATATGCTGCACCTTGTAGATAATTCAAAAAAAATGCAAGAACTCCAAAAAAATAGACAGGCCGGATAGAAAATAAAATACATGTCGGAGTATGTATATTAGCAAAAAGTCTGCAACTGGATGACTTGGCTACACTGGTCAGGCATCCCGGGATAGGTAGCTACACTATCTACCGTCCATTCTTTTCTCTACCCCCTTCTCTTGAGCTAGACGCACTTGAACTTATAAGGGAATACCCTGCTCCTTGAGGAAAGAGTTATTGGACCGAGGAATTAGAGTTACCTTATTAGAGGAGGCTGCTTCTTCGCCATTTCTAATGAGGAGAGTTACATTTCACACTTACACAGTACAAGTAAGAATCATAGTCATCAGAAATTTGCGTTTGAGGATTTGTTCTGACCTGAATATTGAGGAGTCTTGAATAGAAGACTTGTGGAACTTGAAGATTGTTAGGTCTTAAGTTCAGATCCCGATAAGGTTCCGCCATACAATTAATCCAAAGCTCGAGTTAAGCTCCATTTTCAACTTTTGTTCATGACCTTGGTATGGAACCCAATTTCATTCACCCTTGCATTTCATTTTAGTTGCTCGGCGATGAGCAAGGTTTAAGTATAGGGGGTTGATGAATCTGTAATTCATCACTCTTAAAGTTGAAAATAGAGTCTTGTTCCCGAGTAATTAGCTGCATATTTCCCCTTATCTTGCATAATTAGCATTCATGCATGCATGCATAATATCTGCATTATAGCATTCATATTTGCATAAAATAAGAAGCCCATTTCACTTGTAATTATTCACCTATTTATCTATATTTTGTACTCACTCCAAAGTCAAAAAACTAACTCTTTATTGTATATAATACTAACTAATAATATAAAGAAAAGGTCAAAAATTCCTAACTTGTAAAAATACCCCATAAAACCCCAAACCCAGTTAGAGACCTTAGACCATAGAATATATAGATCTATCTCATACAACCTCCGATCTAGGTCTACTCACTTTTAGAATAATACATATTCAGAGACCTTCAAAATGAGACTACTTTCATTTAGTTTGGAGCTCGTATGCCAAACTTGGGTTTTGGGCCCCATTGTATACTATATGTATTTACATTTGTACCCTTGTATTTTGTATCTTAATTGACCTCATCTCCATTTTTTGTCAACATGAAACTTGTAGATCTCATCGAGATCTACAATTTTCATGTTTTAAGTTTTTACAAATTCGGTCATCTTCTCTCTCTTATTTCACATCTTTTCTCATCCATTCAGATCATGCCACGTGGCGCCCTCTGGATGCGCCACGCGGCCCGCTCACATCATGCCACATGCCCCTTTTCTCTGCCGTCTGATCCCGTCACTTTTTTTCATATCGGAGCCATCCAAATGAGCAGATGATGCCCACCCTCGGATCTTCTCCAGATCACATCTCCTCCATCCGTTAGCGCCTCGCCCTCAGCAAGCCACGTGTTGGCTTGTGAACCCTCCGATCTTCTCCAGAAGCCTCCATCTTAGCTGCTCAATCCCATCTAAATTCCGACCCTTGGATCATCACTCCAGATCTTATCCATACCATTCATATCTGCCACGCACTCCATCCGCCACGTGTCTTGACTATCGTGCATCAATCCGACCTGCAGGATCTAATCCTACCCCTTCCCCCGAGCCAATCTCCTGGCCGTTGGATCGCGTGATCCAACGGCCATGACATCGTCGTCTTCCTCCAGCCGCCTTCCTCGTGTACGTCGCCCATCTCGTGCTCCTTTCTCCCCCTTTCTATTTTCGTCACCCTATCAGCCACCATCTCCGCCTACGGAGCACCCCACGACGTAGCCCCGACATCCCTCGTTCTCACCAGAGTCCACAACCACCACGACCCCCTTCCTATTCGCTCCTTAAACCCCACGAACCCCATGCCTCCATCGACTGAACCTCCATCCTCTTCCTATAAATACCCAACCTCCGACCACCTTCGATCCTATCCACCATAGCGAGAGGTGTCCTAGAGCTCCAGGCTTCTCATTGGTGACAGCAATTGAGCATGTAAGCGAGCGACGACAGGCCTCCATATTAGGCGAGATCCGCGGAAATTCTTCACTGTACTATAGCTCCTCCAGTGAGCTGCTTGAGCTCAGGCCTGCTACTGACCTTCGAGCGACGACCGGAGCCGCTCAGCAAGCCTCCAACCCCAGGTAGCTTTTCCCATTCTTCCTCCGATCTTCTTCTTCTTTCCCTTTGTTTTTCTCTTCATTTTTCCGCCTTCTCCGATCAATCCCACGCTCACCTGATCATCTGCCGAGCTTCACCTCGAAGCTCTGATCTTCGCGTGTTATTTTATTCGCCCCGACGATGCACAGCACCTCCTCCGACCAGAGCTCCGCCTTTACGACGGAGGAGCACCACTCCGGCCATCACCACGTCCCCTCATGGGCCTCACCGCACTCGCACACATTCCCATGAGCATGGGCTCTATTCGTTGGCCCCCACCTAACCTGCAGGAACCCTTATCTTCACTGATCGGAATCTTCATCGGAGTACATCGAGCTTCATCCTCTCCGACATACAGACCCTCCCATCCTCATCCAGTTCCACCGGCGGATCCTTAACACTCCCACGATCGATCCGAGCACTTCAAGAGCCGCCGGCGAGCTACACCGAGCATGGGGAGAGGAGGCGGAGCAAGGTGCTCAACGTCGGAGCTCCGCCAAGTCCGTCGCAGGAGGCTGCGGACCGGAGAAGACGACAAGCAGCCACCGTTGGATCACCTCGATCCAACAGCCCTCGCCATGCCACATTGCCTCGAGTGCATCACCGTTAGATCATTCAGATCGAGCGGCCCTTGTTGCGCCACGTAGCCGCTTCCCCGAGCTCCAGTCCTCGTTGGATTTATCTTGATCCAACGACCGATAGTGTGACACGATGAAGCCATCAGCACCGTCAGATCCTTGCGGTCCAACGACTCTAGAGACGCCACTCTACTCGCTCCAACAACCGTTGGATTACATACTCATCAAATGGTCCACCTCGAGCCATGTCACACCCTCCGAGCCTCTTCCCCGACCCTAGGCTCGGAGCTCCCGAAGCACAGCCGAAGCTGATCCAAGCCTCCAAGGCTTCCCGAGCCTCTGCCCAAGCTCGAACGACGTCCGAGCCTGGTCTCACACATGCTCCGTGAGGGCTGGGTAATTTGCACAGAGGCCCCTGAAGGTTTTGGAAATTGCATTTTGGTCCCTGCCAGGCATGTCACGCGAGGCGCGCGAGTCTGTGGGAAAATTGCATCCACCTCCACCACATTATAGGTAATTGCATTTAAGTCCTGTCAACACGTTTTATTTCAGTAACTTTATTTCCTGTATTTGTAATTTGGTGCATGTCTTTGCACGCATATTTAGGTGTCCATTTTACATTATTTTTCAATTTTAAAAATTGCATGATGTATCCCAACTTGTCCTTTATCTTATGTGACGTGTTTTATTTTTATGACACCTTTAGAATTTAATATTATTAAATTGGTGAAAGTTTCCATATTTTTCCCACTGTATGCCTTTGAATTCATATTAAATTCATTGTTGCTCAAAAATCACCATAAAGTCACATTAGACTTAGGATAATTTAGTTTACGTTGTGCTTAAAAATCATTGAATTTGCATGCATCACGAGGCCTGAATAAATTAATTAGTAATTTTTTTAATTGATTTTTAATAGGTCTAATTCACACAGAATTTTAGGTTTATTAATTTTCTTGGATTCATCATACTTAGATCTATCTAGGATAATTTTTATACCTGGAAATAATGTGTTCTGGTATTTATTAAAATTACATTTGTGAAAATTACGTTGCATTCTATTTTATTCGCAGTAAATTCGTAAATATCAGAAAAATCCAAAAAATTTAGTGTATCTTAATTTCAGTGCACTTCATATTCTGGCCAAGTTCCATAATTTTACGAATTCATTTGATTATATTTCTGAGATAGCTTGTAAAATTGGCCTGAATTTGCATTTGTTTCCCTTTATTGCATAAAAATTTCTTTAAAAGACCAAAAATAATCCTTTGAAAATCTGACCTCCGAATTCACTTCAAATTCCCCTAAGGAGACAACTGCCTCGCGGAGTTCGACCTTGGGCTTGCCCAAGTAAAAATAAATTTATCGCTCGTAATTAACTAACCATTAATTAAAAGTGCTACTTTTTGACATAGCTTTGATTATCCGACTGCAACGAACATAAAATTTAATTTGACAATTAATTTGATCGAATTAACAAGGGTAGTCTGAGCTACGTCACCACCCTCGCTTCGAGCGCCTCCGCTTCCACCGCGGCAGAACCCACCACCCCCCAGCACCCGAGTTGCCCTCGCACCGTGTCTCAGTCGAGGTGCAGCATCGCCTCCTTCGGCCACCTGTGCCTCCGCATCCTTCGGTCACCAACACCCCGCCTCCAGCCGCCGTTGGATCGGGCAGTGACCCTTGATCCAACGGCTACTGAGCTGCCACGTGGAAGCATCCAGCCCCCCCCCCCCCATACCACAGGCTCGGCCCATCTGAGCCTTCATTCGCTGCCACCTCGGTTTGGCCATCCGAACCTCCGCTTCTACGACCGAGCCTCCGGTTCAGCGCCCTAGCCTCCAGTTCGACGTCTGAACCTTCGCCTCAATTGCCGAGCCTGAGGTCAGGCATCCAAGCCTCAGCCCCAGGTTGCCCGAGCCTTTTCCCCATTCCTGAGCCTCCAGGCGCACGTGCGACGCACGTGCGCTGGGGGTAAATTGCAACCAAACCCCTGGACGTTTCAGAAATTACAATTAGACCCCTACTAGGGGTAAATAGCAGAGGGGCCCTCTCGACTTTGCAAAATTATAGATAATCCCCTCCAGAGATCTATTTGATGAAAAACTTTATTTTATTTACATTTTAGTCCCTGCAATTTCATGATAGCATATCTTTCTCATCCGAACTCTGATTTTAGCATATAATATGTCATTTTGAAGCTTACTTCATTCTCTATCATGTTGCATAGTTTATAGGCCAATCTGAAACTCGTTATTGATGATAATTATTTGTGGTGATCTTAAGCTTTGCAAGCTGATCTTTGACATATTGGTGTTATTTTACATTGGAGAAAGTAATGATTTCTTTTGCAGGAGCACGACTGAGGACTTTACATTGAATAATTCCCTTTGGATTATTGGTTATAGTATTAGAGGAATTAAATCACATGAATTTCGAGGATAGATACTCTGCTTAAATATTCTCATTAGAAGTAGGACCAATCTATCACCTCTGATGCTTGCAGCCTGAATTAATTTGAATATTTCTCATGAAATATATCTTTTGATCTGCGATAAATTTCAAGGATATTAAATCTTAATCACGGGTCATGTGCTGAATTCATTCAATCTGCTTATTTCTTTACATCTGCATTGTATTATATTATTCCAATATAGAAATTAATCAACCATTAATTAATTATTTAATCTAATTTAAAACCACACAACTAAGAATCATCGTTCCCTATGTTCGACCTTGGTAGACTTTCCAAGTAAAAATATTCCACAACATTCAAAGCTTGTGATTTTTGATCGACTGATTTTTGCCTCCTATACTATAATTATCGATTATTAAAGAGGCAATTTTCACATTTATAACCGATGCATCTGATTATGCTATTGGGGTAGTTTAGGATAGAGGAGAGATCGTATTCCATATGTCGTTCACAATGCCAACAGAACTCTAGATAAAGCTCAAAGAAGCTACACTGTCACTGAAAAGGAGCTGCTAGCAATGGTATTTGCCCTGGAGAAATTCATATCCCATTTGCTTGGATCCAAGGTTATTGTGTATATAGACCCACTCGGCCATCAAGTATTTACAAGCCAAGAAGTATGCTAAATCAAGACTCTTCAGATGGATCCTTCTACTTCAAGAATTTGACCTCGAAATTCATGATAAACTTGAAGTCAAAAATGTGGTGGTTGATCACTTGTCAAGATTTCCAGAGCCAAACACTCCTGAGCAGAGCCTATTGCTGATCATAAAGACCTTTTTAGATGAAGCCATACTGTCAGTCACCTCACTCCCGTGGTTTACCGATATTGTGAACTATCTTGTATCAAAGAAAAATCCACAAGATTATTCGAAGTTGAAAGTTGACAAATTCATGTCGGATATTCATTTATATCAGTGGGAGGATTCTTATCTCTTTCGTGAGGGGGCGGATTGCATTTGGTGAAGATGCGTTCCTCAGGAGGAAGTCCAAAGTTTCCTCAAGCTCTGTCATGCTAGAGAATCAGGAGGACACCACTTTGGAAGAAGAAGAAGAACAGCAACAGTTCTTCAATGCGGCCTTTGGTGGCCTACCCTATTCGAAGATGCAGAAGACTTTATTAAGCATTGCACTGATCGTTAGAGATTGGGTGGCACTATTGGAATGAGAGATATGATGCCTCTGAAGTACATCCAGATCTCATGTGTTTGACACACGAGGCATTGACTTCATGGGTATGTTCCCTGGCAGTTCGGGAATTGAGTATAATCTGCTTGTTATTGATTACGTAAGACATTGGGTAGATACTATCCCAACCTCAGCCGCCGACAGTCGCACCGTCTACCGGATCCTAAGAGAAAGCATCATTGCATGGTTTAGGGTCCTCAAAATTCTTATATCAGATTGGGCTATCCATTTTGTCAATAGGAAGGTCAAAAGGTTGACACAAGAATTCTACATCGAACATCGTATCACCTCCCTATACCACCCACAGTCCAATGGCCTAACCGAATGTTGAAAGAGGGAGATAAAGACAATTTTGCAGAAGCCCGTACACCCCGATAGGAAGAATTGGTCACAGTTGCAAGTTTCAGTACTTTGGGCCTTTCGGACCACGTACAAGTCATCGTTAGGAACGTCTCCCTACCGCCTAGTATACGGCAAGCCATATTATTTACCTGCAGAACTCATTCACATGTGGGCAAACAATATCTATAACTTAGATTCAAAGAAGGCCAGACGGAACAGAAAGGTGGATCTGAATCAGCTCCTTGAATTCCACAAGTATGCATATGACAACGGCCTAATATACAAGGAAAAGGTCAAAAAGTGGTATGACAAGCACATACATCACAAGCCCTTCGAACCAGGGAAGAAATTTCGGTTGTTTGATGCAAAGATCAAACTATTTCGAGGGAAGTTGAAAAGCAAGTTGGCATGGCCTTTCATAGTAAAACATGTACGTGACAATGGAAGCATCATCGTATCTAATTTTTCAGCTGACGCATAGTCATTCATGATCAACAGATAACTTCTGAAGCCTTATCTCGAACATGACACATTTCTGTCCATGGTTGACTCAATTCAGGTGGTCCATGAGGAAGAACTCACAGGCACAGCATCAACTCAATCAGATGAGGCTATCAAAAACATTTTTGAGTAATTAATCATTTTCTTATTTTTCTTCTTTTCTTCTTTTCATTTGTTATCATTTTATTCTTCTATAAAGTCGCATTCATCCCATACATCATTATTATTTAGGATATGCTTCATCCTAAGTGTAGGGGGGATGAGTGCATTCGGGTGCTCATTCTTTGATCCCTCGTTTGTCTCCTAGACTATTGACATTCTTTCTATACTTAGGGATATTTTACCCTAAGTATAGGGGGAGACATGCTGAGCCGCTGATTTATTCATTTATTTGTTCCTGCCCTCGACCTTCCATGTTCTTTGTACATAGCCTACGATACTTAGGATTAATTTATACAAATATGGGGGGATGGATGGCTTCTTATTCTTTAGTCATTGTAGTATATACTTTTCTATACTTAGTTTGAGTTATGTCTTCCTTTCTCTTCGATCTATGAGGACATAGCTCAAGCTAAGTATAAGGGGTCAATATGTACTCCGTATATATTTTAGCGATAACTTGAACTTTCGTATTTTTAATAATTATAGCTAAAACAATTCTTAGATACATACCATAAAATTCATTAAAACTACCTAATAAAAAGTTGAGTGTTCCTTGAATTCTTTTTGTATATACTTATTGATAAATCATTTGCAATTGTTTTGAAAAATTATTTAAAAAATGGTTGAAAATTCTTTTGAAAAATATTTGGAAAATGTTTTCAACATTTGTAAAAATATTTTGGTTGTAAAAATTACTTTCCTTTATGTGAAACAAAATGTTTTGGAACTCGATTTGCAAATGGTTTGGAAAATGGCTGCAAAAATATTTGAAAAAAATAAATATATACTATTTGAAAAACCTTTGCAAAATAGCTTTCAAAATGTTTGTAAAAAAATATATGCAAAAATAATTTTGGATTATAATTTTAGAAAATTGTTTGAAAAAATCATTTTCAAATAAATTCGAGGAATATGTACATCTTTCTAATAAACGTTGTTCACCAATTGAATAGAATCACATGTATAAATAATAACATACCCCTTGTAAATTCTTAAAACCCCAAATCTTGTAAATATAAGATCCAACCTCGTGTAATTAGTTGTACCTATTTTTATCTAAAATCTTTTATTTTCAAAAATCGCAAAAAAAAGAATTGCAAAACCAAAAATCCAAAAACATTTGCAAAAATCTCAAAAAAAAATATCTTAAAAAATTTGCATGAAGATTTGCAAAACCTTTTTCAAAAATCCATAAGTTTGAAAATTGCATCACAAAATTATTTCTACATTGCACATAGCACTCGCATAGTATTCACATTTTTAGGAGTAATCTAGGCGATTGAACAAGTCCAAATAAAGTCTGAAGATTGGAGCTTGGAAAAGGCCTTAATATACTTAATTTCAGAGGAACCCATTGAGGAGTGGAATTGAAGATACTTCAAGTCATCCTGACTAAATTCTTTAGCTTCCATGAGACTGTATTTATGAGCCAATTCAATATGTCTAAATAGATCCCTTCATATCATTCGCAATATTATTGAGACAATGACTTCATTGGAAACCTCACACCTAATACTAAGCTCGACTCAGATGGATTGTTGGAAAATATTGGAGTCTAAGTCGGGATGATGCAAGGTTGCTTCGTCAAGGTTGGCTCAGGAAGCATTCTTGGGGATTGCCGACATCGGTGCTCTAACCCACTTATCCTGGTAACCATTATAACTAAAGACCGGAGATGGATTGGAATAATGCTTCGGATGAGTAATGGTCTATCGGCGCAACTTTTTCTAAGACCCAAAAAATAGGCGGACCAAAATATGCTATATCCGTCGAGGCACAAACAAGAATGCAGAAGCTATGGAAAGTCAAAGAAAATATCTAAAGAAGACAACACCAAAAATTCCACAAAAGGCCTGCTTCTTGGCGAAGATCTGGTTACACTGATCGACTTCACAAGGAAATGAAGACTACACTGGTCCATTCCCACTTATCTTCCCATTCTTATAACTTCTTACCCCATTCGATTGTAAAGATCGGGAGCACCTAACCTTAGAAGGGAATATCTGTCTCCATGAGGATGAGTTACCAGAAGAGCAGAATCCTTGGTTGTTCAACGGTTTTGTCTGGGAAAGATAACACAATTCACATACATGGTTCTATCACTTCAAGGTAGCAAGAATATGTGACTGAGAGAATGGTTCTGACTTGACTGTGACTTGGATTGAATGGTAGGATTATGGAACCTAGGGGGTGTTGTGTCATAAATATTAACCACAAAGTGGTTCTGAACACACCATTAATCTAAAGGTCTTCTCTGAGATCCAAACTTTGACGTTATTAAGACAAGTTTAAAAGTTGAAAATTACTTCGAGTTATTTCTTTTTCTTTTCTTTATTTTCTTCTACTCACTTATAGGGATAAGTGTTTGCTAGGGACTAGCAAAGGCAAGTATGGGGGTGATGAATCTCCATTTCATCACCTTTATTCTTTCATTTTGGCCTTTAAACCCTAGTTAAATGCATGAATATATCATTAATTTATCAAAATAAACATTCATTATCTGTACAAAATACTGTATAAAATACTGAATATGTATTGTATTTATTGCCAAAATATAAGAATAAAGGAAAGAAAAGAAAAGGAGTAAAGTGTCAAGGACACTGAAGTGACCATAGCCCCCGAGACTCAGTCATCATGATGACTTGGTTGACAAGGAATAAAGTAGGGGGAGATATGGTGGCTTATTGTACAGAAAACACAGATGGATCACTCTAAAAAATAGAATAATGAATGCTTTTTGGAACCTATATTATTCTTTAATATTTTCACCTCAAATAAAGAAATTTTGTACATTAAAATTGTAGATAAAAATGAATAGAAAAATGCAAAATTTATTTCATACAATAATAATATATAATGTACGGTTTAACACAGAATAAAATCCTAAAACCCAAACTTCATAGACCCATGTCTCCCAAATAAAAACTCAACATGTATCAAAATCACCTTTAACTGTATATAACCTTTAATAAGCTAATTAATGAAGGTGGTTTCATATTTTTTGGAGTTAAGGTGTGGAAGTTAGGTTTTGAACCCCTATTGTACAATATATCTGAGTAAAATATTCATTTTATTTATTCTCTATTATTTTTATAATTTTATATTTTTATAATTTTCTAATATTATTTGTAATATATGTGCAAATTAAAACTATAATAAAACCATTAAATAGACATTAAAAAGATGTATATAAAACATATAGATGAAACTTCTATACATATACACATACAATAAATACACCTATTTACTTAAGTGTGTATATTACATTATAAAAATGTAATAAAAATATATTTATGTGTATTAAAATAAGATGTAAATACATAAAATAAGAAAATAAAATAATAAAATCAAAATTACACAATAAAATAAAATACTCAAAACATAGGCAAATATACCTATGAATAAAACCCTAAAAATTAACTTTTATAAAAACACCTTGAAAAATAAATAAAAATATCTATAAAATACTACAGAAAATTAAAACACTTCTCATTTTATGACCTAAAAATAATAAAATCAATTAATATTTATTATTCATTTTCCAAAGCATTTTGCCTTGGAATTTCTTGGTTGGTCCATATGGATCAACCAGGCGCCTCTATTCGTTGACCTAGGTCAACTATATTGCCTTCCTCTGACTTCTGTCATAACATCACAAGGGTGTTCTTCACCAATTTATCACGCCTCCATTCTCCAGCCATTGCCCTCCAGACTTCCACTACCTTGTAGCCTCTCCGTCCTAGACCCCACGCCCATCTTGGAATCTCCACCTAACACCATTCATGTACGCAATCAATCATCGAAAATCCCCCAACACTCATCTATAAATGAATCCTCCATATCTCCTTTTACTTTTTTATTGCTCCTTGGAATGTTTTAGTCCCTCAAATACTTTCATACACCTCTAGTTTGGTGATAGGAAGCTCCATGTGTGGGTTTGCAGTGAGAAGGATGGCCTGAGAAGCGCATCCACCCACTACCGAAGGTGCTCTGGCAAGTTTTGCTCCTGGCCGTCAAGCCTGGTTGAGCCCCTTTTCCTTAGAATTTTAGGGTTTTTTTCGAGTTCTATTTTCATTCAGTAGCTTTAATTTCCTCTTTAATCTAGTAGGTTAGCTGTAATTAGATCCTGCCCAAATCCTTGGAGGTTGCACTCCAGGTTTGTTCCACCAGTACCCTCGATGTTAATCAACTCCATTTCACCTCACTCTCATTTCTCTACGCGTGCTCCACATTTTTCCCATCCATCCACCTCAATTCTTGCAAGGAATCAAAGTCTATGAACTCCCTCTATCGTACTTTGCTAGAGATCCTCTTCCATTCCGCTCCCCTCGATGTTTGGTTCAACTCCTGGGTAGAAGAGATAGATTTCACACCCAAGAGTGTTTTGGTGCTAATTTGCATGTCTAAGGATGTGTCTCAGAACTTGATGACCATCTAGAGCAACTCCAGGTGGTTAGCCTTTGCCAGAGCACCGCGAGCCCCCTCGTCATCCTTGGAGGCCACCGTAGCACGCAAAGGAAGCCCAGCTACCTATTGGATATGTCAAAGGAGTGATTGTCCGCCGAAGCACAGAGGAACAAAATATCTCGTCTCACCGAAGTCTAGGTCATCGGTGTTCTTGCAATGCCTCTCAACACCGTTCGATCAAGGATAGTCGTCCGGATCTAATTTGAACTGTTGAATCACTGTGAAGGGGTGCGTGAAGGTGGCCGTTGGATTGGGAATGTGGCAACACTAGAGCAGTTGGATCTGAGACGTTTAGTGGGTAAGTTTTATAGTCCTCCCTCTACATTTTTGGTAGTTACTAAAAAGTCCTGCAAATATTCTATGTAGTTTAAAAAGTAGTGGGTTAATTGCATGTAGCCCCAAGAAGATTTCTAATATTATAATGTAGTCCATGTTAGAGTCACGTGCGTGTGATGAAACCCAATTTCATCATCTTAATTCTGCTTATTAACCCCCTTGCTTATTAATGTATCAATAAAATCCAGATAATGTCCTGTAATTATCAGATTCTCTAATAAATTAAAAATCACAAAAAATGGCAAAACTAAAATCTGTGGTATTTTTAGCCTCAAAAATACACTTAAAAATGTTTTGTGGCTTCATTTGATCTCGTCTTCAGTTTTGGTCAACATAAAACTTGTAGATCTCATCGAGATCTACAACTTTCATGTTTTGAGTTTTCTCAAATTCGGCCATTATCACCCTCAAAAATCATTTTTTTTTCTTTTGGAATAATCTGATTTGGCCACGTGGCCCATTCTGGGTGAGCCACGTGACCCGCCCTCCTTATCCTATCTGCCCGCGCCCTCAGCCGTCAGATCTCTTCCTGAGATCCAACGGCTCTGCGATATCCACGTACGCCCTTTTTTCTTCACCGTCAGATCTCTCCCAAGGCTTCATCACAGCCACTCACTTCCGCCTTATCCTCCTTTCGCCACGCGTCGCATTTTGCACCCCTTGATCACGCCCTCAACTTCACATCACAGCCGCTTCTTCTAAACTCGCGCCTCGGCCATTCGATCTGCACCTCCATCGCATCACAGCCGTTCGCCCGCGCTTCGCTTCCAGAGCAACATGTGGTGCATCCACATCCCTTAGATCGCTCCGCCCCCGATCTCATCGTATCCGCTCGTGAGCGCTCCAATGTCCGCCGTTGGATTTCCAAATCCAACGGTCATAGGTCATCGTCAACCTCCATGTGTTCCTCTTTCCCACGATCGCACCGCGTCATCCACCTTCCCCCTTCCCATATTCTCCATCTCCACCGATGACCACCTCGTCCGCTAACCGCCTCACAATCCTCCCCAATCGTCCTTCATCCTCGCGAGTCGTTCCACTACTCTCGATCCACTCCCAGTTGCTCCACGATCCCCAGTCAAACCCATGATGCCACCACCAGGAACGCCATCACCTTCCTTAAATACTCCGCTCCCTCCGCCCGCCATCGTTGTCCACCTGTATGCGGGGCACGGCCCAACCCTCTGCCATCTCCCTGTGACAGGGGGAGATGGTCGGATTGAGCGAAGACGATCGGAGCCCTCGGTGATGACCCTCCGACCTCCATGGAGGAGTTGCGGTGCATCGCGTCCGCTCGAGCTACAACGACCGGCTGAAGGTGTTCAGCGACGATCCGGGGCTCGAATTGAGCCCCAGCCCAAGCCTCCGCTCCACCCGGTCAGGTAAGCACCTCTTCCAATCTCCTCTGCATTTATTTTGATTTTTTTACTTAATTTTCCCGGTTGATACACACACCCCCATGCTCCATTAACCACTCCTCGAGCTCCGCCACGCTCCCCCTTTCACGCGACGCTCTCAGACCACTCTCTTCTTCCTCCAGACCCCCAGACCGCGTCCGACCCATCTCCTCCGCCCTCGCGGCGGAGGAGCTCTGAGCTCTCGCCTTCTTCGCCCTCTGAGCTCCCACTTCACTCACGCACATGTCTATGTATGCTTCGGCTATGCGTTACTAATCTGCAAGTGGATCTCATTCAATGGTCGGAGGTATGTCAGAGCTAACTTCGTCAATCACGCTGCCGTCACCAGGGCCTCGACGTCTCTATCCAGAAGGTGGAGCGTCCTCCCCGAGCTCTCAGCTTCCTCGACGAACGTTCATGGAGCTCGGGAGAGGTCTCCAGTGCTCGAGCTCTCGCGTCGGAGTTTGAGCTGCTTCACCGGAGCTCTACTCCCGCCGCCTCTTGCGTCTGAAGAAAGAGATACAGTGGCCGTCGGATGGTCTTATACGGTGACCAATTGACGGCCCAGATGAGGACACGTCAACGTCTTCCAGCAGCATAGATACCGTCGGATCTGTTAGATCTAACAGACGTCCATGAGCCACGTGTCACCTCCAGAGCATCCCCGAGCCCATCGTCCGAGCCATGAGGTCTAGAGCTCCCGAGCCTTCACGAGCCTGCATCGAGCCTGATCCAGTGCCTAAGCCAAGCCGAAGCAACGCTGAGCCTCGCCCGAACCTTGGAGACACCCGAACCTAGGAGAGCGCGTGCACAGCACGTGCCTCCTGGGTAATTTGCAACGAGGCCCAGCCAGCTTCTCCTGTTTGCAAACAGGTCCTTACATCACGTGCCGACCACGTGCACTTAGGAATTTTGCAAGTGAACCCTTGCGAGTTTTCAGAATTAAAAAAATGCCCCAGCGCGTGTGGGTATTTTACAGGGAAGGCCTCGTACTTTTCATATTTACATTTTAGTCCCTCCTAGGGACCTGTTTGTAGTTATCTTTTCATGTTTTCTTTCATTTATGCCCTTGTCTTCTTTATCACATATCTTGAGCATCGTATTTCCGTTTTAGTTTATTTCAGTCTCATTTCAAAGCTTGCTTGATGTACTTTTTAATGGCATGTTTAATTTCTATTTTGGACTCTGAAATTTTTGAAAATTTAATTGATATCAAAGTGTCTCTAGGTGCTTAAATTTATGCCTTGCTTTAATTCCATCACGTTTGTGTCTTGAAATTGATCCTGAAATTAATTCATTTTTTAATTTGCTCATCATTCTGATTTAGGGCATAATATTCGTGTTGCATTTCATTTGTTTGCATGACAAAAATTAATAAAAAAATGCATGTTTACTTTTGCTTTAATGCATTGTTGTGCCTTCTTGCTTACTATGACCTATATATCTCTAACTCAGCACTTAGTTAAGTAGATGAAAATCTGAATAATGCGAGAGAGGCTCGTGTCCCTGGGTTCGACCTTCCAAGTAAAAAAATTACAACCATCTCATTTTGATTGCTATATATAAATAAGATGGTCTTTTTGATGAGCCATCTTGGCCCGACTGCGATGACGATTTCAAGTGTTAAAACAACACTCTTAAAGGGCCGATTTAGCGGTTCGTCAGCGTGCACACATTTTATGTTGTAGAAATTACGTAAAAACTCTCACGCATTTTGTATTTTGCTTATTTCCTGAAACTTTCATAGCTAGTTCAAAAACCATTGCAAATTTGCATTTTGCACCTCGAGTTTATTTTAAATTGCATTTATGCCCTTTCCAAGACTTGTATTTTTGTTGATTTGATATATTTATTAAACATACCTTTGCATTCAAAAAATTCTAAAAAAATAGGGATAGGTCCCTAGCATGTTGTAGATTCATGTTATAATTTTAGATTTCAATTTTAGGCATCTTTTACTATTTAAGAAAAATAAAAATAGCATACTTTTGTCCTCTTTACAGTATAAAACCCATAAAAATATAAATACTTGTGAAAATTTCAAAAAAAATATTTTGTGCTTGTATATTTATTTTCTAACTCTAGAAACTAAAAACCTTAAAAATAGAAAAAGAAAATAGATAAAAAAATTAAAAAAAAACTCCCAAAATCCATTATAAAAATCAAAAAAAAATCATGAAAAACTCCAAAAATATATTTAGTTATTCTGTAATTTTATTTATATTTTTATCTACCTATCAAATTAATTTGAGGAATTTTGGACTAGATTTTCTAATTTTATCCCTAAATCGATTTCAGCCTATTATTGAATATCTGATTTTGGGTATTTTCGACTTTAAAATCCATAAAAATTAGTAAAATCCCTTAAAAATCAAAAAATAGTAGAAAATATTTAAAACCCAAAAACATTTTATTTCATGATTTTGACTATTTTTAGTAGTCTTTATAATTATCCTACTCTATATTGTATATATAATCATACATATTCTATATTACGTATTCAAATGAAAATGAAATATAAAAAAGAAAAAAACAAAAATCAGAAAATTAAAATCCATTAAAAATATAAAAAATATTATTAAATATAAATTCAAAACCTACATTCTTTGGATAATATACACATAATTATATGTATACATATGTATATTGTTTATTCATTATTTATTTGTAAATAATATTAAGTGCTAAATCATGTGTTCCCTGTGTTCGACACCCAACTCTGCTTGTCGCTATATCTGTTTAATTGTAGGGTTTATAATAAATTTTGATTCATGCATGCGTCTTCATTTATTGGTATATTGTGTGGATTGATTGTTGTTCCGACTACCTAGGGCCTTCTAAGGGGTCAGTTCAGCGACATCACTCCCGTCTTGTATGGAGCATACGACTCTCTCTTGTGTGTTAGGTGGTTGAACATCACCCTAGCAATTTTTTGTATTTGTAGTTTAATATTTAATTTTTTAATATTAATTGTAAACTTTTGGATATTTTGCTTTTAACCCCTGACTTTTATTTTAATTGTAAATACACCTTAGCTAGTGCAAGTAATTTAAAGTTTGTTTTCTATTTTCTAAATATATCATCTATGCTTCCAAAATCATGAAAAAATAGGGTAATGTGTCCGATGCTTTTATCTTCCATGACATAATTTTAATTTTTCATTTCACATAATTTACTATTTATTAAAAATCCAAAAGATCACATTGTGTTTCTTGTTTGTGTTTAAAAATACCTAAAAATTAGAAAAACTTTTAAAAATTCCAAAAAATATATTTTGTTTATTATAGTATTGTGTACCTCCATACCAAAAATCCCTAAAAATAAAATCACTAAAAAATAAAAAGCTCCAAAATCCTAATATACATTATAAAAATCTTCTAAAAATCTAAAATATTTATTTTCAACTCTGAATTTTCTTTATCTTATATATTATCAATTAAAACTTATTTGGAGAAATTTTGACTATGTTTCTATTTTTATTCCTCAAATCAATTTGGCACATTTAATTAGTCATTTTATACTTCAATTAGTAAAAATCCAAAAAATTAGTAAAAATTCATCAAAAATCACAAAATAGTAGAAAATGATAAAATTACAAAACATTTTATTCTTAATTTTTTTATTATTTTTAGCAATATTTAAAGGAAAGAGCGACAAGAGAAGGTTTGGAGGATTTTTGGAAGATAGAGCTATTTTTAATTTATTCTATTTTGTCTTATAATTCAAGTGTGAGAGAGACACACTTATGTGTAATATTTAGAATCTCAGGGAACTATCACTACACGAGGTCCATTACCCAAGTGATTGTTCACTTGGGGGCCCCGTCGGCTTTTTCGCTTTTTATTTTGTTTCATGATGTTTTGAGTTTTTCGCCTTTCTTTTATTTGTTTTGTGTGATTGAACCCAAGTTTAGGACTTGTTTGCTCGAAAGATTAAGGTCCAAAACCCTAATTAAAATTTCATGTACCTATAGTTCGTACTTGGACTTAGTCAAATCTGAATTGTTGACTATTTAGACATGAGACCGCGCGCCCACGAGAGGATCCACACAACACTTGTGGGACCCGTTGTGGTACCAAGGAATCTCCAAGACCGGACTCTAGGTTTCTTTCTAGATAATCGTCTCATGTTCTTCACACTAATAGCAACTTCTATTCTAGGGCGATTTTCATCATCTTGCATTGCATATAGGTTCCATTTATGCTTAGCATCCTGCACGAAGAGAGCTGGAGGCAAGATAGGCATGTCTATCTGAGCATACTTATTGATTTTGCATTGCTTTTCTGACTCTCTCCCTCCGATTTTGACCACATAGGATACTAAAGGAATTGACACCTTGTTGGTACTATTGATTTCACTCAACCCTAAAATCAAAAAGAAAATTCCTTATTTTGGGGAGAGTAACCCCCTCATTGTATTCGCATTTTATACTTTCCACATACACGCTGAGGATTAGTGTCCAAATCCCAGACCTAGTCTTGTATGAATTTTTTTCAATTCACATAACTCTAAAAATTGGCAAGATAAAAAGACCAAACACTCATGGTCATCATTGTGTTGAGTTGGTGAATTGAGGGGTTTGTTTGTTTGTTTATATTTATTTTTGTTTGTGTGAGTACTCGTTCTTCTCTTTGCATTTGCGCCTTTTTATTGCATATCTTGACTTGACCATCGTGATCGTCTAATCCATGTCTTTTGTTTCAGAGATGGATGACTGGAATGATTTTTATCCGGACTTTGTGGGTCCTTCTTCCTCTCTAGTAGGTCCGCCTCTATTTTATCATGAAGACTTTGCTCTTGAATTTTTTTGTATATATTCGCCTCGTCTATAGTTTTACGCATCGGAGTCTGAATTTTATCCACCACCATCATCACATTCCCCACCATCTCACCCAATCGAGTCTGAGCTATTGAAGTCACCTCTTATGGATACCGATCTTGAGTACATGACTTGGTTAGTGGAGCAAATGAATCAGAGGATAGACTAACTCACTAGCCTAAATAAGAATCACTCTATCGCTTCACCTTCTGGATTCACGGATTTACTTGAGGACACCCATGAGAGCTTAAAATTGCCCAAAATACAAAAAACGAGAAAAACCCAAAAACAAAAATGAATTTGGGAGACACCTAACCGAGCTGAGTTGTGAGAAGATGGCACACATGCCATATCTTAGGCCCACACACATCCACCATAGTTCCCACCTTTGACACTAAGGATGACACTTTACAGTCTATCTTAGTCATCCTTGTGTAGATGATGATTCTGATCTCTTTCCTTATATGGAAGAAGATAGAAAATCTTTAAAAAAAATTGTTAACCAATCCTAAAGTGGTGGCAGCTATTCATGATATTGTTGAGGCCCCACTTCATCAGGCCATGGACCAATTATCTACACCCAAACCTAAGAAAATAAAGTGACGAAGCATATCTGAGCGACATACTCTGATCATGGACACTGACTACGCCATCACCTACCATCCACACACTAGGAAAGGGAACATTGTTACACCTCTTGTGAGATGCATCATTTCTGACCACTCTTGTGATCACATTCTCATTAACAATAGTGCTTTGATTAATATAATACCCTTCTAATTGGTATAGTCTCTTCATCTTAGGCCTCTAAAGAAAATAAGGATGATTTGACAATTTGCTTATGGATTAATAAAGTGGACAAGGGGTCTATAGAAAGTCATCATTCAGATCCGCAGCATGAACTTCATAGTTGACTTTATTGTATTGCCCATGAAGACCTCCACCCCCGTGGAGCATCCTCCGATCATACTGCGACGATCTTTTCTCACCTGTGCGGGAGTTGTTATTGATTATGGATCTGGAGAGATTCACCTTTGTTTTGCTGATGAGAGTGTTGTCTTGATCACCGCACCTACCACTGACCAGAGACCCGCATCTGACGAGAGTGTACCCATGTCAGATGACCCCAAGGACTATGACCTATCTGTTGATAGAAGTTTCCTTTATCATGGATGAGATTGACTCGAGAATTCCTCTTTAGGGAGGAAGACTCGGAGAGCACAGACCTTGGAGTTCCCCCTTCCGGTGAGTGGCGATGTATTGATGACATCTGTGGTATTTACACCATAGACACATTCATGCGGTGGGCAGACTTAAAAGGGACTCCCCATGACGAATTTGACCACACTACTTCCATTGACCAAATCATGCCTTTTCTCTTTGAGACTGCTGAGGATCTACCCCATGTCGGTCCTGATCGATTTGTGTCAATTGATGACCTCAATATCGACATGCACCTTATGAGATCCATTCCTCAACGATCGTGCAAGAAGGTCTGATTTCTATCTTCTTGACCTCTATATATCTATCTCTTTGTATATTCGATGTTGTTTACTTCCTTCCATCTACCGTTTTACTCATCCACTTCATTCTGTGTGTTTGTCTTGCTTAGGACGTACTTTACCCTGAGTATAAAGGGTGGACAAGCCAAGTGTTCATTCTTAATTCTATTTTATCACCCTTGTTGTTTTATATACTTAGGTATCTTTTATCCTAAGTATAGGGGGTGGTGTGTACATCCTCTTAACGTATTTTTCTTCTTCTCTTTCTTGATCTCTTCAATTGTCTCCTCTCTTGTTAATGTTTTTGTCTATACTTAGGGGTACTTACCTTAAGTATAGGAGTAGAAAGACTGAGTTGTGATCTATCTATTCCCACCATTGACCCTCCCTGCATGTGGATACAATCTATTATACTTAGGATTATTTCATCCTAAGTATTGGGGAGACAGCTGATTTCTCATTCATTCATTCATTCATTACTTCATTCTTTCATTCTTTCTTTCATTGTTGGAGTATAGGCACTTTTATACTCAGTATGAATTAAGTCTTCTCCTTTTTCTTCAATCTATGAGGGCATAGCTCAAGCTAAGTATATGGGATCGTATATACATTGTATATACTTTAGCCATAACTCATACTTTCGTATTTTTAATAATATGGCTAATTAGTAAGAACTACAACACCAAAATTCTTGTAATTACGATTAAAAAAATAGTTCAAATGTTTTCCAAAATGTTAGAAAATGGCTTGAAAGTCTCTATGAAAAATCTTTTGAAAATTGTTCGAAAACTATTTTGTAAAATGTTATCAACTTTTGTAAAAATATTTTGTTTATAAAAACTTATTTTCTTTGTTTGAAATAAAAGGTTTTGAAAATCTATTTAAAGGGTTTGAAAAATGATAATATTTAAAAAATCTATATATATTGTTTGAAAATATCTTTGCAAAATGGTTTTAAAATTTTGTAAAATATTTATAGAAATTATTTGTCAAATTAGTTTTCAATATAAAGATTTCAAAATTTTTGTAAAAATCTTTTCAAATTATTTTGAGAATTATGTACATGATTTAAGCAAAGAAAGACCCTTTACAAACCTTGTATATACAAACATGTAAATTCCTAAATTCCAACTCTTGTAAATTACAAAGCACTCCCATGTAAATATATGTACATATTCTTTTTTAAAAACTTTTTATTTTTAAAAAATCCCTAAAATTTTGCAAAATTAAAAATGCCCAAAAACAATTGCAAAATCTTTTCAAAAATCTGCATAAAATTTTGCAAAACATTTCAAAAATCCATAAAATTTTCAAAATTAGAAAATTGCATCAAAATATTTTCCTTGCATTGTACATACCATTTGTGTTTTTCGTATTTATGTTGATAATTGAAGAATTCTAAATAATCCGGAGATTGGAGCTTGGTTGGACCTTAATCTACTTAATCACAGGAACCTTGTAGGAACTGGAATTGAGGCACGTCATGTCTGTTAGACTTAATTATTTACGATCACGAGACTTGGTTCAATGTCGTATTGACTTCCTAAGTACAATATTTCGGAACACATGCACGAATCTCGTTGATAATGACCTAGATTGCTCGCCTACACCTTACACTTTTCTCACCTTAGTTGAAGTGGTAGAGGGCTGGATTTGCTGGCATGAGACACAAGCCAATGGAAACATCATAAGTCACACATTTGTGGCCATTGTACTCCAACCCAATCCAGTAGTGAAGATGTTTAATGACAGAAGTTGTGGGATGCAATAATGCTTCAAAAGAGGGATGGTGTACCAGCTCAAGAGGAAGAAGTCCTTTGTTGTATATAGTATTAAAAATTGCATATTTAAAAATTCCAAAAAGAATAGATGGGCAAAATTACAAGAAAAAACAATTCCAGTAGGAGTATGTATACATTTGTATAGTCAATAAGCAAGCTTGAGCATCATAGTCATATTCATGTGAGCCTGTAGTCGGATGGCTTGCCTACATTAATCAAGCATCCTAGGATAGGTAGCTACACTGGTTACCATCCATTCTTCTCTCCACCTCCTCTTCTTGAGTTGGTTGTACTAGAACATAGAAGGCAACACCCAGCTTCTCGAGCAAAGAGTTGTTGCATTGGAGAATTAGGGTCACCGTGTTAGAGAAGACTGACTTTTACCGCTTCAGTCGATGAGAGCTACATATCACACACATTGTTCAAGATACATTCATAGGCATAAGGGTTTGTGTATGACATCGACTTGTTATGGCCTAGCTTTTGAGGAGAATTGGCAAAGTCTTATGGGTTTTAGAGGTTGTTGTATTTTTAATTCGTTTCCCAATAAGGTTCTAGCCAAACACTAATGTCTAAAGGTCTGATCGAGCTCCAAACTCTGATTTTATGACTACAATTTTAAGAGTTAAAATCAATCAAGTTCTTTATTTTTCTTTTCATTATTTTCTTTTCTACACTTATAGCCATAAGTGTTTGCTATGGAGTAGCAAAGGCAAGTATATGGGGTGATAAATCTCCATTTCATCACTTTATTCTTTCATTTTGGCCTTTAAACCCTAGCTAAATGCATGTATATATATCATTATTTTGCATAAGTTATCATTCATTATTTATTGTATAAATATTATATAAAATACGTTGTTTAAAGCCAAAATAAAAGAATAAAGAAAAGAAAAAAAAAGAAATAAAATGCCAAAGGTATTTTATGACACTAAACCCTGAGACCTAGCCATCATGATGACTGAGTCGATAAGGAATAAAGTAGGGGGAGATAAGGGTCAATAATACAATAAAATTCCAAGTTATTTTGCCAAATAATTCATTTTTGGGACCTATTTTATTCTTTATTATTTATACATTAAATAAAGAAACTTTATCCATGAAAGTTGTAGATAAAAATACATAGAAAATATAAATTTGATTTCATATTAAAATAATGTGGAGTTACATTCTACACTCAAAATAAAAGACGAAAACCAAACTTCACAGACCCATATTTTCTTCATATGAATGCAATTCATCAAAATCACTTTAATTGGTATACAAGTTTTATTAGCTATTTAATGAAGGTGATTTCATTAAATTTGAAAAAGTTAGGTTTTGGACCCTTATTGTACAATATACTATCAAATATCCATTTTATTTATTCTTTACATTTTTTCATTATTTTCATATTGTACAATATTCTTTTACATTTGGACCCTTATTGTACAATATTCTTTTCATATTTTTATAATTCTATAAATATTCTTTATAGTGCTTGTACATATTTAGAATATAATAAATCCATATCAAAAAAAATAAAATAAAATAACATACTAAAACATAAATGAACACACTATACATATACCTATACAAATTATACCTTTATTTATTTAAGTATACATTTTATAGAAAGAAAATATAATAAATATATTTGTGTATATTTAAATAAGCTATAATAACATAAATTATATACATAAAATAATAAAGTTCAAATTCTAAAATAAAATAAAATATGTATTATATAGGCAAATATATCTATAAATATACTTGTAAAAGGTAACCTATAAAAATATACTCATAAAAATAAATAAAAATTATAATAAAATACTACATAAAATAATAAATATTTTTAATATTTTAACCTAAAATTAATAAAATCATTTAATAATTTAAATTGATATAATAATGGAATTTACCTTGTTTTTGTCTTTTTCATACCCATGTGGACCAATGAGGGCGTAGTCAGAGTTGACCTCGATAAACTCTCCGCCCCTCGTAGGTATGCAACGTACAGACCTATACTTCCTCGTTTCTCCCATTTTTGGAGATTACACCTTTCACTCTTTGGGCTAGATTCCTTCACCAAATGTGTTCCTCAATCGAAGTTCTTTGACTCTCGATCATTTCCTCGATATGAGATCCCCTAAATCGAGTTATTCACCTCGACCTTCTCACCCATGTACGTAACCCCCTCTACCTCTTCCTCTCTCCTTCGGCTCCTCTTTTGCTCCACTTTTTTCCCTCAAATCATGCCCCATGGCTAAATCTTAGTGATAGCAAGCTCGTCGAGCCATTTTGCAACAAGGAAAGGTGTAGAAGTATTGGTCCCCTTCCATCTCCAATGAGCTCCGACGTTGTGGTCCACCTTCGTGGCTCCGACCAAGATGAGAACAGTCTTTCATTTCTCAGGTAGCTTTAGTTAATAGCTTTTATTTCTGCTTTTTATTTTATGTTTTAATCGCTTATTTAGCTTAGAATTTAGTACTTAGACTCGTCAGAGCTCTATAGCTCCGACCACCTCTATCAGTCATGTTTTACTCATTCCGACCCACCTAAACACCGCCATACCTTGCCTCTGCACTTCTTTGCCTTTCGCACCACCCAGCTCACCCAGATCGACCCTCGATCTGATCCTTCGAGGTCTACTTCCGTCACCCTCCATCGGACCTCGTCGCCACAATATATTTCGCTCCGATCCTTTACCAAATAATTTCCAAGATCTCCCCCTTGATCAGCCATTATTTCCATCTTTCTTGCAAGTCTTGAAGATCCAATATGTGGGTTGTTAGCATCAGGAGCATCCTTCCAGGTTCATCGATGAACTTCGAGTTCCAAGGGCTTGATCAATAGCCCCCAAACTCATTTAAAAATTTGATGCTCTTGGGAGGTGTGCGGTGATTACAGGTACATGGAGAGATGGTTGGTTGATCTCCAGGAAGTTGGATACGCACGCTGCGATGAATCCAAACTCGCTAAGGGAAAGTTCTTACAGTGTTCTTCCACCATCCTTCACAACCGTTTGATGCAGCGCCCAGGTTAGCAGCTATTATCGGATCAGGAACGTCTCAGGCGGTGGAACCCATATGGGGAATTACCTCAGATGTCCAGCCAAACTGCCATCGTGCAAGGAGCACGTGACACGTGCCCAAGTGGAGATCCAGAGCCGTCCATTCCAACGCACGTGATTGCAGATCTTACCTCTCTTTTTATTTCATTTTTGTTGGTCTTGTGATATTTTAATTGCATTTAAAATTCTATGTAAAAATTGCAAGTAAACCCCTAGAGATTAGTGTTATTGCAGTTAGGTCCTTTCCAGCTCAACTCATGTGTCATCCAATGTGAGCTGGGCATTTTGCACTATTACCCTTGATGAGTTTTTGTATTTATAGTTTAATATTTAAATTTTGAATATAAATTGAATACTTTCGGGCATTTTCCACTCTGACAACTGATTTTTATTTTAATTGCAAATATACCCCTACTAGTTCAAGTAATTTTTGTGTTTGTTTTCTATTTTCTAAAAATATCACCCATGCTCCAAAATTCACGAAAAATAGGGTAAAGTGTCTAATGAAATTATATTCCATATCATAATTTTAATTTTACATTTCATGCAATTTCCTATTTATTAAAAATAGCACATTTTATTCTTATTTGCATTTAAAAATACTTAAAATTAGAAAACCTTTTTTCAAATTTCAAAAAAAATGTATCTTAATTATTATAGTATTTTGTACATCTGAACCATAAATCCCTAGAAAGAAAAAGAAAATCGTTAAAAATTAAAAAGCTCTAAAATTCTCATAAAATTATAAAAAAAACCTTTTAAAAAACCAAAAATATCTATTTCTATCCCTAAATTAAATTAACGTGGAGAAATTTTAACCTTTTTTCTATTTTTATTCCTCAAATCAATTCGACACATTTAATTACTCACTATTTTTAACTTTTTCAAACTTTAAATATCCAAAAATTAGTTGAAATTCCCTAAAAATCACAAAAATAGTAGGAAAAGATAAAAATCACAAAAAAAATTTTATTTTATAATTTTTTTATTATTTTTATCTATATTAATAATTATATTCCCTATATTATATTATATATTAGTTATATATACATACATTGTATATTAAAAAGAAAAAAGAAAAAACAGACGATATAGAAAGAAAATAAAAAGTATAAAATAAAAAATATAAAAACAAAATTCCATTAAAAGAAATATATAAATAAAAATCCACACAAAAATACAATAAAAACACAAGAAGAGGACAATTCTGGGTCTTAATTTCCCAATTTATCACATTTGCTTGTTGTGTTCGACACTCGACATATTTACGCATATATATATATATATATATATAATAAAATTTAACTCCACACTTTATTTTACATTGCTTGACCTACATTGTGGGTTAATTGTTGAATCTATTGACTTTCATGAGCGGTCACCTCAACGACTGTGATCTCGCCTTGTTAGATCACACTACCCTCTAGCAAAGTTGATATTTTCACCAGACCACCACCCCTATGGTGATGTTGACTCATTGTTAATTGAATCAATTATCAACCTGAATAGAATTCACAATGTACAATCAAATGCTTCCTCAATTATATGAGGAACAATATTGAGGTCACTACGCATACAGCCTTACTCTTTCGAGAATCAAAGAACCTGATCCGTGTGCGCTTGTACACCAGAGCTATGACTTCCCATAGTCATCTCCAATGTATAATTCGTAGCGATGGAACCCTTCGCCTTGATGGGAGACCATGGATGTCATTTATATGATCCTCCATATCCCATTCAAAATTTAATTAATAATTATGAATCACATTCATTACGATTAATTCTTCCAAGAGAATTTTAGTTTTATTTATAATAAATTATTTTTTAATTAGATATAATTATTTGATTATATTAAATTAATTAATAATCTAATTCAATCAACAAACAATTAGGGTTTTCTTGATATTATTATATAGATACACCCTCTCATTGTACAAATCATTCCAATTTGTTGTTTAAAGTATGTACAGACTTCTCATACTACACATCCTTGAAACGGATCAAGCCATGTTGGACATATAATGCTAACAGGGAGCTCTACCACTGCGACACAGGGTGACAATTAAGTAACCCATTAACATATCCACAGCCTAAACAACACCACCGAATCAATTCAAGACAACACAGTTGGTACAAATTGTACTAAGAGGATTTATCGGTCACATGCTCCTAGTGATCGACATGATACCTACATAGTAACCACTCAGAAATCTTCGTCATCTTAAAACATTTTTAAAGATCCTAAATTTCTACTCATATCAAGGAAACATTTGTTTCCATGTAAAAGTAGACCTCCAACTGTTGTAGGTTAAACTAGGATTTTGTCATAAAATAATCATTCAATGGTGATTGGTGTTTAATAAAATATTTCCATAAATATTAAGTATAAATTTAATCATGGAAAATTCATAATCTCCTTTATTTACTTTGAATGATAAACATATTAAGAAAGTAATCTTGATGATCTAATCATCATCCGATCCATCTCCACTAAATATGGAATGTCTAGGGCAAATATCAGAATTGCATGAATAAATTCCAGTAGCTTTCTAGTTTATCTATACATTTAATTAAAGTATTTATTTAATATTCACAATGAAAAAATAGTAACTAAAATTTAATTTATTACAGATTTGTGAATACATGAAAAAAATAATGACACTACAAAAACTTTCGAATTTAAATTTATGTACCTTTGGTGACAATAATTGGCTAATAATTTGGGACATATTTAGACATTCTAATCACATTTTATTATGAAAAAAATTCATCCAAACAGTACATGAATAGTAGCTTTTCATTTCTGTGAAAAAATAATTCGAAACGTGCATATTATGCTTAAATTACGAGTCCTCATGCACCCAATATACAAAACCTTATTTCCTTAAGTATATTAGAAACAAGACCTTTGACAAAGTCTCTAATATCACTTGAAGGCTAAAGTTTGGCCATTAGTGCATCATAGAAGCATGTAAATCTCATCAAATACGATCTAGAACAACTAGTCATACTAATTTCAACGAGCATCATAATTTAAAAAATTTAGTTAGATGAAAACACATGATATGAGAACACTTCTCGAATCATTTCATCAAGATCACATACTAGTCAAAGGATTATCACTTCAAGCGCAATTGCGATCGCGTGTCTCTAAACGAAGAGACCTCTTATCTCAAGTCCTTTCTGATGAAGAATGTACTTGTGAGCACATGGATGAGACACGTGCTTCCTGCAATCCGAGTTGATGATCAAGAAAAATTTCATCTCATGAAATCGGTAGCCTTCCTCACGAGCAAGATGCACCGAAGAAGGCGAAGATCCAGAGAAATGATGCTGCGATGACTGCAAGACTCTCTAGATCAATATAGTGGATGACCACAATATTGAGAGAGAGAGAGAGAGAAAGAGAGAGCCTGGGTGTGTATGAGAATAGAGAGATATTTGTTTGCTATTGAAATTGTAGTAGAAAAGACTAGGGTTTACCCTTTTGTTATTCTAAATCGGATTCCATGGATCCCAATCCATGTGCACATATAATCAATGGTGTGGATTAAATTGTGCTTTCTAATAAATGGCCATGATTTTATTGCATAAATTTGCAACAACAAAGAGTTAATTTGAAAATAAATTTAATATATTGAAGATCCATCAATATAATTCAATTTAAATTAAAGCAACTAATATGGAATTAGTTGGAAGGAGAGCATGCCTCCTTCATACATATGGTGGACAACCACCAAGAATTAGGACCCAAGGTGATCATCTAATCTTATTGTGGTAAAGTGGCTCTCTCATTTCATGTATGATGAGATAACATATCTCATCAAATATTCCACATGTGCAGCAACTTTTGTTGCAAAATTATATGCCAAAATGATTCCAAATTATTTTATGATAATTTTAATCATTCCATTGATAATTAGAATCATATTCATCCATCTAATATTACATATAATCTACATTTATAATTAATTGTCCAATGTGAATCCAATTCACATCAACATTATATTTATAAATACTATTTACAATTAAATCTCTCCAATATACTATACATCAATTTTATAATTTTTATAGTTATTATGGATAGAGATATCTTTCATCACTATATCCCTCTAATATACCATTCCAATTTTGTTAAAAATAGAGATTCTTATGCCCTCTATTTAAATTATATAATTTCAACAATATTAGAATTGATTAATCGGCATGTTCTAAATTAAGGGCATAGGAGTCTCTGCTTCCTACAAAATTGGAATGAAATATTTGAGGGGTATAATGATGAAAAAACATGGTAGTATTTTTGAAATAACAAAAAAATTGCTGGAAAATGGGACAAAGGAAACCAATGTTGGTTGCCATAGGGGACAACCCCACTAAACCCATATATGTATATATAGGGAAAAATGAGGCTACCCCGTCCCATTTTCCGATAATGTTTTTGGAAATACTGCCATGTATTTTCATCACTATATCCCTACAATATGCCGTTCCAACTTCATCAGAAATAGCGACTCGTATGTCCTCCATCTAGAACGTGTAATTTTAACGGTCTTAGAATTATAGTAATTGACCTATGAATAGAGGGCACAGGAGTCTCTATTTCTAATGAATGACATAAAGAGGGATATAGTGATGAAAATGCATGGTGGTATTTTCCAAAAAATAAAAAAATCACCGAAATATGGGGCTGGATATTAATCATATCCTTACTAATTAAATCACATTTAATTATCTTAAATGGCTATTCTCATGTGTCCAAATAATATGAATCATATTCATATTTTTTATGATAATTATAGCAGTTAATCATCATTTTCCCAATGCTCGGATACATTATCAACAATAAATAATTCTTGAACTCTTTCAAGAATAATGTGCCTTCTCTACAGATACTTGGAGATAAGGACATGGTGATTGTACATTCCATGTATAGTGACTTGGATATTGAGGTCATATCTCAAATCCAGATCCCATAGACGTCTTAAAGATGTTTAATTAAATCAAACTATAGAGCTAATCTTCTCATTACATCTGACTCATATTCAGATCAATGTCCAACATTTGAACTAAAATTGGATTACTAGTCTATTGAGAGGAGTCAATAAAATCCAAACCTATTCCATCATTCCCTCGGAATGGGAGTGTCATGATTATACAATCGTTTACGATCACATCACCCTCAAGTATTCCTAATACTCGTATCATGCATACTAGAAGACCTAGAATAAACCCGAAGTTTTATATCATATTTATATTGTCTTCTTCAGGGTTCTATCATTAAGTTTGCCATTCAATCATAGGAATTGGTATCGATCATATGCTTTTCAAAAGCATATATCATACATACAAATTGAGTCATGCTTCCAAAGCAAGATGATCATGCATGGAATTTGAATGGCCCCAATATCTCAAGACTGAGATCATGTCTTCCAATTCGGTAATGAACTTGTATGATACCTTTGAGAGATTGTATTACTCATATGACCTTGTATGCACACCAACTCGCGTGGTGTATAGACCATTAGGTCATCAATCTAATGGTTTGCCCAAGGTACATACTTTGATGCATCTATCTCCAATCAGAGGATGTGTGCCCATATCGTGACAACATTCTCATTAAGTCAACTCTTTGACCGGACTTATCTAACACCTTTGAATCTCTATTCCTTTACAAAGGACCTACATTAAGAGGTCAGTCAGATATCAATCTTTAGAGAAAGATTGCCATCTCCTTCTCATGCTAGAGATCCAATCTAAACAATCAGTTGACGATGCTTGATGATTCCTCAATTTAGCTCTTTAGATATCATCCAAGCACCAACCTTTATGATTCAACCATCGAATCGATATCTATATGATTATTAAGATGGTCATGGTGCATAACCTTAATTGTATTAAGGTACCTGATGAACCTCCATTTCATCACCTTTATTCTTTCATTTTAGCCTTTAAACCCTAGCTAAATGCATGTATATATAATTAATTTGTCGAAATAAATACGTAGTAATTTTGTACAAAATATTGTATAAAGTATTGTACATTTATTGTATTTAAAACCAAAATAAAAGAATAAAGGAGAAAAGAAAAGGAAATGAGACATCATATGTGTTGAGTGATCTTAGTCCCCGAGAATATGTCATCATGATGACTTATTCGACAAGGAATAAAGTAGAGGGAGATGGGCTGGTCAATTGTACATATCACACCGTCCAAAAATCCTAAAAATATAGGCCAAGAATTACCTTTTTGGGATCTATTTTTATTCTTTATGATTTATGCACAAAATAATGAAACTTTATACATGAAAGTTATAGATAAAAAAACATAGAAAATTACATAATTGATTTCACATTAAAATAATATACAATGTACATTTTATACTTAGATTAAAAATCATAAAAATATCGTCCAATAATTACTTTTTGGAGCTATTTTTTTCTGATTTATGCATCAAATAAAAAAACTATGTACATCAAAGTTATAGATAAAAATACATAGAAAAATACAAAATTGATTTCACATCAAGATAGTGTACATTTTACACTTAGAATAAAAATCACAAATCCAAACTTCTCAGACCAGTATATTCTTCACATGAACTCAGAATGCAACAAAATATTCTTTAATTATAAATTTTAATAAGCTATTTAATGAATGTGATTTCACTTAATTTGGAGTTAAGATGCAAAAGTTAGGTTTTGGATTGCTATACAATATACCTTAATAAAATATTCATTTTATTTATTCTTTATAGTTTTCATTATTTCATATTTTTATAATTTTGTAAATACTATTTATAGTATATGTACATATTTAGACTAAAATAAAACCATAAAATACACTAAAGTAAAATATTATATCAAAATATGTAGATGAACATATTATACTTATACCTATGTAATTCATACCCATAATTAATTAAGTATATACATTACATCTAAAAAATCAAGAAAATTATATTTAAGTATATTTTAATAAGTTATAAATATATAAAATATGTTCAAAAAATAATAAAAAATTAAAATACAAAATAAACATAAAATATACCATATATAGGTAAAAATACATATGATTATACATATAAATATAAACCTATAGTAAAATACCTCAAAATAAAAAAAATAGGTAGTAAATAGTACATAAAATTAGGAATATGTTTTTAAAAAATTAATAAAATCATTTGCTATTTTAAATTAATTTTCAAGGCATATTTGCTCTAAAATTTCCTGGTCGGTCCACACAAACCCACCACGCACATCTGATTGTCGGCATGGGTCAATTGTACGTCTGACCCAGGCCACTCCTATCAGACTCACGGGGCACCCTTCTTCTCCCCTTTTCTACACATTATCCATACGCGCCCTCTCCCTCGATCTTTGCCCTTCTTGCAGCCCACACATCTGAACCCTCGACGACCCATCCTTCCTCACCAAACATTGATCCTTCTCATGCCATCGCCCTCAAAACGCACCAAAACGTTACCTATAAATATTCCCCCAATCCCTTTTGTGCCTTTTTGATCCCTCTTCGTTAGTTCTTTGGCCATCAAGTTGTCTTCATCATGTTGTTGCTGGTGACAGAAGCATGACATGACGGTGTACAGCGGGGAGGGGCTGAGGAGGAGGCAGTCCAGGCCATCGCTGAAGCAAGCTCCACTACGGTCTGTCTCTTTGTCCCCCAAGCCAAATAGAGGCCATCCTTCTGGCTTTCTAGGTAATACTTAGGTGTAGCTTTCTTTTTCAATTTTATTTTAGCAATTAGGTCTTGTTTTAGGATTAAATTCAATTTGACTGTTGACTTGGAGTTCATGCTCCAGGTCTGATCTGTAACATTCAAATCAGAATTTATTGAATGTTATGTCAAGCTTACAACTCTAGAATGCCTACGGCCGGGTTCGAATATATATATTTCCGTAGTTAATCCTTATGATACAAATATCGATAGAGTTGAAATATATATGTGTGTTATAGTAGTCCTTTTAAATTATAAGATGAGTGATGAGGTATGAGATATATAGCTATGTGATGATTTTGGTATGGGTATATCCATGCCCATCTGTATTCTCAATACAACTAAGTGTGGTTTTATGTGCATGAAGGAAGATTATGATAATCATCAATGACAATCAATTGTGGTAAGTGGTGATGGTTCAGATAAACCAACATTGTCAAATAAATACAAAAAAATATATTTTAATTAATGAAATTTAAGAATGTAATTACTTTATATAATAAGAATACATTCTTTGGAGTAAATGAAAAGTTGTAGCCGTAGGGCATGAATACCTATTGTTTGTAAGTTATATATATTTAGATAGATATGGTATAAGATACATGTTTATTTTAATAGTAAATTTTTTTAATGGAGAAAAGGACACGTATGGTAACATTAAGCTACGTGTGTGTGTCCTAAGATAAGTTAGGTTTCTTGTGCAAGAAGTATAAAGGGTTTAAGTTGTCGTCGGTGCCACTAGAGGGAGAGAGAATAGACATACGTGTTATTGTGGAGGATCGCAAAGAAATAGGTCGACACCGTCTACAGGTTCTTCCTCTTCCAAATTCTTAGTCGTTCCTTTTATTTCTCATGCACCCATGCATGTATTAATTGGGATGAGATTAAGAGTGTTACGATTTCCATCATATTCTCATTTTGCAATAATTATGTGCAATCCTTAAGCATGCATGCACGAATTAAATGGAAATAAATGAGATTTTAAATGAGAGTGCATATGAATCTGGGTATGAACCTGGAGATAAAGTAACAGTCCTCGAAGAAAAGATTGGGTTGGGTCTGTATGATAAATATAAATTTCTTTATTAACTGCAATCGTAGATATACTGTATGATGGAAATTATGAAAATAAGAGTGTGGTAAATAGGTTTAGCGTTCAAGATCTATAAATGGATATTTCATTAGAAAGGATGGGATGCTTCTATCTCTATCCGTATAGTATTTCCAGGTATTTATCTTTGCACAGCCATATATAGATGATAATAGAAAGGGTAAACCTATACATCCTCGTAGGTTGTAATATATGAATAATATATAAAAAAAGGAAACAAATGCCTTTTTGATCTCCATAAATATGCCGCTTAAATGTTATACATCCTACTTGATCTGTATGTGATGAACGTGAACTGTCACTAAAGATGTCATAATGATATATAACCCAACATTAACAGTTGACACAACAGTTAGTTTCGATAGGCTGTCCTGATGGGGGATACCATATTCACACACGGATACTGGTATATATGCATATTCAGTATATATATGATATAAAATATACATACAAATTATTGGGAAGGTTCTGCCTTCAACTAGTTGCATGAGTTTTGGATGCTACCTGTGTATTGACCATGGAACTATAATGTTAAATAGAATGATTGTTCGATGATCCGGTTACTAGAGATAAGGAGGTGGTCAATCTTAAATATAAAGCCTATTTTTTTTCACATGCAAACACCAGGTGAGTGGTCTCAAGCCTATTTTAATATATAACCCTATTTTCACAGATACCTTGCAATATTACAGTTTCGGATGCCTTTTAATTATGCTATTGTACTTGTATAGTCTAGTTTGATAATCGGATAAGTTTGTTTTGTCCAACATGATGACAGCTTAGTAAAGTCGGTGTTGTATGCAAGCTTAATGTATGATAGAAAAGCTTAGTTTATGTTTCAGTCTTCAATTATGTTTTATTCATACTACAGAAGTTTTCAGACAAATACCGATAAGTTCAGTATGAAGATATGATTCAGAGATCATAAATTTCTCAGTTTACCGTTATACTAGGATGGATCAGAAAATATATCAGAAATAATGACCACCACAGTAGCTCTTAGACATGGTCATGAACTAGCCATCAGATATGGTGATGTCATCAGAAATGACCCTGAAACATGCCATCAGATATGGCAATTACAGAGATGATTCAGAGGACTTTGGGTCCACATTTTGTATACACACAGGCTTTGGGCCGTATGCAGGATGTTCTTTGGCCTTTGGGGTTGTCTACGCGTATGACTTAGTTGTTTCAGTGTTCATGGACGTAGTATGTTAGCCACAGTGGTGTTGTTATGACAGCTGAAAAATAGAAATTGCATTTTCTGCTGAATTTTCCTAGCCAGTTAGTAAATTATTTTCAGTTATCCTGTTGAGATTTCAATTTCTATACAACACCATTATTTCGCAAAGTTTCATTTTTTTAATGAAATTGCCCTATTATAGCATTACATTTTATTTCAACCAGCCAGCAAAGTTATTTTCTAAATAGCCAATATATTTTCTTACTAAGTGCTTGAGACCCACTCGCTGGGTCTAAGCTCATTTTGAGGTTAGACTCAACCCTCTATTATTAAATATTATTTACAGATACACCTGAGAAGGAGCTGTAGGATGCGCAAAGGAATTAAGTCGTTTGTTGACCGTGGGGATCTTTACTCCATTTTGTGATATTGCAGCAAAGTTTTTGGGTACTTCAGGTAAAATGGTTGGTACTTGGTGTTTTGTGAAATAGAAAGACTTGTATTAGATAATAGTTGTACATGAGTAGCAAAGGAAATATGTTTGATACTGTGAATGTGGATTATGACTTGGTTGGATGTGATGGTGAATTGAAAGGAGAATGTTATGCAAGAGTTTTTTTATATGAATTGTTTCAGGTACAGGTAGCGTTTGGGAGTCCCTAAAATAGAGGAATTGCTGTCGAATTTTTGTTAGACATGCTAATTACGATAAAGATGATCGGATCGTTTTAATTCTCGGGCTCGTCTCGGCTAGCGGGGCGGGTCGTGACATGATCCATCATGATCCAACCCACAATCGAGCCATTTTTTGCCCCCATCTCGATCTCTCCCATTTATACACAAAATGCCCCACTTATCACATTGATTCCCGCATGGAATCTAGCCTTCTGAGCTCTATCCCCTGTCTGACACCGGAGCTCCACTGTCCCACTCATCCATGAAGCCCCTAGCTTCCTTTTTGGGCCGAGACCCTTTGTCTCGAGCCGCTGATTGTTTTGTGTAGGAGAAGGGCCTATGAGGAACGCTTGGAGCTGAGGATTGAATACTTGAAGCAATCATAGTTGCAGCGAGCAGAAAGAAACCTCAGGTCCCCTTCGTTGGGACCTGGAACCAATTGAAGACCCCCTGCTGATGTGGAAGGCTTCCAGGAACAAGAACCCCTTAGCGAGTCGAACTGTGGGTGGAGGTGTGAGGAATCAAAGATCCAAAGTCGTCGGAGCACTATTCTGCCCCCAATTCATTTAATGCCTTCACGAGTCGTCTAATCAACGTCAAGCTCCAGATCTTATTGGGAACGTCGACTCAAATAGATCAGAACTGTAAGATCTTCCACATGGCAGCTGTTGAACGTTTCCATCCAGGGTGCTTAAGGGGTAAATTTCAAAGCACACCTTCTACCACTTTGTAAATTAATAACAGTCCTGTAAATATTTGGTGTTGTTTAAAAAACTAATGGACAAATTGCATGTATGCTCTCGTTTGTTTTTAATATTGTAATTCCGTCCTCCACCATGTCACTTCACGTGATGGCCCACATGCATGGGAATTTTGCAGAGAGGCCGTTACAGCTTTTGTAATTGTGTTTTAATAATAGAATTTTTAATATTAGTTGTAATATTTTGGGTATTTTCTATTGTAACCCTTGACTTTTATTTTAATTGCAAATATAACCCTGCTAGTTCAAGTATTTTTGTGTATGTTTGTTTAATTTTTATAAATATCATTCGTGGTCCCAAATTCATGAAAAAATAGGGTTAAGTGCCTGCTTACATACATTTTCATGCCATAATTTTTATTTTGCATTTCAATTTTTTTCCAATTTTCTAAAAATCAAAATATCACGATTTATTCCATGTTTACTTAAAAAATCCAAAAAAATATTAAATTGTGTTTAAAATTTCAAAAAATAGCATTTGTTTATGATTTTTTTGTCCCAAGATGAAAATTACCTAAAAATAGAAAAAGAAAATGATAAAAATTTAAAAACTAAAAAATCCTATAATAAATATAAAAACTCTTCAAAAACTCCAAAAAATATTTCTTTTTGTTCTGTATTTTTTAGTATATATTAAAATTGATTTGGAAAAATTTTTAGGCTTTTTGCTATTTTTAAGCCCCGAATCAATTTGGTGTATTTATTCAATCCCTGTTTTGGGATATTTTAGACTTTAAAAATACATAAAAATTAGCAGAAAATACTTAAAAATCACAAAATAGTAAAAAAATATGTAAAAAATACAAATAATACAAAAAGCATTTTTTCTATTTTTGACTATTTTTACCTATACTTATAATTAGATTGCCATATAGTGTATTATATATCTATATATAGTTACATCTAAGTTATAATATTAATCACTATTATAAATATTTTATAATTATTTTAACATCAATTTATATAATTAAAAAATAAAAATTAATAAAAATATAATAAAAATGCATTAAAATTTTAAAAAACCATAAACCTAAGAAAATAATATGCATACCTTTGCACATCATTTTATTTGTTTATAAATAAAATATATGTGCTACCATGTGTGCTCCCTGAGTTTGACCCCTACTTGATTGCCCACTATACACTTATATGTAGATTGTTTAATAATTTTTGATTCACACCTGCTTATTCATTTCTTGATTATTATTGTGTGGGTTGATTGTTGAATTTGGCCTTGGGCTTTGTATTCGGTCACACAAGGACAACTGATTGTGTGAGATTAGCAAGACCAACCTCGAGTTGCTCTTAGGCTATTTTCAGTACTTTACAATAACATTTATTGAATAAATTGTTCACTCTGAGCTCATGGCTAACATCCTAACCATCAAATGTGCTATAAAAGAAAAGGCAACCCTAGCCTTCTCAAGCTACAACAATAACACATATAGCATAGTCTCTCTCTCTCTATACCACATGTTCCCTTCTCTCTCCATCATCCTAGTGGTCATCCCCTACCATAGGGTTTGTGCAGTCCATGATAGTCATCGCTTTGGCGTCGTGTTATAGGATCGATTTAATCAATCTCACGTGGAGGTTTTGCTTCTTTGGTTCCCATGCTCTTGAGGAACGATACAGATTTATACACTGAAATCAGGAGTCTCACGACTCAGATCATCTCTGTGGATTGTGGGAGTCACGTGATTCATCCCTGCACCTGCAAGTGTTATCTCTACTAGGTCGCACCTAGGAAAGGAGGTCTCTTCGCTTAGAGACTAGAATATCACAATCGCACTTCAAGAGGTATGCCTTATACTCATGTGATCTTGATAGAACGAATTAAGAATAGCTATCAATCCATGTGGTTCCATTGAAAAGTTTTTAAATTTCGCTAGCTTTGTATGATCCTCTTTGAGGATATAACTTGTTAGTTATAATACTTGAATTTAGGTTATAATCAATATTGTGGTTTTTTAATATGACATTGGTGGTTTTCCACATTAAAAATCCTTTGTGCATCTACGATTGATTTTTAATAATTTAATTTTACTCGTGCTTATAGGTATATTAAATTTGACATACAATGTATCATCTACTTATCAACATTTGTGTTTTTTGTGATTCGACCTATACAGGAAATGTATTCTCATCAATACTATTCCCTCTAACTTTATATTTTTCAATTGAAATTAGCTAGAATACTCTCCATCTTCATGCTAAATTCAAGCACACAATTTTAAAGCACAAAGTTATGCTAATATTATGTAAAACATGAATTGGACATGCTCTTGTATGGAGAATGTAGTAGAAAGGTTATATTCAAATATATCATTAGCCTATAAATTGATATCATACAATCAACAACTAACAACATTAAAAAATGGCAAAGCCTTCTCCCACTACAAATATGATCATTTACATAGATTCTTGCTCGAAACCATGTTAAAAGATTAAATTATTTTCTACCTTGGTTTTCGACTATTTAACGCTGCCCTCATTTGGAATGTTTGAATCACGATCTTTTGGGAGGTAGACACGTTGCACTACTTCTATACCATTTAAGTAGGTAACCGTTAATTGAAATATTTATTGATTCGAATTAACACACCATGTGATTTATGATCTCACAACAAACGTTCATCGCTTGTAACTAATATGCAATCATTGTCACCTCTTCTCATCCATAATCGAAAATCTCATCACCTTGTCTCTCACCCTATTTAGAATACTCCACTGTCACGTCCACTTGCTGTACATTATCCCACCTTAAGCCTTACCAATTAATCTACAAGCAGCCCTATTGCGTCAAACTCTATTCTTAGATCGTCATTAGATGGACCCAAATGCCAATTCCAATACGCGAACTCAATCATGTTGGAGATGGATTTGAAGACGATAAGGACATACGAGGGATGCTTAGAAATGATCCTAGTTCAAAGAACGAATTGCTAGAAATGGGTAACCATAATAGCTTCAACATGAGGGCCTCATCTTGGAAAGCAGTTTCCATGAGGAGATGACAAAGGATAATTCGACCGACGAGAGACAAGTCAACAAGAATGTACGTAAATTTCTCTTTTCTTGTTTTTTTCCATCCGATAGGCTAATTATTATTTTATCAAGGTGACTAGCAGTCATTTGACAATTGGTGTTTTATTTTTTTTATTACTTGGGTTGTTTTTTTCCTCAAGTACATACCCTCTTAGCGTGTAATCTCATTTTTTTTAGTTTTTTGTATTCCGAAGGTATGGGAACTAGGTATGCATAGTTACAAATGGTTACGTATATATCTGTATCCGATTCGTTACTGTATCCGTTTTATATAGATTTTGACATCTATATCCGTATCCATTTTAAAAGGGATACGTATATGAATATCGTTTTGATATCCGCTACATCCGTATCCATATCTGTATATTCGTTTTTGTATATAAATATAGTCATAGATTTATTTTTGACCATATATAACATAATTGTATATTGTCTTTTACCATATTTATATATTTTTTATACAAACACATTTAGTAAAATTATATCATGTATTTTCCATCCAATTCATATATATTTAAGTCGATTCTTTAGAGTATTACTCGTATGCGACCAGTATCCGTTTTACATCTGTATCTATTTTTTTGAGGGTATGGTAAGATAATTTTAATATCCATCAATATCAGTATCCGCATCCGTATTCGTATTCATAAATGGATAAAAATGTTGTAATACCTATATCCGCACCCGTATCAGTCCCTTTTTTTGAGTGGTAAAATATAACTTTGTATTGAAACTGCACAAAAAAGGCAATAAGCTGCCCCATCATACAAGGTAGCCAACTACCAAAACCATGTCTCTACCAACCAAAATCCCCCACTGGAGAGTGGTAGATAGTACAAAGAGTGTAACCAAAAGTATGCTAAAAAATCTACCTACGAGGCCTTGAAGGGGTCATACATCAAAGTCCTATACTCCCAATCCCGAGAAACTGCAAGTTGAAGTCCATCGATTGTTACGCTCTTTCTAAATCCACCAAACAGTTATGGCAACCGCAGTTCGCAGTTGGTCTTGCGTGTTAATCTCCAATCCTTGGCTATTCTTGATATCCTCCAGCAATCTCGAATGTTCCCTCCACCCATTATGGGTGGAAGCTCAAAAGCAACACAGACTCCCTCCCAAATAGAACTAGTGAAAGGGGAAACCCCATAAGAGATGTTTGGAAGAATGCAAAGGGTGATCACAGAACATGCATTTTCAATTAGCACAAATCCCCAAAGCACGGAAGCCTCTCCCTAGTTGGGATTTTGTTTATGATCACCTGATAGAGGCAACATTTGTGCTTGGGAACCGCTTTAAAGACCCAAACATCTTTCCACCAAGGCATCGAGCTCTCTCTCCTTCTTACCAAATCAAAAGCCAAACAGAAGAGAAAAACCTTTTTGATAACAATCCCAATTGTACGGAGGGGAGTGTCGATGCAAGGCATTCGTCAAGATATTGTGAAGTTTAAGCATACTCTTCCAAATAGGGGAAGAGCTGCTAATTATGGCCGCATCCCAAAAGGATTCCGCCCTCAAGTATTTTGAGCGAAGAAAATCAACCCATAGGGATTTCTTGGCAGTTAAAAACCTCCAGGACCAAGAGAAAGTATTGGCATTGGTGAGATCCGTAAGAGATCGTAGTCCAAGTCCGCCTTCCACTTTCGGGAGACAAACATCATTCCAAGCCACATGGTTCCACTTATAATCCCAAAGAAAGTCAGCACATATGGAGCTAATGTGAGCAATTGTTGAAGAGGAGAGTACTATAGCGTCCGCCCAATAAAGCATGATACCATTAATAATCGAGTTTAGCAATTGAATGTGCCCAACCAATGAAAGAGTTTTAGTCTTCCATCCACATGGCAAAACCAAAATTTTCCCCTCTAGCAATTTTCTAGCTGTGAGGCAGCTGATCTTAGAGTCCAACATGATGCCAAGGTAGGTGGTTGGAAAGGTATCTCCAATTAGTGGAAGAAAGATCCCAGCGAAATTGCCCCCTCACATTTTTAGAGTAGAATATTCGACTTTTGGTGACATGCATACGAAGACCAATGAGCTCGTTGAATTGGTTCATGATACCACAGACAACCTGCAATGATTTAGTTGAGCACTTAGTGAAAAATAAGAGTTCATATGCATATATTAAGTGGGTGGATGAGAGAGATTTCCCACGCCCCAAAGGCTGAAGGTTGCCTCTAGCCACTTCAAGGTCCCCCAGGCAGGTAAGAGGTTCTATAACCATAATGAATAACAAAGGGCTAAGGGGACCCCCTTGGTGCAACCCTCTAATCCCATTGAAGAAGCCGTGAGAGACTTCATTTACAAGGACTGAAAAAGATGTTATTCCAATGCAGTTGCGGATCCAAGAAATCCATAGATCTCCAAATCCCAAAGAGGCCAACCAATCCAAGAGGAATTGATGATCAACTAAGTCGAAGGCCTTAGCCAGATCAACCTTTATACATGCCCTAGAAGCACTGTATTTCCTGTTGAAACCCAAAGTTAACTCCTGTGCCAGACGAGAGCTATCTCCAATGCACCTACCTTTGTTGAAAGCCATTGTTGGGAGAGGTGAGGGAGAACCTTAGATAGTCTAGTAGAGAGAGTCTTGATAAATATATTATATATGATGTTGCATCAAGTAAAGGGTCCGAAGTCCCCAATCCCATATGGTGAAGGGACTTTAGAGACAAGGGGTGAGAAAAGTGTGAATGATTTGAAGGACCATAGCCCCACCATCAAAGAGAAACGACATGACCGCAAGAACATCTTTACCAACCAGAGGCTAATGATGCTTAAAGAACTTAACATTGAAACCATATGGACTCGGAGACTTGGAGGAGGGAATATCGTTGAGAGCTTCCAATACTTCCTCCTCTACAAAAGGTCTTTCCAACCATTGCATCAATAGTCAAAATCCTTTTAGGCGGTGGATGAGAAGTCCCAAGCAAATATGGAGAGGTCCCAGTAAGGAGGGGCTCAAAGAACAAAACATTGTTAGTGGCTACTTCCATCGGGTCATCTACGAGGACACCGTTTGAGTCAATAAGGCAAGGGATTTTGTGTCTTGCTTCACGGACCTTAGCTGAAAGATGGAAGAATTTAATCGACTTGTCTCCAAGCTTAAGCCATGAGATACGGCTTCGCTACCTCCAAGATGCTTCTAAATCAGATTCAATGCAGGAGAGGTAGTCCTTTAGCACCACTTCCAGGTGGGCAAGATACAGGTCCCCGGGACATTCCCCCAAGGCAAGAGTAATGTTATCAAGAGCAACAGATAGGGCTGTCAGGAAAGCTCGAGCTCGATGAGCTCAACTCGGGCTCGGCTCGTTAAGGGCTCGCGAGCCGGACTCGAAACCTTAACGAGCCCGAGCTCGAGTTGAGTTCTTTGGCTCGTTAGCGTATCGAGTCGAGTCCGAGTTGGGCATTGTTCAACTCGGAAACTCGACTCGATAACTCGTTTTCCATCTTAATAAAAAATTAAAAACATATATAGCGAAACTTCCACATTGAGTTTGATATAAAATAGAGGTTAACATTTTTCTTGCCCAAAAAGCTATAGAAAAGAGTATAAAAAATTAAAATTACAAATTTCATTTGCATAATTTAATGTATAAAATGGAACAACAACTCATTAAGAGGTTCATGTGCCTGCTCATTTTGAGGCTCGTGAGCCAGCTCAGAAACTCATGACTCGATAAGAGGCTCGTGAGTCAGTTCATTTTGACACTCGTGAGCCAGCTCAGAAACTCGTGGCTCGATAAGAGGCTCGTGAGTCAACTCGAACTCGATGAGTTCGAGTTGGTGATCCAGGGCTCGACCTTATCGAGCCCGAGTTCGAGCCGTAGGTTTCTTATCGAGTTCGAGTTGAGGCCAACTCGGCTCGTTGAACTCGATAGACACCCCTAGCAACAGAGGCATATTTAAATCATTGTCCAAGCACCCCATAAAGCAACCCACTTTTTGAGCTCATGTTTAGCAACCCCCAGCTTCTTAGAAATGACAAAGAGTGGGTTCCCCCTAAATGGGGTAGACCAAGACGACTCCACCAAGGGCTTGCATCCGTCCTTAGAGACTCAAAAAATCAAAGAATCTGAAAGGTTTGGCTCTATGCATTTTTTGGCGATCTCCACGAAGAGAAGTTGATGATCACTGCAAATAAGTGGGGAATAACGACCCTTCAAGAGAGGCAAAAGTTCCATCTAAGCAGAGTTGCATAGAGCACGATCAAGTCCAGCAGAGATTCTTTTGCAGCCTACAGTTGTGTTGGACCATGAAAGAAAATTTCCCCAAGGCCCGAGGTCAATTGGTCCAACAGAGTTTATGCAATTGTTGAAGTTTTCCGTAGAAGAGGAAATGGGTGTGCCCTTCAAACTTCTCCGTCATCGAGCGAAAGACAATGAAGTCACCCATGAGCAGCCATGATAAAGAGATGGAGCTGTTTAATCTAACAAGGTCAGCCCATAAACTTATCCTTTCCAATGAGAAATTTGAACAATAGATTATCGAGAGGGAAATCCAGAGGCCTACCGCATTAGAGCAGTTAAGGGTTATGGATTGTGGTGTGACAAGAATAGGAGCACATGCCCCTTCTAGAGAACCCAGACGCACCCCAGATTAGTGTTATTATGCATGAAACCCTAGCCGTGGGGGATGTAAGACACGAAATCTGCAACCTTTTCGGGTCGGATTTTGGTTTCTATTAGGCCAACAATATCTAAATCCAGCCTACCAAGTTCCTTGAGCATTGCCCTTGGCTTGCTGGGCTTATTTAGTCTCCTATAATTGCAGACAACGATCGACATCAAGAGAGTTATTGATGCGGTAAACCATGACAAGCAGTTGGCTTTTAAGCGGCATTCGTTGTTTTCTTCTTGTTGTTGTGAGAGACATGGATCCACGAAGGGTTAGGTGTAAGCCACCGTGTAACTATCACAAGAGGGCACATGAGAGGGGGAGCCTTGTCTCCTGAGGTGGGAGGCAATGAGATAGAAGAGCATGGGTCCCCTTGGACCGTAGATGGGGTCCATCTTTAATTAACGTTGCTTCATTTCCTTCGGAGGGGATGTTCATATCAAGCCGAGGGCCTGGCGTCTTTGAAAGGAAACATATCCCTTTTGCGTTTAGAGATCTGCTTACAGAGGGGGTCTCGGGTGCTGTAACGAAAGGCATTGGAAGATGGGGTCAGAGGAAACATATCCCGTATCGGTCCCTTGGTATCCTTAATGAGAACAAAACCAGATGTGCAAGATGGGGTCGGGGATATTGGAAGCGCCACTTGCGAAAACATGTTATCATTCCCATTAATAGAATATAGGGCAAATTACAGAAAAGGGACTGATCTTTACGTTGAATCCCAAATTAGGGTCTGATTTTTAGTTTGTAACAAATAAGGGACTAAAGTTTTACTTATCGTTCCATTCCCCAACGCTGTTAATGGATGGCTCGACGCATTATTTCACTAGACGAAATTACCCCTAATACCTCCGATTCAAGCCTTAAACAAACAAACCAAACCAAGATGGATGCTCCGCCTCCCCTGTACGACGGTTGCTCTGATCTTCGCCGGCTTCGGACCACAACACGGCTTGTCGGCGTCTTCCATTGCATGTGGCTGAAGGCGGCCAGCCACTGTCGGTCCATGCTCGTCGACCTCCCCAGCCCCCAGCACTTACCCTCCACCGGGAACTCCCCCCCACCCTCTCCCAGCCAACACCCCCGCCCCTCCACGAGCCACAGCACCCAACAGCTCTACGTCCGCCTCCACACCCTCCACTTCCTCCTCGACCAACTCCTATCCCTCGACAAGTCCCTCTCCCACCACCACCACAAATCACCACCGCCGCCATCTCGAATCCTCCCGCTTTGCCGCCCCCACCGCCGCCCTTCACGTCGTTGAGGTTGCCGCCTTCCATCTCCGCTCCATCCTTCTTCGACTCCCTCTATTCCCCATCCGTCTACCCCTCCCGCCTCTGCCTTGCCATCCACCTCCTCCGCTACAACTTCGCATTCCTTGTATCCGTCGTGGTCTGGAGCCGACGAAGTTTGAACAACCATCATATAGGGGAGGCAGATGCGGAGCCACTGCCATGATTTGTCATGTTTGTTTGAGGCTCGAATTGGGGGAAATAAAAAAGGTAAACCGTCAGGGGTAATTTCGTCCAATGAAACCATGAATAGAGCTGTCCATTAACGACGTTGGGGACTGGAACGATAAGTAAAACTTTAGTCCTTTCTTACAAACTAAAAATCAGTCTCTAATTTGAAATTCAACGTAAAGATCATTCTCTTTTATGTAATTTACCTTAGAATATATTATGGATATCGATGTTATCCTTTGTTCAGCCGCGCTTTCTATTCCCACGTATACGCAACGTGTTCCGCCGTCTCCCCATCGCCCCGTCCCTCCCTCGTACATCCGCCACGGCCATGTCCTCCGCCCTGTACAGCACCCTTCACTACTACCTAGTAGATCACCCCACCATCTCCTCCTTCCACTGGGACCCCCGCTGCTCTCTCCTCTCTTCCCCCATCTCCCTCTTCACCGTCGTCCTCCTCTACCTTTCCCTCACGTTCTTCCTCCCCGTCCTCCTCCCCCTCCCCCTCTCTTCCGCCCCTCTCCGCCTCCTCTCATCCATCCACAACCTCTTCCTCCTCCTCCTCTCCCTCCTCATGTCCCTCGGCTGCTCCCTCTCCTCCCTCTCCATCCCCCCGCTCTCCCTCCTCTGCTTCCCTTCCCCCACAACTCCGTCGGGTCCCCTCTTCTTCTGGGCGCACGTCTTCTACCTCTCCAAGATCTACGAGCTCCTCGACACCCTCCTCATCCTCCTCACCAATCCTCGACGCCTCTCCTTCCTCCATGTCTACCACCACGCCGTTGTCATCGTCATGTGCTACGTGTGGCTTGCCACCAGCCAGTCTCTGCTCCCCATCGCCCTCGTCACGAATGCCTCGGTCCATGTCATCATGTACGGCTACTACCTCTCCTGCAGCATGGGCTGGAGGTGGAGCTCCGGCTGGAAGAGAGCCGTTACCAACCTCCAGATCGCGCAGTTCGTGTTCAGCTTCGCAGTGTCTGGTGGGTTCCTGTGGCTGCATTTTGGAATGGGGGAGAGGTGCTCGGGGTTCGGCGGGTGGGTGTTTAATGCGGCGTTCAACGGGTCGCTGCTGTGGCTCTTTATGGACTTCCATGGGAGGAATTATGGAAAGGGGAAGATGGCGAAGATGGTGGAAGCGGAGGACAAGCGGAGCTGAAGGAGGTTAGAGGCTTCTTCTCAGCTTGGTAAGTTGGTAAAGATCCTAAATCTTATATAATTTGTTGTTTGATTGATGATATACTTATCCATTTCTTGATTTGGATTGTTGCGGTTCTGGTTGACAATTAATATGTATTGATGCTGCGAATAAAAACTGCCAAACATCAGACTGGGTTCGATTTGGTTATTTCTTTGCAGGCTACATTTAGCATGTTATTTTTTTTAAAGTTTTTCGTGGTTCTAGAATTAATGCACTTCTGCATTTGTTTCTTCAATTTGCAGCTAATTCACTCCTTTCTTTCTTTCCATTGCTCATAAATGGTTAGAGTTATTATATTATTGACATGTATTATTTATTTCGTTGAGTCGGTTAAGCTCTCGAGTGTATCTATCTAATTCTCCTTTTTCTTTTTCTCTTTATGAAATTCTAGATCTATGGAATAAACAAGTCATTCATTCTCAATTCTTTCTCCACATGGTATTAGAGCAATGATCTTAAATCGGGATTTGTACCCAACATCAACCTTCACCCACCACTGGAACCTAGACCATCGACGTCAACCTGTTGAGAAATCACCGCAGGGCCCCTTACATCGGGATTCTCTGCCGTCGGGAACCCATCCGTGCTACATCAACATCATCTACGTTGCCATCTCCTTCTACGTGACTAACCCTCACCGAGATCAGCATCTAGGGCTCCAATGGGAACCTATCTCCATTGCCGGGGACCCTTCTTCTTCTTCTGCGGTGATGACATCTACTCCATTTAGGCCTGTGTCGGGCCTACTGTACTGCCTCCATCCCATCAAGGGCTCTCTATGGTGCTGCATAGGCACTTTCGATTGGCCTCATCGGGCCATCTAGGGCTCTGCCGCCCCTCTTGCAGTATATTCAACCCATACATGGCTACTTCGGGTGCCACCATCACCTATCAGAGAGATTTTCAGTGCCTTCCAGTAAACCTACAATACCTATTGTGCCACCGATTCTACAGTCAAGCCGAAGTAGCATCCTCTTCAGATATCATGCCATTTTCTCCTCACCAAAACACATGTGTGATCTCGCGTGAGAACTGAGCATTCTACGCAGTAGTCCAGATTTGTGTGGTTTAAATCTATGGTTGTTTAGATCTCTACAAACAACATGCTTGATCTTTTATCTGACCATGTTGGTCGTAATTTCCATCGAGACAAAACTTTTGTTCTCTGCATCCTCTGTGATGATGTAGGCAAGGTTTAAAAAAGCGTGAAGCGGTTCGAGGCGTTTTCTTTGAAATTGAGGCGAGGCGCAAGCTTCAATTTTTGAAAAAAAATAAAATTAAAGCAAAATACATTGAAAAAAGTATATAATAATATTAAGCTTTGTCAAAAATACATTCAAGAATAACTTAAACTAGTAAAAGATACAATGCATAAGCGATGAAGGCATTGAAGTTCAAAAAAACTAATACTAAGCTGATATTATATGAAATGTGAAGTTCCAACTCCAACTTCAACGATTCTACATGAGTATTGAACTAAAGTCTATACTTAATACTAAAGTACAATAGAAATCATATTTTCTATTGTTCGAAGTAAAAAAATATTAATATGCCTTGAATCCCAACCATTCGTCTTGCTGTATGTAGTTGGAGAACCATCATATGCATCCCCTCCTGCTATATCATACCCCAACAATAAAATGTAATAATTATTTTACTTCATATTTTATTAGATTACGACTCACACAACCAAATAACAATATTAAGTTGCAAACTTGAACTAATATAAAATATTTATTACAATTTAAACTCAAATTTATGTGCAATGTGATGCGGATCGAAATTTGGCGCGTCGACGAAAATTAAAATAATTTGAACGGTGGATTTTTGTGGAGAAAATAGAGGGGTTGAGAAAAGAAAACTCGTCGAGAACACGAGGGGATGGAGAGAAGTCGTGTAGACCACGACAAGGGAGAAGGAGAAGGAGAGGAGATAGAGAATAATTCTCAATTTTTATAACATACTGAACTGTCTAAAACAATTGGCCTTCATCCCTTTATATAGGAGGGGTGAGGTTACAAAAATAGCAACTAACTCAAATTCTAACTAATTATCCTAATTTGACTCTAACTGACTAACCGACTAATTTAAAATTCAAATTTGAAATTGACTACTAATTTGGAGATCATACGCGATCTCGTTATTTAATTAAAAATATGATGACTTAAATAAACGTAAATAAAAATGTGGCCCTATCTTTCTGTTCCATGCTGCATCAACTAATACCAATTGATGCGGATCGAAATTTGACGCGTCGACGAAAATTAAAATAATTTGAACGGTGGATTTTTGTGGAGAAAATAGAGGGGTTGAGAAAAGAAAACTCGTCGAGAACACGAGGGGATGGAGAGGAGAAGTCGTGTAGACCACGGCAAGGGAGAAGGAGAAGGAGAGGAGATAGAGAATAATTCTCAATTTTTATAACATACTGAACTGTCTATAATAATTGACCTTCATCCCTTTATATAGGAGGGATGATGTTACAAAAATAGCAACTAATTCAAATTCTAACTAATTATCCTAATTTGACTCTAACTGACTAACCGACTAATTTAAAATTCAAATTTGAAATTGACTATTAATTTGGAGATCACGCGCGATCTCGTTTTTTAATTAAAAATACGACGACTTAAATAAACGTAAATAAAAATGTGGCCCTATCTTTCTGTTCCACGCTGCATCACAATGGAACTAGAATGTGTAGATGTATGATAAATTGAACATGATGTATACAAGATCATTGCGTTCTTTTCCTTTTTTGCGTGGATATATATATAGAAATATGCAACTATGCAATGTTTAACTTGAAAACATAAACACAAACATAAAAAATAATAACGCTTAGGTAAAAATATGATCGAGTGCAAAGCAAATAATTAAAAAGTAAAAAAAAGCCTCCAGCTCGAGGCTTACTCCTCCGCCTCGCCTCGACCGCCTCACGCCTCGAACGCCTCAAGCTATGTCAAGGCGTACGCCCCAACCCAAGGACCTGTAGCGTGCACCTCGAGGCGTACGCCTTTGCGCCTCGAGGCGCTGCTTTTTAAAACAATGGATGTAGGATACTTCTGTTAAACTCAAGGGTAATGAGAATTATGTACTCTAGTCTCGGACTTTCAAGATGTTCATCAATGGTAAGAGGAAGATATTAATCTCGACGAAGGAGCCTCTGAAATATGCAGACAAGGACTATGAATCCTAATTTGGAGATAACTATCAAATCATGACATGGATGACCAATAGTGTGGAGCCCCACATCGCAACCTCCTGTATAAGGAAACTGCCAAGGGAGTTGTGGGAGAAACTAGTACAAACGTGCTCACAATAGACTACAAACTCCCATCTAGCCTACATCTACATGCAGATGTGGTCCACATCTCAGCGAAACTCTACTCTGGTGGAGTATTATTGCCATCTCACTGGAACTTACGAGGAGATTGCCATATTTCGGCTAGCCTATCATACGAAACGGGTGACATAGAGTTTAGAATGGCAAGTCTAAAGGTTTCGAGCTGGCTTACATCCTTATTACCAGAATGTGAAGGAACAATTCCTTACTTGTGATACTCTTATGTCCATCAAGGTCATCTTTGGCCATCTGCAACATATTGAGACTTCTACTATCCGTACTCAGTCTCCACAACCAATGGAAAACTTTGCATTTCTAGTTGCATCTTGTCGAGGAGGTTGCTTTAGCGATCGAGGAAACTGTGGCTGTAACTCTGGTCGTGGTTCTGGCCATGGATGCTTGCCATGTATTCACTATCGAAAGACAAATCACCCATCTGAGAGGCGTTGGGCGAAGTTTGGAATGACGCCACATGCCAACATTGCACTTGATTATGATACTATAATGACAGATTACCTGATTAGGATTTTAGTGGACAGATGGTCCAACTCTCCTCCTCAAACAATCCACTTCTGATGCAGCTGCTATCGAGATCCGATGTCACCACCAGTGAGGCTACTCTTACTGCACACTTGGCCACTACTTTTGATATCATAGCCAACTCGGCCACTGCCACAACTCTTGCCTGGATCATTGACTCCAGAGCCTCTACTCATCTTATGGGAGAAAGTAGCCTGTTGACCTCCTCCTGACATTCTTCTATTGTGAAGTTGGTCAGGGTTGCCAATAGGGTTCATTCGCTTGTTACCACCATTGAGACCATGGAGTTTTATTCCAAACTCCATCTTACTGGAGTTTATTATGAACTCAATTTTCCCTTGATCTTACTATATTCATAAGCTGTGTGTACTGAGCTGAAATTGTCATGCGATTTTTAATGAGCTATTTTGTTTTTTCAGGATATTCAGATGAGGTAGTTCTTTGGTGGGACCAAACAATCTCACGATCCATTGACATATTGAAAACTAGATTAGTTGCGAATGGCTTCACATAAATATACATGATTGATTATTTTGAGACCTTTGCGATTGTCAGACTAGGGTCCGTACACATCATTCTTTCTGTTGCTACTAATAAAACCTGGCCTATTTTTTAGCTTGATATAAAGAATGCCTTTCTCTATGGTGACCTCGAAGACGAAGTATATACGATGCAACCACTGGGTTACACAGACGAGGGGGAGTGTGTCTGCCGACTACGTAATGTCGTTCATGGCTTGAAGAAGAGTCATCATGCATGGTTTAACAGACGTACCAATGAGATCAACACCCTTGATTTTCAGAGGATGACATTAGACTCCTCTATCTTCATTAGACAACGGTCTACTAGCATTGTTATACTTGATGTTTTTGTTGACGATACGGTTGTCACTGGAGACGACAAAGCTAGCATTTCAGAGACCAAGGCCTTCCTTTAAAAGGTCTTTGTCATGAATGATCTTGGCCAAATCCGCTACTTTCTTGGTATTAAAGTGATATGCATTACAGAGGGGCTCCATCTCTCTCAGAGGAAGTATTGCCTAGACATTCTTACCGAGGCTGGAGTACTTGGGTGATGCAACATGATAGCAATTTTTATGAACATTTATATTATTTATTCTATTTAGCATTTGTTTTGTTTATTTGATTTTATTTCATTCCCATGTAAAAGGCTCATTATAAAAGGCCTCTTTTTATATTTTCCCTTTGATTTCTTCTTTCCCTAATTTTAGGGATTTGTTGCTTCTTTTGAGGGGGAGTAGCCTCTATAAAGGGCTCCCTTTGTATTAGTTTTTTTTCAAGTTGAATTGGATTACTTTTCCCAACCCTAACTCTCCTCTCTTGAATTTCTCTCTCTCTCACTCCCGCCGCCCTTTCCCTCTCTCTCCCCGATTCTCCTTTCCCTCCCCCCGTAACCCCATCCTCTCCTCCCATCGCAAGGCGCCGCCGCCCTCTATCCCACCGCGTCACGCCCTTCCCTCCGCACCCTCTTCTCCCCGATTCATTCTTCCCCTTCCCCGTAACCCCTTCTCCTTCACCGATTGCGCGCAGCCCAACCTCCCGCACAGCGCCGCCAGCCACCATCCCGTCCTGCCGCGCACTGCCCTCGCCGCACCCCTCGTTGCGCGCCATCTCCCATCGCCACACCAGCACCACGCCACCGCTCGCCGCGGCCATTTCCCACCGTCGCCGCCTCCTCCCACTCCAGCGCTGCCTAGCCCAGCGCATCCTCTAACCTTCCTCCCACCCCGCCTTATTCCTCCCAACGCCCACCTTCAGCCCGGTTCTTCCCACGAGCCGCTGCCGCCTTCCCCTGCCGCTGTGACCTCTCCGCCAGTCCCGAGAAGCTCCTCGCACCCGCCAGCCCTGTTGTGGGTAACCGCCGACCCGCGTGGCCGACAGTGGAATCCCCAGAGCCGCCCACAGTACTCCAAGCGCCGAGAACAACGTGGACCAGATCTGAAGCGTGCCAATTTCCCCTTGCCGGTTGTGGTATGAGCGCCCGTTATCATATTCTACCGCATAATTAGTAGTTTGTGGACTGTGGTATTGTTGATTTGGTGAATCGTTGAGACCCCTAGTCATTGCAAAACTGTGATAACTTTTCTAAGATTTTTTTAACTCATCCGTTTGCCCTAAATCTGTGGATAGTAATCGGTGCTAAAACGCGAGTAACCGGACAATTATTGTTGCTGATTTTGGCCTGTCGTGCCCCATTTATCTCGTTCGTCATTTTGTTTCAATAGTTCCATTGCTTGAATCGTCATTTAGGTTATTGCACACCTAGGTTGCATCAATTTGGTATCAGAGCCTCACGATTCTGCATTTCGTCTGCATCCCGTTTATTCATTGCATATAAAAAAACCACAAAATAAAACCCACAAAAAAACCCCAAACAAAGAAAGCAAGACCCTAAGATATCCATGGCCGACAAACCTAGTGGCTCTAAACCCATCTACACCACACACCCTGAACTATCGCTGGAATCCCTAGCTGCTCAAATGCAACACATGCAAATGATGTTTGAACTGATGAGTGGACAAATTGCTACCTTGAATAGTCGTATGATAGGCAAAGACCTTACTGATGAAACTCCCAACAAAGGTCGACGCACTAGTCGGAAATCACACTCCCGAAATAGCACTTCCCGTGACTCTAACTCTTCTACTTCTGACGGACATGTTAGCGAGTATCATTCACAGGAGAGTGAACAAGAAGAACCCAGAGAATACACTTTTGGCTATACTCCACAAACTAATGGTGAATATCAATTCCAACCACGAAACGGACCCAAGTCCGACGATGGATGGGATCGAGGTATCCGTCTCGATGTCCCGGAATTTGACGGAGGACGAGATCCTGACGTTTTTTTGGACTGGCTCCAAGCCGTCGAACACTTCTTTGTGTGGAAGTCCATGCCTAGCGAACGTAAAGTCCAATTCGTCACGATAAAATTAAAAGGACATGCGCTATTATGGTGGGACCGTTTGCAGTCTGAACACAAACGAAAGGGAAAAAGTAAAATCCGCAACTGGAGCAAAATGAAAGCTAAATTGAAGACCAAATTCATGCCTGAAGATTACAGACGCGATCTGTACGCGCGACTGCAATCCTGGAGGCAAGGTACCATGAGCGTGAAGGAATACACCGAAGGGTTCCAATCCCTAGTCCATCGCAACCGCTTGCAGGAGACTCCTACTCAGGAAGTCACCCGCTACATGCAAGGCCTCCGCCAAGTCATCCAGGATGAACTATACCTCCACAACTGCCGTAATGTCGACGAAGCCTACAAACAGGCTGAACGGGCTGAGATCAAGCTTGCTAAAGCCCAGACGAGGAAGATGCCTTTTTCTGTGAACTCCGTCCCTCGTACCAGTACCCCGATGACATACTCCAAACCGATGGGTTCCTCATCAATCATTGCGGGTAAAACCCAAGCCAAACCATCAACTCCTGCCGTCGCCCGACCACCCACTGGAAACCCTGGTCAAGGCATCTTGGGAAGCCGACCTATTGTAGGACCTGATACTTGCTTCCGATGCTATCAAAAGGGACATCGAGCAGCAGAGTGCCCAAACCCTAAGGCTAAACCCGTCCATCTATGCACCACCGACGACCATGAATACCCCAACCCTGACCAGCAAGAATTCCCTGAAGAGGATCCGACTGCGATGACTGCTGACACCATGGAAGCCGATGACTATGAACCTCTAGGAGTGGATGGAGACGACTCCGGTCCGTTCCTGGTAATTGAGCACGAGAACTTTATCGCTCCTGACAGCGCGCCTACAAACATTCTGCTCATCCCCGCTGTCCACGATGCTGATAGCTGGTTGCGACGCAGCATTTTCCGAACCACCTGCACCTCAGGAGGACGACGCTGTTCGTTGATCATTGATGGAGGAAGCGTTGAGAACTTCGTTTCACAAGAAATGGTCGACAAGTTGGGTCTGCCAACTCAACCTCTCGAGAAACCGTACAGTGTAGCATGGTTTCGTGGTGGTACTCAACTCCCGATCCACCGTCAAAGCCTCGTTAACTTCTCCATTGGTCCTTCATATAAGGACGAGGTGTGGTGCCATGTAGCCCCTATGGATGTCTGTCACATACTTTTAGGGAGACCGTGGCAATTTGACCGAGACACTGGACACCGAGGAAAACTGAACACTTACACCTTTCTCATAGACAAGGTGCGCGTAACCCTCAGACCACAACGTGAAGCCCTTAGCCCTCGCCAAGTAGCTACACTTCAAGCTGCGACTGCCCAAACTGGTAATAAAACGACACCATCAAAAACGGTGACTACGGGCCCTGTGTTGTTGATGGAAGCCCAAACATTCCAACGTGAAATACAAGAGAGCTCCACCATCTATGCTTTAATGGGACGTGAAATGGACAATCAAGAGACAACTCCGCCTGAAGTCTCGCCTGAGATAAAACCCATCATCAAAGAGTTCGCTGACCTCATGCCGGAAGAGTTGCCTGAAGGACTACCCCCGTTGCGGGACATTCAACATCCCATCGACCCAGTCCCTGGAGCCAGCCTACCCCACTTACCCCATTACCAAATGAGCCCAAGTGAGCATGAGGAGATGAACCGGCAGGTTACTGATCTGCTGCGACGTGGGTATGTTCGAGAGAGTATGAGCCCCGTGGCGGTTCCTGCTCTGCTTACCCCGAAGAAAGATGGCACATGGAGAATGTGCGTGGACAGTCGTGCTATCAACAAAATAACGATCAAATATCGTTTTCCCATTCCACACCTCGATGATAGGCTTGATATGTTATCAGGTGCCAAATTGTTCACCAAAATGGATCTCCGCAGCGGCTACCACCAGATTCGCCTGCGACCTGGAGACGAATGGAAGACAGCTTTCAATACCAAAGAGGGCCTGTATGAATGGACGGTCATGCCCTTGGCTTGTCTAATGCCCCAAGCACCTTCATGCGAACAACGAATCATGTTTTGCGACCCTTTATTGGCAAGTTTGTGGTCGTGTACTTCGATGATATCCTGATCTACAGTTTGACCAAAGAAGACCACCTATCTCACTTGCGACAAGTCCTGGAAACCCTGAGAGACCAAAAACTGTATGTCCACCTCAAGAAATGCTCCTTCATGTCTGACACGGTCCTCTTCCTAGGTTACATTGTCACTGCGGATAGACTTAAAGTTGACCCATCAAAGATTCAGGCCATTCAAAGCTGGCCCGTACCCAAAACCCTCACCGAAATTCGCAGCTTTCTAGGGTTAGCTTCTTTCTACCGAGGTTTCATTCGAAACTTCAGCACTTGTGCGGCACCGTTGGTAGAATGCACGCGGAAAGGCGCACCCGCTTGGATTCTTGAAGCAGAGACGAGCTTTCAAAATCTAAAACATCAATTAACACATGCTCCTGTTTTGGCACTCCCCGACTTCACCAAGATTTTCGTGGTCGATTGTGACGCCTCACATGTCGGGATTGGCGCTGTCCCCAGTCAAGAAGGACGACCTGTCGCCTTCTACAGCGAGAAATTGAACGATGCCAGATCACGATACTCCACTTATGATGTTGAATTTTATGCCGTGGTCCAAGCTCTCAAGCATTGGAGACATTACCTGATTCAGCGTGAATTTATCCTTAACTCTGATCATGAAGCCCTGAGATATTTGAACTCCCAGAAAACTCAACAAGCGTCATGCCAAATGGGTTAATTTCCTCCAAGAATACACCTTCCATCTCAAACACAAAGCCGGAACCCTGAACCGTGTGGCCGACGCTTTGAGCCGGCGAGCACATGCCCTGACCACGATGACCGTCAGCACGACAGGATTTGAAACTCTCAAGGACCTCTACCCCACTGATCCTGATTTCGGTCAAATTCATGCCGACTGTGTTGGTACTGGGCAGGACCCAACAGCCACTTTTGTTCTTCATGAGGGTTTCCTATTCAAAGGCCACCAACTATGCATCCCGGCCACGTCCCTTCGAGAGAACTTCATTTCAGAACTACACAATGGAGGTTTAGCTGGACATTTTGGACGAGACAAAACCTTGATCCTTCTCCAAGAACGCTTTTATTGGCCGCAGTTGCGAAAGGATGTGACAAAATTCGTATAGAAATGCCAAACATGTCAAAGATTCAAAGGCCACCGGCAGAACACTGGACTATACACACCCCTACCCATTCCTCTGCGACCCTGGTAAGACATCACCATGGATTTTGTGCTAGGATTACCCCTCACCGTGCGAAAAGTTGACTTTATTTTTGTGGTTGTGGATCGATTTTCTAAAATAGCACATTTCATTGCATGTAGGAAAACCTCAGATGCATCTCATGTCGCTGATTTGTTTTTTCGTGATGTCGTCCGTTTGCATGGTGTTCCTCGTTCTTTTATTTCAGACCGTGATACCCGGTTTTTGAGTCACTTTTGGCGTACGCTTTGGTCCCGTCTTGGTACTCGTCTGCAATATAGCACCGCTTATCATCCACAAACAGATGGGCAAACTGAAGTAGTTAACAGATCATTAGGAAATTTGTTGCGATGTCTTGCAGGGGACTCTCCGTCGAAATGGGATCTAATTCTTCCCCAAGCTGAATTCGCATATAACAGTTCCACTAATAGATCCACCGGAAAATCCCCTTTTGAGAGTGTGTACGGCTTTCCACTTACTCAATTTCTTGACCTAAAACCCACAACCATGCAAGGACGAAGTAGTGCAGCTGCTGAGGATCTGGTCGAACACCTAACCCACATCCATACTGAAATCCGAGCCAAACTCCAATCCATGACCCAGAAATACCAAACCCAAGCCAACCTACACCGAAGAGAGAGCGAGTTCAGAGTTGGAGAATTAGTGATGGTCCACCTTAAAAAAGAGAGGTTTCCTTTGAGAGTCCACCAAAAATTGAGCGAACGGAAAATTGGTCCATTTCGAGTCCTCAAGAGGATTGGACCCAATGCATATTTACTTGACCTACCGCCAGACGTTCAGACATCACCGGTCTTCAATGTATCAGATCTCTTCTTATATCATGGAGAGGAACATGCCGATGCCACCCCAGTAGCAATTCCCGCCAATGATGATATGCGCCAACCGCCAGCCGCAACCGATGCTGATCAGATTGAAGATATTGCGGACATCCGAGATATGACGACTAGACGTGGTCTCTTCCGAAGATATCTAGTCAAATGGAAGGGACGACCTTTTACCGATTGCACCTGGATTGACGAGGATGAACTCCAACAACTCCGCCCTGATATACTTCAGAATTTCCACGATGCCATCTCGACGGAGCGAGATTCTTTTCAGCAGGGGGGAGTTGATGCAGCATGATAGCAATTTTTATGAACATTTATGTTATTTATTCTATTTAGCATTTGTTTTGTTTCTTTGATTTTATTTCATTCCCATGTAAAAGGCTCATTATAAAAGGCCTCTTTTTATATTTTCCCTTTGATTTCTTCTTTCCCTAATTTTAGGGATTTGTTGCTTCTTTTGAGGGGGAGTAGCCTCTATAAAGGGCTCCCTTTGTATTAGTTTTTTTTCAAGTTGAATTGGATTACTTTTCCCAACCCTAACTCTCCTCTCTTGAATTTCTCTCTCTCTCTCACTCCCGCCGCCCTTTCCCTCTCTCTCCTCGATTCTCCTTTCCCTCCCCCCCGTAACCCCATCCTCCCCTCCCATCGCAAGCCGCCGCCGCCCTCTATCCCACCGCGTCACGCCCTTTCCTCCGCACCCTCTTCTCCCCGATTCATTCTTCCCCTTCCCCGTAACCCCTTCTCCTTCACCGATTGCGCGCAGCCCAACATCCCGCACAGCGCCGCCAGCCACCATCCCGTCCTGCCGCGCACTGCCCTCGCCGCACCCCTCGTTGCGCACCATCTCCCATCGCCACACCAGCACCACGCCACCGCTCGCCGTGGCCATTTCCCACCGTCGCCGCCTCCTCCCACTCCAGCGCTGCCTAGCCCAGCGCATCCTCTAACCTTCCTCCCACCCCGCCTTATTCCTCCCAACGCCCACCTTCAGCCCGGTTCTTCCCACGAGCCGCTGCCGCCTTCCCCTGCCGCTGTGACCTCTCCGCCAGTCCCGAGAAGCTCCTCGCACCCGCCAGCCCTGTTGTGGGTAACCGCCGACCCGCGTGGCCGACAGTGGAATCCCCAGAGCCGCCCACAGTACTCCAAGCGCCGAGAACAACGTGGACCAGATCTGAAGCGTGCCAATTTCCCCTTGCCGGTTGTGGTATGAGCGCCCGTTATCATATTCTACCGCATAATTAGTAGTTTGTGGACTGTGGTATTGTTGATTTGGTTTGGTGAATCGTTGAGACCCCTAGTCATTGCAAAACTGTGATAACTTTTCTAAGATTTTTTTTAACTCATCCGTTTGCCCTAAATCTGTGGATAGTAATCGGTGCTAAAACGCGAGTAACCGGACAATTATTGTTGCTGATTTTGGCCTGTCGTGCCCCATTTATCTCGTTCGTCATTTTGTTTCAATAGTTCCATTGCTTGAATCGTCATTTAGGTTATTGCACACCTAGGTTGCATCATTGGGTCACTTGGGTGCAAGCTATCTAGCATACCTGCAAAGTAAGGAAACATTCCACATCTAATGATCTTACCTTTGAGGATACTAGACGGTATAGAAGCCTAGTGGGTAAACTTCTTTATCTCACTGTCACTAGGCCATATATGTTATATGTTGTAAGTAGAGTTAGCCAGTACATGGAGAGATCCCTTTACAATTATTGGCATGATGTTCTTTTGATTCTTCGATACTTGAAAGGAATCTTCCAAACATGGACTCTTCAATGGGATCAATGGTCACACTGATGTCTCTGCCTATACAGATGTTGCTGACTATGCCAGTTTATTTGAGGATTGTCGATCCACTATAGGCTACGTCATGCTCGTTGGGGACAACCTAGTTACTTGGTGAAGCAAGAAGCAGACTGCAGTCTCCAGATCGAGTGCAGAGGCATAATATATGACAATGGTCCAAGCTACTTGTGAGGTCACATGGCTTGTTTCGTTTCTATAGGAACTTGGACTTTCAATTGCTACTCCCATACCTTTATACTATGACAACAATTCTGCCACGTACATCGCCACCAATCATGTTTTCCATCAGCGAATAAAACACATTGAGGTTGACTGTCACTTCATTCATGATGCAGTACGAGGGGGGAAGATCACCACTCCACACATCTCCACCAAGGCCCTAAATGTCGGTTTCGATCACCATTTCGGTACCGACTGAAACAGAATTTCGATAGAATTTCGACCGAAATTTCAGTCCTTTCGGTCATTTTTTGTACTAGGATCCCCCATATTTCGGACATTTCGGACATTTCAGTCGAATTTCGATTGGATATCGATATTCGACAGAAATTCGACCAAATTTCGCTGAAATATGAGGCCATGACTCCACTAAACTTCAGCTTACATGCATCTTCACGAAAGCACAATTGAAGAAGCGCCTCTCATGTTTGATTTCTAAGTTGGCATGATCGATAGATATCCTTGTCCATGTGGATGTGCATTCGGTACAATGGAGCCTTGGTGGAGTTGAAGGACGCGCGCGAGGACTTGACAAAGCCTCACGCGGAAGTAGAAGGAAGCTCTATCAGCCCAGGCAACGTCGAAGGGGGCTCTATCGGGCCAGGCAGTGCTGTGAGAGGCGCAGGAGGCCTTGGCGAGGTCGCTGGCGGAGGAGAAGGTGACTCAATGGCACCACAGGAGGTGCACATCGTCGAGAAGGGTCAGACTTTTGTGGTATGTGGCAACACGAATCCCCTTGCGTGGGGCCTCGGTTGCTGGAAGGAGCCCGTGCAAGGGCTTTCTCAAGGAAGAGAGATGAGGGGCTGGTGGTAGTGGCAAGATCTAGGTTAAAACGCTGGTCTAGGACCACTGCTCTGATACCATGTGGAGAAAAATGAGAGAACACAATGCAAGATTTTATTAAGGAGGTCTAGTGGTACTCAGAAAAAAGAAATTAATAAAAGGACCTAAAAAGCAGAGAATTACGAGGGTCGTACAGTCTCACAAGGCGAGACTGCAGTCGATGTAATGATCGCTTCACGAAACTCAACTAATTCAACAATTAACCCACAATATGTATAAAGCAATGAAAAACAAAAAATATGTGGAGTTAAAATTTATTATAACTCTACAGTAGATGTGTATAGGTGTAAGTATTGTAGAGACCGAACACATGGAGCAAACTAGATAGATCGGGCAAATTAATGCGTAAAATTATGTGCGTTCTTCTTGTCTAAGTATTTTGTGGGTTTTTAATTTGTATTTTTTTGGAATTTTAATTTTCATATATTTTAATTGTTTTTAATCTTTTATTTTTTATTTTTATTTTTTTTATATTTTCCGATTTGTAATTTCTTTTTCTTTTTAAGTATATAATATAAAGATATAAAAAGCTATATATACAATGAAAGGTAATATATTTATAAAAGTAGCTAAAAATAAACAAAATGTACAGAATTAAATATTTTTGGGTTTTAAATAATTTTTTACTGTTTTAGTGATTTTCAAATATTTTTGCTAATTTTTATGGATTTTTAAAGTAAAAAATATCCCAAATCAGGGATTAAATAAATAGACCAGATTGTTTTGGAAACTAAAAATAGGAAATAAAATCAAAAATTTTCAACACTATTTTTAGTTGATAATAAATAATATAAAAAATATAAAATAGAAATGAATATTTTTGGAGTTTTTAGGAATTTTTATAAAGGATTTTGGAGATTTTTAATTTTATGGATTTTCTTTTTTTCTGTTTTTAGGATTTTTGGATTTTGAAGTTGTAAAATAAATAGATAAACAAAATATATATTTTTCTAGAATTTTTCAAAAAGATTTTATATTTTTTGGGATAAGGGCAACAACATGCTCTTGTGATTTTTTTAGTAAATATTAAAAGAGGCAACAACGTGCTCGTTTGATTTTTAGTAAATATTAAAAGGTGTCTAAAATTGAAAACAAAAAATATAGGTGTGAAAGACTTCTTTTCTTTGATATTTAGTCAAACAGGGGCAACACGCTTTTTTGATTTTTAGTAAATATTAAAAGGCGTCTAAAATTGAAAACCAAAAATATAGCATGAAAGAACACACTAACATGCACCTATCCCTATTTTTTGTGAATTTTGGAGCACGGATGATATATTTAATAAATAGAAATAACACACAAAAATTAATGAACAAGCAGGAGCATACATGCAATTACAAATAAAGATAGGGAATAAAATACAATTTACCCATAAATATTCAACTAATATTAAAAGTTCTTAGATCAAACTGAAATACAAAACCCCCGAGGGTTTATATGATGGCCACCTCACGTGGGACGACACATGAGGTGACTTGGTATGGACCAAAGTTGGGTATGATCGATAGGTATGCTCCAACTTGAGAGGGTGAGCGTTAGAGTTATTAAATTATTGACGTATTATTTATTTGAATAATACAACGAGCTTGGAATTTTTTATATAGCCTCGCAGACAGGACGGAGCCCCTCTTATTGATGATGTGGGACTAAACGTGAGAACATGGTAAGTAGATCTTGGAGATCCAGTTTCCCACCTTTTACATAATCTTGTAATTGTAGGATCTTGGTCTCATTCTTCGTTTGGCCTTATGTGGCGGTATATACATCCCACATTGTCTTGGCTTGTAAAATATCGTTGTCTATCTTTGTGTTCATAGTCTCAGAGAGACATACATACGCATACACGTCATCATGCTTCCATGAAGCATTCACCCTATTCTTGTCAACTAGCTCTGACTGCGTCAGAATGCGTTCCTTGTTGCTGCACTGCGTCATGGTCATAAACTGCATAGACCATAACTCATAGTTGGTCCCATCTATCTTTACGATGGACACCTGACCCTAGAAGGTACCAAAGGAGAAGAAGTCACCCTTGATTCTCTGCATGATGATAAAGAAGCAGAGAATGAATGCTACTTGCTGTAGACAGATCTGAGGGTGTCTGCACAATCACAAGGGAATTAGTTGTGGGTGTATAGTCATACCCCATCCATTCCCTTCAGATGCCGGTTTACGCTAGGGTGATTGGTCTGAAATCACCCTCTTCTGGCAAAAATGAAATTGTAAACAGTCCTCGTACACTGTAAAACATCAAGGAGAGGAGGCGGAACACTAGAATGAATCCTAGGTGACGATGGGGCTGCAACTGGGGTCTCAACTGTGAGGGAAGGAGCCCTTGGCGGTGCAGGAGGTGCTGCTAGGAGCCTTAGAGGGCTATGGTGATGCTGCTGGGGTCTCTAGGGGGTTGCTGTGGTGCTGCATCGCCGCTGGTGGCAACCACTGGGGGCCTCAGGGGGGCAACAACGGTGTCCCTCAACTGCCATTGGCAGCGGTGGTGAGCGCAAGGCTTCGTGTAGCGATGGTGGTATGCGTGTGCGAGCAGAGAAAGGTGGCCGTTGGGTGGGGGATGGATTAGGGCACATGACTCCAGTCTAGGATCGTTGCTCTGATACCATGTGGAAAGCAAATAATAACTTTATTATTTATGTGATACTAGTGTTCTCTTATATAGAGACGAGAACCCATATTGGGTAAATTATGTAACAAAGACAATAAAAATAAAAATACATAAAATAGACAGAGATAAATATATTTCTCAACATGCTCAATTATATTTTCGGAGTAGAATCTTAGACCACGAAAGATGAGATCATCTCTGACGCATCGGATTGCCCAAAGATAGGCGAAGGGCACAGGATAATCCGCTTGCGATTTACCGCAAATTGAACAGATGGAACTCCAGAAACTGGCCCAATTCTTTGTGTGAAACCAAGGAATCCTCATGCAATCCCATATCCTTGCTGAGTGAGCACAACCGAGAGAAGATTTAAGTCCATTTTGTTGTTGCATCGCGAGCACATCGTGTGCCCTTTCCGTAAAATTTTGTCCCTACGAGCATTCGTTAATAGAGGACCATGCCTCACAATACTCTGGGACATTTATTCACTATTGGATCTTGCTTTTCCAAATTAATCTGCAATGGAGCCATAGACCCTCAGGTCCCCTATGCAGGCATGAAGGTCTTATATGCTTTTCTCTCCGAGGACACTATCCAGTGGTCCATTACCATCGTCAGCTTGTCGACCCCCTCTAGTTCATCGGACATCTCAAGTAAATCCCGCCATCATTGTTTGGAAAAGTCAACCACAAATGAAGAAGCCAAAGTCCCATTCGAACAAGCCTGTGCCACCGCGAGTCCATGATATCATGATTTCTTGACAAATCAAACAATCTAGGAAAACGATCCTAATGAATGCCTGATCCCATCTAATCATCTAACCAGAAATTGATGGTCACCATTATTAATAATCACAAGTAATTAACCGTATCAGGGAGAAGACCAAAGATGCCATGCCAAAGCAAAGAGGGTAAACGGATATCAATGGGAAGGTTAGTCATGCTTACTAGAATGCATATTAGGACTTGAAATTGACAGTGGTATCTCCCTCTAACTACTTGACAGTGGTCAAGTAGTTAAATAATCAGGCATATTCAAATCAACTAAAAAACAAGTGTAGTTGTCAACAAACTCGTAATATTAAATCAAAATTGGAGAATAATTGATTCTAAATAGTGCAAATTGATAATAACAATAACAATAATAAAAAAATATCTGAAGCAAGTACCATCAATTCATATTCCTAGATCAAGATTGGATGCTCCTCTTTATCACTTCACTAATTAGTCATACATGTTCATGGTAAACACAAAGGGGAGTCTAATAGCTCTACACACACATATATATGTATATATATGTATGTATGTATATATATATATATAATATCAACGACTTTGGAGAAATGTTCTTCTAAGTGTTACACCCGTGATTTTATGATAGGTAGGGCACATAGATAAATGGAGGGGGAACCCAAACAATGGAAACATTCCTTGAATTTTAGGGATTGGCCATTCGCATTAGGCTATGCGCAAAATCCTTGTCCCTAGCCCACAACTTAACAAATAAATAAGGGCGCCTTATTCATCGAATCAATCCCCAACACACTAAGACCTCCATCCTTCTTCGGTCAGGTCACAACAGAAGTCAAGCAAGTGAATGCCCCCTTTTATTATCTTGTATCCTTCAAAAGAAACACCGCATCATAGATTGGATCTTCATTCTTATACTAATGGGAAGTAATCCAATGGAGCATATAAAAATTGGAATAACAGAAAAAAACATGTTTAAGCTGCAACGGATGTCTTCCCTTTTGAAAGAATCACAACCTTTCAACATGCCAGCTTCTTCTGCAATTTTTCATTAAGGGCTGCCAATGCATGTGGTGAAGCTTACTCACCACTAGGAAAGGACCAGGTAGGTTATAGAGTATGCCACGACTCGACATTGAAGCACTGTAGTAGAGTCGTACATCTCAATCTGTAAGAGTTTGAAGGTTACTAGTGTTGTTGTCTTCCTATTAATAAGAAGGCTCGAAATATCACCAAAAATATCTATCACAAAGGACATACTCCTATCCTACATACCACCTTCAGTGAACAAAATTGTGTCATATGCAAAATATATGGTAGGGATGGAAATATCTATGATCCCAAAAGCAGACAAAAACCGCATTCAGATGGTAGTCTAAGTAGCTTAATTAGGACATCTGCAACGATTACAAAAAGAAGAGGAGTTAGGGGCATCCCTGGCAAACTCCCCCGTCGCATCTGGAACCCCCTTGAAGACTATGATTTAGGCCTTAATACATCATGGAAGCATGTAGATCGCATCACATACAACCTAGGGCAACTAGTCATACTAGTTGCGTGTGGCAGCGGAAATTAAAATTTTTAAATAGATGAAACTACATGATTCGAGAACATTTCTCAAATCGTTTCATCAATAACACAAACAAGTAAACTGATTATCTCTTGAAGCGTGTTTGCGATCGTGTCTCTAAATGAAGAGACCTCCTTTCTCATGTCCGATCCAATGAAGGTCCCACTTGCAGGCACATGGATGAGATGTGTGCTTCCTGCAATCCAAGTTGATGATCCGAGCGAGGAGTCTCTTGATTTCATCTCACGAAATCTGATGTCTTCTTTACGAGCAAGAAGCACTGAAGATGGACGAGATCCATGAACAGTCGATCCTGCAATACAGTGACGTCGTGATGACTACGAGATTATCTAAGTCAATATTGTGGACGATCACATTCTTGAGACATAGAGTGAGCGTGCATGAGAAATATGGAGAGAGAGATTTGTTGTTGAAATTCATGTAGTGTGTGTAAAGAAAGGCTAGGGTTACGCTTTCTTTTGTATTATTTTTGATATCCATGGATCGTAATCCATGTGCACACAAATCCAATGGTTGAGATTGTTTTGTGCTTTCAATCAATGACCATGATTCAGTTGCATACCAAATAATCAAATTAAAATAAATTAAATTTATTATAAATAATTTACAACACATTTACTTTAATTCAATTCAATATGTCATATGGATTTGAAGGAAAGACCAAAAGCCTCCTTTCCTTAATAGAGTAGACGACCATACATGGAGTCGGACTCCATGGCTGTCCACCCTACAAAAGGGGAAGGTGGCTCTCCTTTTCCTAATTAGTGAGGTCTCGTATCTCTCCAAAATTTCACATGTGCAGCAACATTTGTTGCATAATTATTCACAAAAATAATTCCAATATATTTTTATGATAATTTCAATTATGCAATTGATAAATTGTGAATCATATTCACACATCCAAAATAAAATGTAAATTGCATTTACAATTAATTATCCAATGTGAATCCAATTCACGTCTACATTTAATTCGTTAATACTAAGTACAAATAAATTTCTCTAACATATTATAACTCATATTTATAATATTTATGATTCTTATGGATAATATTATCCACATTAATCATATCCTTGATAATTAAATCATATTTAATTATCTTGGATGACTATTCTCATGTGTTCAAATAATATGAGTCATATCCATATTATTTCTAATAATTAAATCACATTTAATTATCAATTTATCTCAATGCTCAGATAAGTTATCAACTATGGAATTATTCCCGAACTCCTTAAAGATAATGTGTTCTTTCTGCGGATACTTGGAGATAAGGACACATCGATTGTACATTCTATATATAGTGACTTGGATGTTTTGATCATATTTAATATCCAGATCTCTGGGACCTCTCAAAGATTTTTGTTTTATCAAAACCATAAATCTATTCTTCTCATTGTAAGCGGATCGTATTCAGATCAATGTCCAACATTTGGGATAAGATTAGATTACTTCTCTATTGAGAGGAGTCACTAAAATCCAAACCTGTTTCATCACTTCCTCGGAATGGAATTGTCACGGCTATACAATCGTTTACGATCACATCACTCTCGAGTATTCCTAATACCCATATATCCTGCATACTGGAAGACCTATAATAAAACCGAAGTTTTAGATCACATTTTAACTGTCTCCTTCAGGGTTTTTATCATTAGGTTTCTCATTTGATCATTGGGAGTATGTATTGATCATATACTTTTCAAAAGCATATATCATACCTAGGTATTGATTATATATTTTCTCAAAGCATATATCATACCTACAAATTCAGTCGAGCTTCCAAAGTGAGATGGCCATGCACGGAATTTGATCCCAATATCTCATTAGTGAGCTCATGTCTTCCGGTTCAGTAATGAACATATATGATCCCTTTGAGAGATCGTATTACTCATATGCCCTTGTATGCACACCAGCTTGCCTGTGTATAGATCTTGAATAGGTCATCAACCTATCGGTCTGCCAAATGTACATACTCAGACATATAGTAACACATCTATCTCCGGTCAGAGGATGCATGCCTATATCATGACAGTATACGTTATATGTCTTGGTTATCTCGATCTCGTTAAGTCAAATCTTTAACCTAACTTATGTAATACCTTCGAATCTCTAGTCCTATGCAGGAGACCTGTATCAAGGGGTTGGTCGGAGAAGGATTGTCATCTCCTTCTCAGGTTGGAGATCCTTTCTTAACAATCATTTGACAGTGCTTGATGAGTCTTCAATTTAACTCTTTAGGTATCATCCAAGCACCGGCCGCTATGATTTAACATTTGAATTAATAACTGTATGATCATTAAGATGGCCATGGTACATAGCCCTAATTGTACTAAGGGACCTATTATGCAAATTAGTTATTCTTCATTTCAGATTAAGGAGTGAATTTTAATAACATATATTGCATAATGGCTCGGCGTGAGCTTACATGTCCAACAATCTCCCACTAACCCAAAGTAATATTTAATGCGCTAATCTTTAAATCCATACTCATGAGCTAATCATAGGCTATTTAGAAAAATAGCTTTGTAGGTTGACTAGTCATTGCGTGCTCGAGAAACTATGCCAAGTTCTTTTACAGACTTGCATATTCCCCAGTAACAGTGCTCGCATCCAATGCGAATGTTGCATCTTATGCAACTTGTACTCAATCTTGTTAAAGTAGTTATTGTGCCTTTGTCACTATAACTCGATAATTATTATAACCAGTAAGTGATACCCTTAGAAGGTTATGAAGGTTTTGAAGGTTATGAGACCTGGGAAAGGTGTTGGACCGGATGACATCCCTGTAGAAGTATGGAAAGTTTTAGGTGAGCGTTGCTTGACTTGGCTTACGAATCTATTCAATGTTATTTGGTGAAGTAAGAAAATGCCTGAAGATTGGAGGAGGAGTATCGTGGTGCCTCTTTATAAGAACAAAGGAGACATTCAAAATTGTTCAAATTACAGAGGTATCAAGCTGATGAGTCACACTATGAAAATTTGGGAACGCGTGATCGAAAGAAGGTTGAGACAAGTTTCCCAAATAAAAGAAAACCAATTCGGATTTTTGCCAGGTCGCTCAACTATTGAAGCCATCCATTTGCTGAGGAGAACAATGGAGATTTATAGAGCTAAAAGGAAGAATCTCCATATGATCTTTATTGATTTGGAGAAGGCTTATGATTCCGTCCCACGAGAGATATTGTGGAGAGTTTTGGAGAAGAGACAAGTACCTGTCCTATACATTAATCTCATAAAGGATATGTATGATAGGGCTTTATCTTGTGTAAGGACCCCGACGGGGAAGACTGACTATTTTGATATCAACATTGGTTTACATCAAGGTTCAGCTTTGAGTCCATTTCTTTTTACTTTGATTATGGACGAGTTGACAAGTCACATTCAGGATGAGTTACCTTGGTGTATGTTATTTGCTGATGATATTGTGTTGATTGACGAGACTAGAGATGGAGTAAATGAGAAGCTTGAGGTTTGGAGACATGTATTGGAGGCTAAAGATTTTCGTATAAGTAGGGCTAAGACGGAATATATGGAATGCACTTTTGATGGAAGCAATGGTGAAGGAATCGAGGTGAAGATTGGTGACGATAACATTCAAAAGAGAGATTCTTTTAGATATCTGGGATCTATTTTGCAACATGATGGGGAAATTGATGGAGATGTTACTAATAGAATAAATGCAGGCTGGCTAAAGTGGAGAGGAGCCTCCGCTGTTAACTGTGATAAGAAAATTCCTTTAAAAATTAAAGAAAAGTTTTACAAAGCAGCCGTGAGACCTGCTATGCTTTATGGTTCTGAATGTTGGCATGTGAACCATAGACATGTGCAGAGAATGGCTGTAGCAGAAATGAAAATGCTAAGATGGATGTGTGGACATACACGTAAAGATCGGATTCGGAATGATGCAATCAGAAAGAAAGTTGGTGTAGCTCCGATCGAGGATAAGATGCGAGAAAACCGCTTAAGATGGTTTGGTCATTTGCAAAGAAGGTCAACTGATGCACCGGTTAGGAGATGCGAGTGGTGGGATGTTGAGCCGGCTAAGAGAGGGCGAGGACGGCCCAAGAAGTGTTGGAAAGAGACTATACGAAGGTGATGCAGCGTGACCCCAAATTATAGGGCCACATTTATTTAATTAATTATTAGTCAATTTTATTTACGTTTTTAGCGGTCGTAATGGGCAAATTAAATAATTGAGATCGCCTGTGATCTCAACGTTTATTTCGTAGATTTTAATTGCAATCTTGGTCAATTAATTAGATTAGAGTCTAATTAGAGTAATTAGGGGTCAATTGAAAGTTATTAGAGTCCAATTAGGATAAAGTTAGTTGTCAATTTTGATTTGTTTACTATTTTTGTAAACCCATCTCTCCTAAATAAAGAGAGGGTAACCCATTGTTTTATTCAGTGAAGTGATAATTAAAATTGAGATTTTTATCTCTATCCCTCTTTCTCTCTTCTCCCTCCGCGGTCTTCGCCTTCCTCTTCTTCAACCCCTCGTTACCGACGAGTTTTCTCCTTCTCAACCTCTCCTTTTCTCCACCGATATTCCACCGCCAAATTATTTTAATTTTTATCGACGCACCAAAAAGCCATTTTGCATCATTTTGGTATCAGAGCATGGCGTTTAGATCGTCCTCACGATCTAACGATCCGCCCCGGCGTCCGCACCGACACCATCGTTCATCCGAACGAAAGAGGCGAGCCAATGACGCGTACGACAAGGAGACCGAGCGCATGTTACGTGATTTGCAGAACAACTTCCGATCCATGTCATTAATGTTTCGGGACTTCACGGCCAGCCTTGAGGCCTACCGCGACGCCCAAGCAAAGCCGCCAACCACCGAAACCGCTACCGCAAGTTTTAACAACAAAAAACTCGCCGCACAGGAGGAATCAGCCGCTGTCCAGGAACTTCCAGATCTGAATACGTCGACGGAATCAACTCCGCCGCCCCCGCCAACCATCCCGGCCCCACCCCGACCCTCCCAGGTAACTCCCACCCCAGCCCCAAGCCTTCCATCCCTCTCGCCGTTCCACTCCCCAGCACCCTCTTCCCTCCCCACGGCCCCTGCTCCTCCCCAGCAAGCCCCTCCCCACGCCACCCTCCTTCCCTCCCCTCTCGTGCCCCAACCTCGCTGCTGCCATCTCTCTCGCCACCTCCTTTCCCCAGCCCCGCAACCCCTTCACGAAACCCTAACCCCTATAGCCCAGCCCCCAGCCACGCGCACATTCCCACCCCGTCTCCGCGTGCCTGGCCACCCAACCGCGCAGAGCAGCAGCGCGCGACCGAGCGCCGACCGCCCCGAGCACCAACAACTTCCCCACGCGCGTCTGCGAGCGCCGTGCGCCCCCCACCCGGTGCCGCGCGCGACTCTGCTGACCTCCTCCTCACGTTCCAGCGGCGGCGCCGATTCCAACCGCGACCCGACCGCGCGCAGGCGCCTTCCATGGCCCCGCTCCCCTCTGCGCCTCGCGGCGCCGCGCCCAACCTTGTGGAGCTGCCTTTTCCATCCGCGCGAGATGCGCTCAACGCCCTGGCCAACCCTAACCAAAGGGCCGAGAGTTACAGGATTTCAATCCCGTGGATTGTGTGGCTGGAAATCAAGTGGGGAAAATTGCGAGGAAAAACCCCAAATTCCCCATATTTACAGAGAGTTCAAAAGCCACGGGAAAGAAACAAAGAATAAGGGGACGCGAAATTTTCACACACACCCCTGGCGGCCGAAATATTTAAAAAAAAGGGCTGTAATTGGGAAATCAAGGGTTCCTCCTTATCCAAATAGGACTAGGACCTTGGGTTTTCCCTATTTAAGGACCCCATGGCTTTATTCTTTAGCCACATCTCCTCTTCTCCTCTCCTTGTGCCATTGCTTCATCTTGATTATGGATTCTCCAAGAATCATATTCTCCATGCCGCATCTATTTTTCGAGCATCACAGGGAGAAGACAACGATCAAGACGACGCCGCCGTGCGCACCGCATATGTTCTTCACCCACGACAGCCGCGCCTTTTCCGCCCGCACATGGATTCCGCCGTTCGCTCCACATCAGTTCTTCCAGAAGACGACGGAATGCGCCGAATCATCCTCCAAGCCTACAGTTCACGCAATTCGTCAGGAGCCGAATTTTTAAAGCGGTGGAGAGTTGATGCAGCGTGACCCCAAATTATAGGGCCACATTTATTTAATTAATTATTAGTCAATTTTATTTACGTTTTTAGCGGTCGCAATGGGCTAATTAAATAATTGAGATCGCCTGTGATCTCAACGTTTATTTCGTAGATTTTAATTGCAATCTTGGTCAATTAATTAGATTAGAGTCTAATTAGAGTAATTAGGGGTCAATTGAAAGTTGTTAGAGTCCAATTAGGATAAAGTTAGTTGTCAATTTTGATTTGTTTACTATTTTTGTAAACCCATCTCTCCTATATAAAGAGAGGGTAACTCATTGTTTTATTCAGTGAAGTGATAATTAAAATTGAGATTTTTATCTATATCCCTCTTTCTCTCTTCTCCCTCCGCGGTCTTCGCCTTCCTCTTCTTCAACCCCTCGTTACCGACGAGTTTTCTCCTTCTCAACCTCTCCTTTTCTCCACCGATATTCCACCGCCAAATTATTTTAATTTTTATCGACGTGCCAAAAAGCCACAAGAAGTGTTGGAAAGAGACTATACGAAGGGATCTTAGTTTTTTGGATATAAGTCCGAGATTGACCCAAGATAGATCTGAATGGAGGTGAATAATCCATGTAGCCGACCCTACTTAATTGTGGGAAAAGGCTTTGTTGTTGTTGTTGTAGTAAGTGATACCTTTATGCCTAGAGATATCTATCTCCTTAGATTAAGACATATTCTTAAGTTTAGTAAGGTATCTGTAGGTAAGCCATTTTAAATCTCTATTTATAAAGTATTAATTTCTTAAAGACTTTGAGATCATTATCTCAAAAATCTTATGCCTTTGTGATGTTGATTATTACTGCAATTTAATGCTTTATCTGCATAATAGGATTGGTAACATTTTACTACTCCTACTACATGGAAAAACATCTGGCCTTTTGTACACATCTAGCATACACTGAACTTCCTGTACACATCTAGGGCATTCACATCCTCAACTCTTGATATGTTATCCTTTTAGATAGGTCAATACCATATTTTAAGAGAAAGAAGCTTTCCTTAGAATTTTCCAGAAATGAAATATATCTAAGGTGTACTGTTAATATGATGGTCCCAATGCCCTCTTTTCTTTGCTTCTGAACAACTTCGGATATAAGAGGCATCCTTGAGATCATATTCTAAAGTATAGAACAACCAGATCATAAAGCACTTATTAACCATATATCATTCCAAATGATTAGGATTTTATCTACATTTAGCACGATGAACACAATGGGACTCCTACTAGTTTCACATATTTTATCAAGATTCTTTTTGAGATTATAACCTTTGTAATTTCATCAAATATGATGTTCCAACTACAAGAAGCTTATTTGAGTCCATAGATGGAGTTTATTAGCTTGCACACCTTGGTGGCTACTTCATATGAATATCCCATTGAGGTATTTATTGAGGAATGCAATCTTGACTTCCATCCTCCATATGTCATAGTCAAGTTGTGCAACTACAATTGGCAATATTCTGATGGGTTTAAGCATGATTACTAGAAAACAAGTCTCATCACAAGCGATGCCTTCTTTCTATTTGTAGCTCTTGGATATGAGCCGTGCTTTGAAGGTCTCTACCTTCTCATCAGTTTCCCTCTTTCTCTTGAAGATCCATTTACACCAATGGGTTTAACTCCTATCGGTGGATCCTCGAGGTTTCATACACAACACTTGTGTATGAAGTCTACTCTAGACTTTATTGCTATCATCCATCTTTCCATGTCATGATCACAAAAGCTTCATCATATGAAGTTCAATCATTGTCAGCTTTCTCTGACACATGGAATCCATACCCTCTAGGTGGTCTTACCACCCTCAAACTGATTTGAAGGGTATCGGTTTTTCATCTTTAATTGTCCTTTTATTTCCCGATTCTAAGAGCCTCATTATCCTTTTAAGATTCAACGAGTCCCTCTACTTCATTCTATCTTGATTCTCAAGAAAGTCATCCTCTTAGAATCATATTCTTAGAGATGAAATATTTTCAGAATCTCAAGGTCATATCGTAGATATCAAATACCATCCTTTATTTTTCTAATGAAGTTGCACTCTCAAGTACAAGATTCCAGCTTTCTTGCATCCATGTTATAGAACCGATCAAGCAACCCTGAAATCCTTCAGTGTCTGACACTAAGCATGATTCCAACTGTGGAGATGTATTTATATCTTATACTTTTTCTTTATTTATCTTTCCTTATGCATGTCTTATATAATTTACCCATAGGTCTCTCCTATTTCCGTCGCCGGACCGATCACCATTGTGGGCTTGACCCCTGTTGCCGTCGGCCTCTACAACCTCTCTTGCTCGTCTCGAGGCCCGATCGTGTTGATGGATCTGATTGCGTAAGTCTACATATGCGATCAGATCCTTAGATGTCTGTGTAGACAAACTTCTATTGGTCTATCAAACCCTAGTTTTCTTTATCCGGCATTATCTTAGAGAGCAATGTCGATGTTCCTGCCACTGATGCTTTTAGAGGTTCAGTGCCGATTGTCAAGATGGACGGGACGACCTATGAGCTCTGGGCTATGCAATTCATGAGCCTCATGAAATCCACGGGTAAAAAGCATATTCTTACCGAAGAGGATCCGGTTGAGAAAACATGGATTAACGCCTCATGGGAGGCAAATGATGCATATGCCAAGATCTGGCTTTTTGGTACATTAGCGATTGAGATTGCCAATGATGTGTTTCATCAACCCACTCCTAAGACGATGTGGGATATCCTCACCGCAACTTATTCCCATGCGAGGAATGAGACCAAGATACTGCAACTACAACATGATATATTTACCATCAAGTAGAACGGACGTCCCTTTCATTCTCCATCACGTCCGTACGCAGGATGTTTGAGAAGTTGCACAATTTCATGCCTTTCACATCTACTCCTGAGTAGCACAAGACGTATAGGAATACTACTATGGTTGGTGTCTTCCTTGCGGCACTAGACTCGGAATATGAGGCAGCTCGTTCACGGATTCTGGCAGATGCCACTATTCCTCCTATGGAGGAAGCTTTCAGAAGACTCAGTAGGATTACTGTTCCATCTACTACCTCGAGTTAGACTTCTTCTGCGATGGTAGCCTCCCGTGGTAGAGGGGGCTCTACTATTTGTGATTGTGGACCTTGTGGTAGAGGAGGTCATATTCGACAGCAGTGCACTTATTGTCATCATACTGGTCATACAAAGGATACATGCTACTCCAAGCATGGTTTTCCTACATGGGCTCGTGTAGTAGAGCAAGCAGATTCTCGTGCTACTGCTTATTCGGATCAGAGATATGATGACCTCGTTGCTCGACTAACGGACATTATGTCTTCCGGGAGTTCCCTTGACTCCTCGCCTACTCCAAGAGGCCATTTAGACGTTGCAGCTTCTGCCTCCTCCAGTACCTCAGGTAGCACCTATGCTCTCACTACTTATCATGGCTCCGATCTTACAGAATGTATTATGGACTATGGGGCAACACATTGCATATGTGGCGATCGAGATCAACTTGTAGTTTACTGACAGGTATCTCCAGGGAGAACTGTTGTCATAGCAGATGAGATTCATTCCCCGATCACAGGACAAGGTGGGATCAGTTTGACATCATCAATGCATTTAGTGAACGTGTTGTATGCACCTGACTTTCTATGAATTTATTATATACTAGTCATATTATAAAGGATTTACATCGCCAGGCTATTTTTGATCCACCATCTCTTGATTTCAGGACATACTCACGCTCATGGTGATTGGCTGTGGTCGTGAGCAGGGCGACCTGTATTGGCTGGTCCGAAGTCCGAACACCCTATGCTAGCATATCTTCTCAGTCTCTTGGATCGGTCTCTCCTTTCACATGGTACCTGCGTTTTAGTCATCTTCCACTACAGAAGATGTGTCGTGTTTGCCTCAGATCTCTCCTCACTCTTCCTTCCAGTGTGAGGCTTGCCAGTTGGGAAAGCATCACCGATCTATTTTTCCTAGTCATCAGAGTCGAGCAGTCGCTCTCTTTTTGTCGAGTTGGTTCATATAGATATTTAGGATCCAAGTTGTGTTCCTGATCATCAGGGACACATGTTTTATCTTGTCGCAATTGATGATTTCTCTCGTTTATCATGGGTGTTTCTTTTGAAGAATAAATCTGAAGTAGGGGATGCTATCAAAACTTTCATTAATTAAGTGCAAAATATATTTTCTTTGTCTGTGAAATTTGTGAGAACTGATAATGCTTTGGCATTCTGAACACATGCTCTCTGAAAATTCTTTTCATCCCGTGGTATTATTCATCAAACATCGTGTGCCTATACTTCTCAACAGAATGGTGTTGCAGAAAGAAAGCATCACCACTTCCTCGATGTCACTCGTATACTCTGCTGATTCAGAGTCATGCCCACATCCGTTCTGGGGCGATGCTATTCTTACATCATGTTATCTTGTGAACCGTACGCCCTCCTCTGTTTTAGGTGAGAAAATTCCTTTCTTTATCGCATTTCCAGAGAAGGAATTGTTCTCATTCACTCGTGTTTTGGTTCGGTTGCTTTTGATCACAAGTTGTCTCCATGTACAAACAAGCTCTCTCCTAGAGTGGTCAAGTGTGTGTTTGTTGGCCTATCGTTTCTATGATCCATTGAGTAGAAAATATTATGTGAGTACCGATGTTACATTTTTTGAGCCGGTTATGTACTTTTCTGCTATAGGTGATAGGTTAACGTTATTAGCTTTAAATGATGAGGTTTACATTCCACCTCCTCATATGAGCCAGCACCAACCCAACCTGTGTCAGTTATTCCAACCCAACCATCGCTACCTCCTCCATCTACGTCACCCTCTCCTCTACCTCCACTGGTGCCTGATGTTCCACTATTCCCACATTTTATGCTTACCATCCATCTTCTGCTCATGGTCAAATCTTGTCATCTAGCACGCCTGTACTGATTACAATGTTTCTAACGATGGTTTTGGAGGTGTGTCTGAACAAGCATTTATGCAGGAGAATTTTACTCCATCGAAGGAGTTATCTGTTGACCTGGATGTTCTAATTGCTATTAGAAAGCAAAAGTGTACATGTGTCTCATATCCACTAGCTTCCCATATTTCCTTTGATCGCTTAAGAAGAGATTTCAAGAAGTTTGCTGCTACTCTATCTGCTGTGCTATACCACAAAATTATCAGGTGGCATTGAAAGAGAATCAATGGCATCTAGCTACAAAAGAGGAGATGGCTGACTTGCATTCCCATGGTACTTGGAGCATGGTTCCTGCTCCCACTGGGGCATCAGTTGTCAGTTGCAAATGGGTATTTACAGTAAAACACAATGCAGTAAAACACAATGCAGATGGTAGCATTGATCATTACAAGGATAGATTGGTTGCACATGGCTTTACTCAGACGTATGGCGTGGATTATATGGACACTTTTTCACCTGTTTCTCGGCATTCTACTCTATGTATTTGTTTATCAGTTGCAGTGGTACATGATTGATCTTTATTTCAGTTTGATGTTAAGAATGATTTCTTGTATAGTGATTTTCAGGAAGAAGTCTACATGCAACAACCTCCGGGGTTTGTTGCTGAGGGGGAGTGCCTACAGTTTGTAGACTTCACACGACAATTTATGGCCTGAGGCAGAGTTAACGAGCATGGTTTTAGAAGCCCTCAGATTTATTTGAGAAGCATGGATATAGAAGGCCAAATGCAAACCATTTACTGTATGTTCAGAGTTCATCTACATGTACTGTCATTATTATGGTTTATGTTGATGATATATTTGTTACAGGACATGATGTGTACGAGATAAATAGAGCAAAGGAGTTTCTGGGACGTCAATTTGTCACCAAGTATCTTGGAACTCTAAGGTACTTCTTGGGATTAGAGTTTGTCAGGAATCAACAAGGTCTTACGATGACCTAGAGGAATTACATCACAGATATGCTTGTTGAGACACGAATGATTGGGTGTAGACCTGCCATTACTTCTATGGATCCCGGTATGAGACTATATGATGAGGATACATATGAAGTAAACAAGAGAACATATAAAGCATTGGTGAGAAATCTTCTCTATGGCACTATCACTAGGCCTGATATCTCCTTTGCATTTAGTCGGGTGGGTCAGTTGATGGAGCAACCTTGACATGTACATATGGATGTTGTTCATATGATACTGAGATACCTAAAATCATCTCTAGGTGCATGATTGTTATTCAGGAAAGGGCATATCTTACCATTTTAGCATGTGCAGATGCATACTATGCGAGGTATCCCAAAGATAGAAAGTCCTCTATAGGTTTTGCTGTATTTGTTGGCAGCTCTCTTGTATCTTGAAAGAGTAAGAAACAAACAGTGATTGCTAGGTCAAGTGCTGAATCTAAATATAGGGCACAAGAAAGCACATAAATGATGTGGATTCGAGCAATTCTTGTAGATTTACATATAGATGTTCCTCTTCCTATGCAGTTACATTGTGATAACCAGGACACACTATTCGTTGCCAACAATCCTACGTTTCATAAAAGAACTAAACATATTAAGGTCGACTGCCACTATATGCGGAACATGATCCAGAAAGATTTTCTCTCTACTTCTCATGTCAACTCAGGAAGATCAAACGACATATATTTTTATCAAGACCCTGTTCAGAGGATCTTTCCAGAAGTGTTCATCCTAGCTGAGCTTGATCGACATCTATGCTCCATCTTGAGGGGGAGTGTGGAGATATATTTATATCTTATGTACTGTTTCTTTATTTATCTTTTCTTATGCACGTCTTATGTAATTTACATGTAGGTCTCTCCTTTGTATAAGAGAGCCTAGGGTTTCCAGGAATAAACAATTCTTTCATTTTTCCCAACACAAACCATCACTTACGAGGAGTTTTTGGGTTCATATTTGCATGGAGTCTTATTAAGGATATATATTGCAGTCTCTACTACATATATACCTAGAAACTAAGAGGTAATTATGCTAAGTGTCATCATTGAGCAGATCATGTCTAACATGATCCAGTTGCATATCTTTACAACTCCATTGAACTGAGATGTAGTAGAAGTGACATATGAATGATATTCCTTTCTCTATAAGGTATTCCTTGAATTCATCTAATAGATACTGTTTCTTTATTTATCTTTTCTTATGCACGTCTTATGTAATTTACCTGTAGGTATCTCCTTTGTATAAGAGAGCCTATGGTTTCCAGGAATAAACATTTCTTTCATTTTTCCCAACACAAACCATCACTTACAAGGAGTTTTTGGGTTCATATTTGCATGGAGTCTTATTAAGGATATATATTGCAGTCTCTACTACATATATACCTAGAAACTAAGAGGTAATTATGCTATGTGTCATCATTGAGCAGATCATGTCTAACATGATCCAATTGCATATCTTTACAACTCCATTGAACTGAGATGTAGTAGGAGTGACATATGAATGGTATTCCTTTCTCTATAAAGTATTCCTTGAATTCATCTAATAGGTAATGTCTACCTAGATTAGATCAATTTCTTTTCATCTTCCTTCTAACTTTGGTTCTCAATCAAAATTATGAAATATTTGGACATTTCAAAGGTTTCTAAGGAGTAAAGGAAGAAATCTCATACCATGAATAATCATTAATGGGTATCACATATCATTAATGTTCATTTATGGTATAAAGGGTCATATACATCCAGTGTTCGAAAATGTAGCCCGTGTGGCCGCATATATGTATTCGGTCACTTGATCGAAGCATATATGCCATATGCGGCAATATGCGGTAAAAACGCATATGCGGTTCGATTATGCGACCACATATCTGAACAAGAGACTTGCATATAGGATTTATGTGTCTTTTTTGTTTAATTCATAACATGTTGACAATGCATTAACTCGTTTTTTTTCGGGCCACTCTTATATCATCATTTACATTGATGCATCTTTTCATTATTCTCGTACATGCCATATTTGTGGATATAATCTAAGGTATTTTTCTCATATATATCTTTCCATTGTTCCTAACACTTATAAATGTACTATTTTTTTTTTTTGAATTTTCTGTCTAATGAAATTCATTCTATTTCTTCAAATAAAACATTAAATAACTGATTAACAGTCTGGTACTTTACATTTTTGTGCTTCTAATAAATTTATATGCAAGGAATAAATTTATATTCCTTTATTTCTTTAAAAATTAAAGGAAAGTTTTACAAAGCAACCACGAGACCTGCTATGCTCTATGGATCTGAATGTTGGCCTATGAACAATAGACATGTTCAGAGAATGACTGTAGTAGAAATGAAAATGCTAAGGTGGATGTGTAGACACACATGTAAAGATCGGATTCAGAATGATGCAATCAGAAAGAAAGTTGGTGTAGCTCTGATCGAGGATAAGATGTGAAAAAATCGCTTAAGATTGTTTGCAACTAATGCACCGGTTAGGCGATGCGAGTGTTGGGATGTTGAGCCGGCTAAGAGATGGCGAGGACGGTCCAAGAAGTATTGGAAAGAGATTATACGAAGGGATCTTAGTTTTGTGGATATAAGCTCGAGATTGATCCACGATAGATCTGAATGGAGGCGAAGAATCCGTGTAGCACACTACTTAATTGTGGGAAAAGGCTTTGTTGTTGTTGTAATAAATTTATATGCAAATAAAATTCTCCTATATTTTGTGCCAACAAGTTTTGTCCCTTCGTGATCTATATATATATGTATAATTTTAGGTGTATAATTTGTATACCTCTGATTATTCTTTAGCTTTTGTTATCTATAGGATTTATATATGCAATAAAGGTTTTCTTATAGAATCCATGTGTTCCCTGTTGAATCAAAATTTGTACGTGTATATATATATGCATTAAATTCAAAATATAAACTAAAAAATAATCAACTTATCATATCATACTTATATATCTTATTGATTATATTATTTTATTTGAAAATTTTGATTTTGTTAGATCATCAAAATTTTTTATCTAATCACATTTTATTATTGTATTTTTAATATTTTAAATTAAAATATTATGAACCGCATAAATTGCATATATCTCTGTATATTCCTCCTCCTATTCGCTTACTCGCTTTAGACAGCATGGCCGAATGAATATCGCATACTACATTTCTGAACGTTGCATACATCAATATGTATGTGGTCTTGAATACCTCTGCATGTTACATCATTCATAGAGAATGATGCATCGGAAATTTTAACTTTGAATACTATATTCACAAGTATGTAAGATTTGAACTTTCAGACATCCAAAGTTCCTTCTCTTACTATTCTATTGATCTTATCAATAGACATATGTCGAAAACTTGATGCCAGATCATTGTCAAATGATCTTTATCCTTCTATTGATCTTTTAGGATTTAAATTTCCAATATTAGAAAATGTTAATGAACCATTCATTAATATTTTAATTTAGTAGAGTCCTTTAGATGTTAGATTACTATCTAAAATATATCCATCATAACTCTTTATGAAAGGTCTATTGCAGAATGTATGTCCATTTCTAACACGTTTAAAAATAAACAATGAATGTATTCTAATATCTAGGTCATAGAGACATTCTCTAAGACTATGGCTCTCCCACTGAAAATGCATACTCTTTCTATCCAATGAAGATTGTTGCAACAATTGCATCAACTCCCATGTGGATGACTATTAAACCTTAAGATCAAATATCTAATCTTCCAAAACATATGCAACCAATTACACACATCTTTAGAAGGAGATACAAGACTTTCAATCTTATTTAATAAGTCAATTTCAATGATGATATGTATATGTAGAATATCCCGATTCACTATCCGAGTCCTCTAAGGATTTCATATAGTCTAGGTAGCCATACTATCAATACATAGACTTGTTGCAGTATTTACATTCATCCAATTCTTTGGATGCCATATGTATGGAAGTCATAGAAGTACAATCAACTCTTTGACTCTCCTTCTTACATGGGTCAGACCCATGCTTCCACTGTGCTCCCTCAACACTTAAACAATCATTGCTTATGGGATCTCTTGAATATATCCTCAAGGGACTTCAATATAAGAGTATTTCAACATTTATTCTTACTTCATCCTAATCATATAATATGAATATTATGATGCATCATGATAAACTTGAGTAGAGATTGTAGAATGATGACATTCGTCATATCCACACTCATCTTAACGTAAAAAGGGACTTAGGTTCTGGCATGTACTCAAACATTTTTATTACATCATCTCTTATCTAGTCACTATTATGCATAATGCAACGGACCACACCATTTATGATTAAGTTTTAAGAGCACATATGTTCGCCAAAACATCTTCTGTTTTGATCTTGACAATTACGATCATCACTTCCAAAGCACCCTCGATGAGAGATCGAGACATTAGAGACACACAAACCATATGTTGCTGTCCTATTGTCTATTTAAGTGTCATTCCTCATTATTATGAGGAAACTTGCACGTTACAACCATAAATATTACATGGATAATTGCAAGTACTACACCTTGATCATGTATCAAATCCATGATATTATACTGGTTATGATTGAGTATGATTTTGAGCGGGTTTAATGGAGGTTATCTGTAATATGATAATTCACATAAATATTTTTTGCTTTGATTAAGGATATTAATGTTTTAAATCAAAGTTGTCTTGCTTTCTAAACTCTGAAAGTCCATTCCCTTATTAACTTTCAAAGCAAGAGATATATCTCTAGCAATATCTGGGATTTCCTTTTTATCTTTGTTACATCCCAATACTATGAGAAACTGCAACCACTGCCCCTAAGAGGATGTTGACCTGTTGCTAATTGAACAAACCGTCAAAAGGAATAGAACCCGCTATGCACAATCCAACCGCCTCAATAATATTGGGAATCGATATTGGGGTCACTACGCATACGACCTTACTCTTTCGAGAAGCAAAGAACCCGATCCATGTGCGCTTGTATACAGGAGGTATCACTTTGGATAGGCATCTCCAACTTAAAATTCATGACCACATAACCCTTCGCCTTGACGGGAGACCATGGATGTCGTTTATATGATCCTCCGTATTCCATGATTATGAATCATATTCATTACGACTAATTCTTTCAAGTGAATTATATCTTCATTCATAATGGGTTTCTTATTTTAATTAGATTTAATTAATTTTTATAATATTAAATTAATCAACAATCCAATTTAATCATCCAACAAACAATTATGATTTGCTTGATATCACAATATAGTATTAGCTCTCACAAGTACGTATTATTCTTGATTTTTAGTAATTGTACAACTTGACTTACTCATATTACCCTCTCATCGAAATGGATCAAACCAGGTCAGACGGATAAGGCTAACAGGGAGTGCTTCTAATGCAACGTAGGGTACCAATTTAGTAACCCATTATCATATCCATGACCTAGACACCATCACCATAATGACTCAAGAACAATAATTGTTGGATCAATGTACTTGTGGTTTTATCAATCAACTTTGATGACCGACATTATACTATATATAGTAATTACTCAGAAATATTAGGCATCTTAAAATACTTTTGAGATCCTAAATTTCGAAGCCTTTCAAGCAATCTTGTTCTTGGTTTTGCATGCAAAAGTTGTCCTACAACTATTGTAGGATAAATTAAGGTTTTGTTATGAAACTCTCATTCAATGGTTGTTGATGTCTAATTAACTATTTTCATAAATATTAAGCATTAAAACAATCATGACAAATTCAAAATTTCCTTGATTTTCATTGATTGATAAACACATTAAGAAAGAGATCTTGATGATCCAATTATCATCCGATCCATCTCCACTAAATATGGAATATCTAGGGAAAATAAAGTCAGAATCGTGCGAAATAAATTCAAGCACGTTGTTGGTTTAATTCCCTACTTAATTCATGTATTTATTCTATATTTCATGACAAGGAAACCGTACGCAAAAATAAATTTCTTATAGATCCGTGAATACATGCAAAAACAATTTCACTACGGGAACTTTTGGAATTTTAATTCATGCACTTTTAGTGCCAACAATTGGCTATTGTTTTAAGGGGACATATTTAGACATTCTAAATACATTTTATTATCTAAAAAACACGTCCAAAACATTACATAAACATGGACATTTCGAATTTTCAATTTAGCGAAAAAACAATTCGAAATGTGCATCATATGCACAAGCCACGAGTCCCCGCACATCTGATGAGTAAAATCTTGTTCCCTTAGGATTTGGATCATATCCAAGACTTTTAAACTGGCTTTGATACCAATTGAAGGCTATGCTTTAGGCTTTAGCGCATCACGGAAGCATGTAGGTCGCATCACACATGAGTCAACGTAGGGCAACTAGTCATACTAGTTGTTCTGGGATGCGGAAATTAAAATATTTAAATAGATGAAATCACATGATTCGAGAACACTTTTCAAATCGTTTCATCAACACAAACAAGTACAAGATTACCTCTTGAAGCGTGGTTGTATTCGTATGTCTAGACGAAGAGACCTCATGTCTCAAGCCTGATCCAACAAAGGTCACACTTGCGGGCTTGCGGATGAGACACGTACTTCCTGCAATCCATGTTGATGATCCGAGTGAGGAGTCTCCTGATTTCGTCTCACGAATCTGACACTTTCTTCACGAGCAAGAAACATCTAAGATGGAGGAGATCAACGAGTTAGTCAATCTGACAACACAACGATGTCGCGTCGACTTCGAGATTCGCTAAGTCAACATTGTGGATGGCTACATTGTTGAGACATAGTGTGGGCTTGTATGAGAAATACGGGGAGAGAAATTTGTTGTTGAAATTCATGTAGAGTGTGTAAAGAAAGGCACGAGCTACCCGTTCTTTTATACTATTTTTAGATGTCCATGGATCACAATCCATGTGCACACAAATCCAATGGTTGAGATTGTTTTGTACTTTCAATTAATGACTGTGATTTTGTTGTATAAATTTGCAGCAACAAAAAATCAACCTGACATAAATTAAATTTGTTGCAAATAATTTATAATACATTTAATTTAATTCAAATCAATCTCATATGGAATTGAAGGAAAGAGGACAAGTCTTCTTCCCTTAATAGGGTGGATGATCGTACATGGAATAGGACTACAGGGCCGTCCACCCTGCAAAAAGGGGAAGGTGGCTCTCCTTTACCTAATTGGTGCGATCTCATATCCCTCCAAAATTCCACATGTGCAACAACATTTGTTGCATAATTATTCACAAAAATAATTCCAAAGTATTTTATGATAATTTCAATCATGCCATTGATAAATTGTGAATAATATTCACATATCCAAAATAAAATATAAATTGCATTTACAATTAATTGTCCAATGCGAATCCAATTCACGTCAACATTTAATTCATTCAATTATGATTACAAATAAATCTCTCTACCATATTATGAATCATATTTATAATATTTATGATTATTATGGATAGTGATAAGAAAATTCCGTTAAAAATTAAAGGAAAGTTTTACAAAGCAACCGTGAGACCTGCTATGCTCTATGAATCTGAGTGTTGGCCTATGAACCATAGACATGTGCAGAGAATGGTTGTAGCAGAAATAAAAACGTTAAGGTGGATTTGTGGACACATACACATACACACACACGTAAGGATTGAATTTGGAATGATGCATTTAGAAAGAATGTTGGTGTAGCTCCGATCGAGGATAAGATGCGAGAAAACCACTTAAGATGGTTTGACTATTTTCAAAGAAGATCAGCTGAGGCACCGGTTAGGAGATGCGAGTGTTGGGATGTTGAGCCAGCTAAAAGAGGGCGAGGACGACCCAAGAAGTGTTGGAAAGAGACTATACGGAGGGATCTTAGTTTTTTGTATATAATCTTGACCCAAGATAGATTTGAATGAAGACGAAGAATACATGTAGCCGACCCTACTTAATTGTGGGAAAAAGGCTTTGTTGTTGTTGTGATTATGAATAGTGATATCCACATTAATCCCATCCGTGATAATTAAATCATATTTAATTATCTTGGTTGACTATTCTCATGTGTCTAAATAATATGAATCATAACCATATTATTCATGATAATTAAATCAAATTTAATTATCATTTTTTCTCAATGCTCATAGCCTCAGATACATTATCAACTATGAAATTATTCTCGAACTCCTTCAAGAATAATGTATTCTCTCCGCGGATACTTGGAGATAAGGACATTACGATTGTACATTCCATGTATATCGACTTGGGTGTTGAGATCATATCTCAAATTCAGATTTCGGTGACCTCTCAAAGATGTTTGATTAAATCAAAGCTGTAAACTAATCTTCTCATTGTATCCGAATCGTATTCAAATCAATGTCCAACATTAAGACTAAGATCATATTACTTCTCTATTGAGAGGAGTCTCTCAAATCCAAACCTTTTTCATCACTCCCTCAGAATGGAAGTGCAACAATTATACAATCATTTACGATCACATCATCCTCAAGTATTCCTAATACCTGTACATCCTATATACTGGAAGATCTAGAATAACCCGAGGTTTTAGATCACATTTGAACTGTCTCCTTCAGGATTTTTATCATTAAGTTTCTCATTTGATCATTGGGAGTTGTTATCAACCATATACTTTCTAAAAGTATATATCATACCTAGGTATTGATCATATACTTTTCAAAAGCATATATCATACCTACAAATTCAGTCAAGCTTTCAAAGCGAGACGACCGTGCACGGAATTTGATCCCAATATCTCGTGGGTGAGCTCATGTCTTCTGGTTCAGTAATGAACCTGTATGATTCCTTTGAGTATATGCCCTTATATGCATACCAGCTCGTCGGAGTATAGACCTTGAATAGGTCAACCTATCCCTCTGCCAAATGTACATACTCAGACATATAGCAACACATTTGTCTCGGATCAGAGGATGCGTGCCTATATCGTGATAGTATACGACATAGGTCTTTGTTATCTCGATCTTGTTATGTCAACTATTTGACCTAACTTATCTAACACCTTTGAATCTTTATTCCTAAAGAGAGGACCTGCGTCAAGAGGTTAGTCAGATATCAACCTTTGGAGAAGGATTGCCATCTCCTTCTCCAACTAGAGTTCCTTTCTTAACAATCATTTGACGATGCTTGATGTGTCCTCAATTTAACTCTTTACATATCATCCAAGCACCATCCTCCGTGCTTCAACATTTGAATCAAAAGCTGTACGATCATTAAGATGGCTATGGTACATAGCCTTATTTGTACTATGAGACCTATTATGCAAATTAGTTATTCTCCATTCTAGATTAATGAGTGAATTGCAATAACATTTATTGCATAATGGCTCGTTGTGGACTCAAATGTCCAATACTCCCTTGGGCGTCTGTTCACTAGGACTGAGTAAAATGCCATCATGATACATCTCTACATCCATGCATCCTATGTTGAAGGAAAACCCCTCTACAATAGGGAAGTCCACTAGTCACTGCAATCATATCATCTTAGTGAAATCCACCTTCCACAAAAAGCTTTCGGTATGCTTCCGCTTTCGTTCTATCACCATCTTAGATGTAAGAATGAGACTATATGTCATTTGCCATCCAAAAACAAAAGACTTCTGTATTATAGAGATCGGTGTTGTTAAAAGCAAGAGGCGCTCCAAGGTGCTTGGGGGTGCAAAATGCCTGAGGCGCTAGGCGCTCGCCTAGACGCTCGCCTGAGAAAAGCAAGGCGTCATATATAAAAATAAATAAATTGTGCATGAGTCTATATAATATATGCACATGCACACATGTGTATGTATGTGTAATTGTAAATATATATATATATGTGTGTGTGTGTGTGTTGTGTGTGTATAACTTATATTTCAATCTAGGACCAATCCAATATATTTGTGGGTGTGTTTACATGCACGTATATAAATGTGTACGTGTGTGTATGTATAGTAGTAAATATATATATATATATAACTTATATTTAAATCTAAAACCAATCCAATATATTTGTGGGTGTGTTTACAAGCGTGTATATAAATGTGTGCATGTACATGTCTATAGTATATGTGTGTGTATGTATATGTATATGCAATCACCAAATTATATTGTATAATCAATCCACCATGTACTTACGTATGTATATATGTGTATTAAATGTTTGTGTTTAGGTGTGTGTTCGCATGTATGTGTATCTATATACGTATATATTTGCATATATGTGTATGTGCTGATGTATAAGTGTGTGTGCATGCATATGTATACATGTGTGTTTTGTCTATTTATATGTATATATATGTATTTATAATACTTCAACCTAATATATATAGAAGAATATATACTTTTTAGTCAAAAGTATATGTAATATTTATAACTAAAACATGAATGTACATGTATACGTATTTGTAATAAAAGTGTGTAAATTACATATACATGTGTGTGCATATGTATAAGTATGTATGTTAATGATACTTACAACTAATATATATCTAATATAAAAAACCTAAGCATGGATAAAAATAGCACAAAGTCGGCAAAAAACCTTACTTTTGCCTTAGGTGCTCGCCTTGAGCACCTAGAGCCTTAAGCCAGGCGCTCGCTTGAGCGACGCCTGAGGCAAAATGCCTCGCTTGGAGGGAGGCCAGACGTTAGGGCCTCTCCTTTCCTCGCTTGGGAGCCTAGGCGAGCGCCCTAAGGGTTTTTGACAACATTGATAGAGATGATGTCCTTCATCAGAACCTCAGAAATGATGAGATAAATTGCATTTGGAAGTGCAATTAACTTGAACTCATCTGGTTTTGTGACCACCTCTCGCTTCGGCAGCAGGAAAAAAGAGTTTTTTTATTAAGGTTCTCAAATCAAAAGTTGGCAAATTTGAGTTCTTGGAGAACTGCCATGATATCCTCCTTCAGAACCTCCCGAAATTCCAAACAAGACAGGCAAGCCGCGCGGACTTGGAGCTCCATCTGCATTTAGTTGAAAGACCGTCACCTTAGTTTCCTTCTCTTTAACTTCAATTATCAATTATAATGTCAAAGGTCCTCAACCTGATCCGTTATTGGGGAGACTGACCTACACAACTTTTTGGGCTTGGAGCCAACTGGGCTCGTTGACTACAACCCAAAATGCGTAAGCTCAAGTTGTCTAGTAGTAGTCTTCACTATTTATAACCCCTATTACACTCTGTAATTACTAGATATGTGCCTATGTTTGGGGTGCTACAATCTACACTACTTATATTGTAACGTCCTTGTATAACGTCCTCTTTATGATATGGCCAATTACTTATTCTCAATAATAGTGACGGCCGCAATCTCTTGGGTAGTCCTTTCCTCTTATCTCTTTAGTAAGGGTGGCTCCACCTCATGGGTAGCCTTTCCACTATAAGAGGAAACTGTCTCTAATACAATTTGTAATGTTCCAAGCCCTTAGCTCGATTCCTTATCAAGGATAATTGACACACACAACTTATTAGGCTTTGGCCCAATTGGGCCCGTTGACCGTAGCTCTCCTTACGTCACAATGAACCTAGTACTAGATTATGGGTAGGGCAGAAAAGTGAGAGCCTACTAAAAATTCTAACACAAGAAAGTAGATTCGGGTCTATATAGAACATCTCAGATCACTATATAAACGAGTTCGAGTTCAAACTAATGGGAACTAAAACTGAGGATGAACACAACTCTTCTTTTTTTTAGAAACCTTCACCATCGTCACCGTGAAGTCCCAATATGTGATAGCACCACCACTTACCGATAAGTACTAATCACCTTCGCTCATCTAAGAACATCACCTTATGCCATCACTGAATATACAAGATTATGGAATGAATGGCCTATAATTATGGGGTCCTGGAAGAAAAAAAACCAATAATCAACCTCACTCATTATCAGAGCGAAAGTAGATGGCAAAATGCTTAATAAAACCAAGTTTGTCTAGTAGTAGTTGGTGCAACATCAATTCTTCAACCTGCCTATGCAAAATAAGGGCTACACCACTACCTCAGCATCCCCAACCATCCTGAGTGGATCTTCTACTCGAACAGAAATCAATACTTAAGTCCCATCCCACTTCCTTGTCACCGTGCACTTATGTCCCATCAATCATTATAGAGTGAATATAATTCCTATATCGTCTCCTACTACCCATGGGAAGGAAAAGACCTGGTGAATATGCATATTTTCTTTAAGTTGGGTGAGTTGCTGTTACAAGAGAATAAAATGGTTGTGTGATTAATGTGATTTTTTTTGTCGTGGGCAAGGTTAACTGATATTGTCACGACCCGTCCCGCTAACCGGAACGTGCCGCGACAAAGATCTTTCAACTTCATTTTCCTCAAAGTACACATGTGGCAATCTCATGAAACATAACATCTTTGTAACTATAAAGTTCATATTACAAAGAAGTGTCTTACACAAGTCTATTACAACTCCTTACAAAACAACATACAGTACAAAACAACGAAAAGCAAAAGCCACCTCCTCCTAGTGTATCAGCGGTTCTTTCCCCTGTTCGTGATTCTGCTGATCTGTACATAATTATAATATAAAGGGATGAGTCTGAACCCATTTATGAGCTTAGACCCAGTGAAAGGATCTCAAGCTTTTTACATATAGCTAAAATCTGAAACATGAGCATCATGACAAAAAATTATGCTGAAGATTGGGAAATAGCTTGAAAGAGACTTTTATGACAGAAATTACATATAACAACATGCTAGTTTTGCAATTGAATGCTGAAATCACTTCAAAAGCAGATAAACTGAAACATAATCATCACTATCAAGCTGTTTGTACTAATCACCACTGTGGCTAATTTATTGACTCATGAACGCTGAAACAAAGCTAAGTCATACGCGCAGACGGTCCCAAAGACCAAAAACACCCTGCATACGGCCCAAAGCCTATATGTATACAGAATGCGCACCCAAAGTCCTCTTGATACTATATCTAATGGTTTGCCATATCTAATGGCGGTTTCAGGGTCATATCTAATGACATCACCATATCTAATGGCTAGTTCATGACTTGTATAAAAGAGTTACTGTGGTGCTTACTTTCTGATTCTAATTCTTTTCTTGGCACTAATTATCCATAATCTTGTTAAAAAATCATGCTCATAACAACTAGTTTATGAATATAAAGCAATCTGACATAGCATGCATATTCTTACGACTGGAAACTATTAGGAACTTGAAAACCGATCCATAATGCATAGTAACCGTGCAAAACATAATTCTTTACATAAAGACTCAAATCTAAGCAGTGAAACTTATGCTTTCTGTTCCACAACAAATTTTATGCTCGAAAACATGCTATCAACATAAAGCACTTGAAATGACATTGGAAATACTTTCTAAATACTTGATTTCATATCTGGTATACGGTACTTGAAATTCCTTCGTAAAAGCTCTAGAAAACACGATTTCATACTTGTTATCATAAACATGCATAAAAGCTAAAGACTAGTGCTTTAAAATAGCGTTTGAGAATCCCTCACCTGACCGATATCTAACTCGAGTCGAGATCACCTTCTTTAGTGAATCCCTCCTCTATAGTCGTCTTAGATTTGAGTACTACGGCTTGATGCGGACATAACTTCGTTACGGCTTTTAATGCGCTCTTGGTCACCGACAGAGCTTCGCCGTACTCCTATCGTGCTCCTCCAGCAACCTTGACGACCTTGTGGCTCTAGGGTGGTGAGAGGGGCGTGGAAATGGAGTGAAATGGAATGGGGGGTCTTGGGTATATATAGGCCTCCACCCCCTTTACATGTGTGAGATGTGTCAACATGTAAGGGAGGCTCCAAGACACATGTTGCCTCTCATCCATGTATGAAGACACATGGCAACACTTGCCATTCAAACACCATGACACATGTCTTATTCATGAGAAAACTTGTTGCCGAAGCAAGAGGTTTGGCTTATACATGAGACTTGTTGCTCAAGCAAGAGGCTACACCATGACACGTGTTAGTCTTAGAATGATGACACATGGTACTATTGAGTTTTTGACACTTGTCCTGACTATATAACGACACGTGTCCCATGATTTCCTCTCTATGTGTCCTACTTTTGCTAATGACACTTAATTATCACTAATGACGGGTAATTAGCACTAATCATGCTTAATTAATCTTAATGATGTGATTATGGCTAATGAGTATAAATCTATAACATTATGGGCCCTATGCTAGTAGTGGCTTCTACTACTTATAAGGTACTACCAAAACTCCAGATTACTAGATGTGATACTATGTTTTGATGTGCTACACAATTCAGAGAACCTTTTAAAGTCCATTTTTATATAAGATGGTCTCTGATATAAACACAACAAGTTTCAAAGAAATCATTTTATCAAGGCGAATCTATTGACTATGGTATCCGTAAAGTGTAAATACTATCAATCCAACATTTCCTTGAAATAACACTTGATAACATTTAAAAGCATAGTGTACAAAACGCGTATTACAATTCTCCCTTACTTGCAATAAATTTCGTCCTCGAAATTTAAGTAACTTTGCTAGCTTGAAAATAAGTGAGGATATTGAGATCTCATTTCTTCCTCTCGTTCCCATGTGGCTTCTTTTATTGCGTGACTCCATAAAATTTTAACTAAAGGAATCTTCTTTTTACGAAGCTTGTACTTTATAATCTAGAATTTCCACAGGAACCTCCTCGTATGATAGATCTTCCTTCAATTGAATATTTTGGGGTTGTATCATATGGGTTGGATCGGGAATAAACTTCCGAAGTGTGGAGACATGAAAGACATCATGTATCCTTGCTAGTTCAGATGGAAGTCGAAGACGATAGGCCACACTTCCGATTTCCTCTGTGATCTCGTAAGGGCCAATGTATCTAGGGCTTAGTTTCCCTTTCTTCCCGAATCTGATTAGGCCTTTCCATTGGGATACTTTCAGAAACACACGGTCTCCCACTTGAAATTCTAAGTCTCTCCTTCGCTTATCTGCATAACTTTTCTGTCTGCTTTGCGCTGCCTTTAAGCATCTCTTGATTTCCTCAACTTTTTCTATTATGCTTTGTATTAATTCAGGTTGAACCAATTTTCGTTCTCCAACCTCACTCCAACAGATAGGTGTTCTACATGGTCTACCATATAAGGCTTCATAAGGTGCCATCCCAATACTAGCATGATAACTATTATTGTATGCAAACTCTATAAGTGAGAGATGTTCATCCCAGCTTTCTTTAAAGCTCAGTGCACAAGCCCTAAGCATGTCTTCTAGAGTCTGGATAGTCCGTTTTGATTGGCCATCTATCTGAGGATGAAAGGCTGTACTAAATGCTAACTTTGTTCCCATAGCTTTATGTAAGCTTGGCCAAAGCTTGGAAGTGAATCGTGGATCTCTATCAGATACAATTGACACTGGAGCCCCATGACGGCTAACGATCTCATTAACAAAAATCTTTCCCAAGCGGTCTACACTGTATGTTATGTTAATTGCTAAGAAATGTGCAGATTTAGTTAATCTGTCGATATGACCCATATTGCATCGTGACCTCGACGGGTCCTTGGAAATCCTGTAACAAAATCCATAGTGATGTGTTCCCATTTCCATTCTGGTATTGGAAGTGGCTGTAATGTCTCCGCAGGTCTCAAACGCTCCGGTTTTGTTTGTTGGCATATAGGACATCTAGAAATATACTCTGCAATCTCTCTCTTCGTGCCAGACCACCAATAGTAGCTCTTAAATGTCCTATACATCTTAGTACTTCCTGGATGCATAGTATACATGGAGTTATGTGCCTCTTCTAGAATCTCAGTCTTTATGTTAGATTTCCTCGGAACACACAATCTTCCTTTAAAGAATAAGACCCCTTGACCATCTATTGTATATCCGGCTTCATCTCCTTCCTTAATCTTCTCAATCATTCTAATGATTTCAGAATCATGGACTTGTGCCTCCTTAATTTTATCATATAATATGGGTCTTACTTGTAAGGATGCTAATAAGGCTCCAGAGCTATTTATGGTTAACTTTGCACGTAACTCTTTCAACTGATAATATTCTCCTTTTAAGTGAGATAGCTGACCATTAGACTTTCTACTGAGAGCATCAGCTACGACATTGGTTTTCCCCGGGTGATATTCTATGGAACAATCATAATCTTTGATTAGCTGTAGCCATCTTCTTTGCCTTAAATTCAACTCTTTCTGAGAGAAAATATATTTCAAACTCTTATGATCCGTAAAGATTCGACAAGTTTCTCCATATAGGTAGTGTCTCCAAATCTTTAAGGCAAATACTATAGCAGCTAACTCAAGGTCATGAGTTGGGTAATTTAAATCATGTTGTTTTAGTTGTCTATAAGCATAAGCAATCACCTTATCATTCTGCATTAAGACGCATCCCAGCCCTTGTTTTGAGGCATCGCTATAGATTACAAAATTACCCTGTCCTGAAGGAAGGCTAAGTATTGGTGCAGAGGTGAGACGACTCTTGAGTTCCTTAAAACTCTTCTCGCATTCTTCATCCCAACTATATTTTACATTCTTCCTAGTTAGCCTTGTTAATGGTGCGGCAATTATAGAGAAGTTTTCTACAAATCTTCGATAATACCCAGCTAATCCAAGGAAACTTCGGATTTCTGATGCGTTTATCAGTTGTTCCCATCTAAGAACTGCTTCTATCTTTGATGGATCTACTGCTATTCCTTCTCCAGATACGACATGGCCTAGAAATGCAATCTTCTTCAACCAAAATTCTCATTTATTAAACTTTGCATATAATCGGTGTTCCTTCAGAGTTTGAAGTACAATTCTCAAGTGTTCTCTATGTTCTTTCTCTGTTTTAGAATTACTAGAATATCATCAATAAACACGATCACGAACTTGTCCAGATATGGACGGAAAACCCTATTCATCAAGTCCATAAAGGCAGCTGGGGCATTTGTCAATCCAAAAGGCATTACTAGAAATTCGTAATGTCCATAACGATTCCTAAAGGCAGTCTTAGAAACATCTTCAACTTTAATTTTGAGCTGATAATACCCTGATCTCAAATCTGTCTTTGAAAACACAGAAGCCCCTTGCAATTGATTAAATAAGTCATCTATTATAGGCAGAGGATAGTTATTGCGGACAGTCACTCTGTTTAGTCTTCTGTAATCTATACAAAGTCTCATGGAACCATCTTTCTTCTTGACAAATAGAACATGAGCACCCCATGGAGACATACTGGATTGTATAAATCCCTTATCTGTCAACTCCTGTAATTGGGTTTTGAGTTCCTTAAGTTCAGCTGGGTTCATTCTGTAAGGAGCTAAGGCAATTGGATTGGTACCCGGAATGAGGTCAATAGTGAATTCAATTTCCCTATCGGGTGGAACTCCTGGCAGTTCATATGGAAATACTTTCTGGAAACTCCTTCGCCACAGAAATATTTTCTAAACTGATTTCTTCTACCATAGTATTAAACACATAAGCAACATAAGAGGAATATCCCTTCCTTAACAACTTCTGGGCTAAGAGACAGGAGATGACATGGGTAGGATATATCCTTCTTTCTCCATAGAAAGTGAATTCGACATCACCTGGTTTTCTAAAAGTAACATGCTTCTTATGACAGTCTAGAAGAGCATGATATGCACTTAAGCAATCCATTCCTATGATAGCATCAAATTCCCTTATCTCCATAGGAATCAGGTCTACTTCAATAAAATTTTCTCCTATCTTTACCAAACAATTTCGGAGGATATCCCTAATAATTTCTGGTTCTCTCTTAGGCAAAGAAATTTCTAAAGCAGGCTTGAGAGTACTTGTTACTTTATCAGCATAATTGGAGAATCTTTGCGAAATAAAAGAATGACTTGCACCAGAGTCAATAAGAGTATGTGCACCTTTACCAAAAATAATAGTGGTACCTGACACAACATCGTCCGCGGATATGGCCTCCTCTAAGGTCATAGCAAAAGCTTTTCCCTCTCTCTGGTTTGATCTCCTCTGTGTATTGTTTTTATTTTGTTCCCTAGCAGGTGGAGGACGACGTATAACGATATCACGATTTTCATTTGGTGCTGGTCTTCCAATAACCCTACGGCCTTGGACAAGTGCGGGACAATTCTGACGTATGTGGCCTATCTCGCCCCATTGATAACACCCAGCGGTCCCCTTGCGGCAACTTCCTGGATGATACTTTCCACAATTTGTACATTGTGGAAAAGAAAGCGTTCTGTTTTCAGAAGTCCCAACTGTAAATCTATTTGTTTGATTCCCTTGTACTTTAAAGGCTGACCGAACTATTCTTGGTTCTTTGTTCATGGTTTCCCTCCACTGAGGTCTATCTACAAACCTTTTCTTTCCGTGATCATTACATTTTCTCCTTTCTATCACTACTCGTTCAGCCCTACGAGCAGCCTCTACTAACTTTGCATAATCAGTATATCCCGTGGCCGAGATCATTTCCTTTAAGTCAATATGCATACCATCTTCTAGGCGTCTACACTTTTCTTCCTCTGTCGCAACCAGAGAAGCAGTAAACTTCGAAAGTTCTGTGAATTTCTTTTCATATTCATCAAACAAATTGCTTCCCTGAGTAAGGAATAGGAATTCCCTACGTTTCTCTTCCTGGTAAACCCTTGAGTAGTATTTTTCATTAAACTCTTTCTCAAAGATCTCCCATGTAATGTGAGATGGATTTGGATATTTCATTTTCACAGATGTCCACCAATCATCAGCGCTATCTTTCAGTAAAAATATTGTATACTTCAACTTCTGTTCATCCGTACAGTCCATTAGAGCAAATATTTTCTCCATATTTTTGAACCATTCCCTTGCCTTCTTCGGATCAGTGTCTCCTACAAATGGTTCTCCTCCCAGTTTCTTTACATGTTCAAATGGCAACTGGTGCTCAAATTCATGTCTTTTGACGGACTGGGCAACCATGCCTCCTAGTGTTTGAGCTATCAAGGTCAACGTGTCATACACGTTGTTGTTGTTATTATTCTCCTGACTAGGGCCTTGGGTGGTCGTTTGTGGCTGCTCTGTTGCCATTGTTTCCTATAAAAATAAAACCTCAATTAGATCCTTCAAACATAAATCCTCCAATAATGATTCCAGATATCCTCAAGACTATAAAATTAATTTTCTTCTAAGATCAACTCAATTTATGATAACTAAGTTATCTTCCAATACTATAGATCAACTTCTAATATACTTCTTGCTTAAGGTCCTAAAACCATTGCTCTGATACCACAAGTTGTCACAACCCGTCCCGCTAACCGGAACGTGCCGCGACAAAGATCTTTCAACTTCATTTTCCTCAAAGTACACATGTGGCAATCTCATGAAACATAACATCTTTGTAACTATAAAGTTCTCATTACAAAGAAGTGTATTACACAAGTCTATTACAACTCCTTACAAAACAACATATAATACAAAACAACGAAAAGCAAAAGCCACCTCCTCCTAGTGTATCAGCGGTCCTTTCCCCTGCTATTCGTGATTCTGCTGATCTGTACATAATTATAATATAAAGGGATGAGTCTAAACCCATTTATGAGCTTAGACCCAGTGAAAGGATCTCAAGCTTTTTACATATAGCTAAAATCTGAAACATGAGCATCATGACAAAAATTTATGCTGAAGACTGGGAAATAGCTTGAAAGAGACTTTTATGACAGAAATTACATATAACAACATGCTAGTTTTGCAATTAAACGCTGAAATCACTTCAAAAGCAGATAAACTGAAACATAATCGTCACTATCAAGCTGTTTGTACTAATCACCACTGTGGCTAATTTTCGACTCATGAACGTTGAAACAAAGCTAAGTCATACGCGCAGACGGTCCCAAAGACCAAAAACACCGTGCATACGGCCCAAAGCCTATATGTATACATAATGCGCACCCAAAGTCCTCTTGATACCATATCTAATGGTTTGCCATATCTAATGGCGGTTTCAGGGTCATATCTAATGACATCACCATATCTAATGACTAGTTCATGACTTGTATAAAAGAGCTACTGTGGTGCTTACTTTCTGATTCTGATTCTTTTCTTGGCACTAATTATCCATAATCTTGTTAAAAAATCATGCTCATAGCAGCTAGTTTATGAATATAAAGCAATCTGACATAACATGCATATTCTTACGACTGGAAACTATTAGGAACTTGAAAACCGATCCATAATGCATAGTAACCGTGCAAAACATAATTCTTTACATAAAGACTCAAATCTAAGCAGTGAAACTTATGCTTTCTGTTCCACAACGAATTTTATGCTCGAAAACATGCTGTCATTATAAAGCACTTGAAATGACATTGGAAATACTTTCTAAATACTTGATTTCGTATCTGGTATACGGTACTTGAAATTCCTTCGTAAAAGCTCTAGAAAACACGATTTCACACTTGTTATCATAAACATGCATAAAAGCTAAAGACTAGTGCTTTAAAATAACGCTTGAGAATCCCTCACCTAATCGATATCTAACTCGAGTCGCCTTCTTTAGTGAATCCCCCCTCTATTGCCGTCTTAGATTTGAGTACTACGGCTTGATGCGGACAGAACTTCGTTACGGCTTTTAATGCGCTCTTGGTCACCGACAGAGCTTCGCCGTACTCCTATCGTGCTCCTCCAGCAACCTCAACGGCCTTGTGGCTCTAGGGTGGTGAGAGGGGCATGGAAATGGAGTGAAATGGAATGGGGGGGGTCTTGGGTATATATAGGCCTCCACCCTCTTTACATGTGTGACATGTGTCAACATGTAAGGGAGGCTCCAAGACACATGTTGCCTGTCATCCATGTATGAAGACACATGGCAACACTTGCCATTCAAACACCATGACACATGTCTTATTCATGAGAAAACTTGTTGCCCAAGCAAGAGGTTTGGCTTATACATGAGACTTGTTGCCCAAGCAAGAGGCTACACCATGACACGTGTTAGTCTTAGAATGATGACACATGGTACTATTGAGTTTTTGACGCTTGTCTTGATTATATAGCGACACATGTCCCATGATTTCCTCTCCATGTGTCCTACTTTTGCTAATGACACTTCATTATCACTAATGACGGGTAATTAGTACTAATCATGCTTAATTAATATTAATGACGTGATTATGGCTAATGAGTATAAATCTATAACATTATGGGCCCTATGCTAGTAGTGGCTTCTACTACTTATAAGGTACTACTAAAACTCCAGATTGCTAGATGTGATACTATGTTTTGATGTCTTACACAATTCAGAGAACCTTTTAAAGTCCATTTTTATACAAGATGGTCTCTGATATAAACACAACAAGTTTCAAAGAAATCATTGCATCAAGGCGAATCTATTGACTATGGTATCCGTGAAGTGTGAATACTATCAATCCAATATTTCCTTGAAATAACACTTGATAATATTACAGATATTAGAACGATTTGGTTTGTGGGATGTACCAAAGGCATAGTTTGGAGGCTGGAATGCTGTGAATATATGGGTGAATTTTTGGGTAGTAACTAGTAAGATGACTATGGTAGTGCTTAAGCTCTGAATTAAATCAAGATTCTCATGAATGGAATATGAGTAAACCTCCATCTTCCATTAAAAGGGAAAGGAGAAAGACTCCTTCCCTTTTAATCAACGTGGACGACCACCCTTGATTGGAGAGAGAAATCACTCTCCAATCTTAATGTGATCTTATTACATGAAATCTTATTTCATGGAATCTTTGTCAACCAAATATCACCAAATAATTATTGCAAATTATTTGTGACAATTGTAAACAAAATCATTGACAATTATGAACCAATTTAATCATCCAATAAGATGTAAATTACATTTACAATTAATTGCATAATATGAATCCAATTTTGATCTCTATTTGCATTTTTGACGGGGCAGGGAAGGCAACTAGATATTTGGGACAGTCTCGCACCCGAGACCTAGCCCTGCAAGACTCCGAGAATTCACATCAACATTTAATTCGTAAACCCTATTTACAATTATCTCTCTCAATTATATTATAAATCACATTTATAATATTTATGATTATTATGGATAATAATATCCACATTAATCACATCTTTGATAACTAAACCATTTTTAATTACTTAGATGTCAATTCCCATGTGTCCAAAATAATATGAATCATATTCAAATTATTCATGATAATTAAATCATATTTGGGTCCGGGCCTTTGATGCTGATCAGTTTGGAGGTCAATTCGTCAGGTCGGCCATGGGTCTTCCGATGATGTCTCCAAGCCTTTTGCCGCACTGTGGGCTATTTGGCTTAGTAGGAATGATACAATTTTCAAGGGGCAGCGATTTTACTTGAGAATGTTGTAGCCCACTGTAATATTTTGTACAATTTCTGGTTATCAAACTGATGTACCCTATAACTTATTAATGAATGCTTTGGTGTGGTGACTCCCGCCTCGGGAGGGCTCCCCCGTGCTTTTACTAAAAAAAAACACTTGCAGGCGTGTAGATGACACGCGAAGCTCCTACAATCTGAGTTACTGATCCAGGGTAGAAATCTCCTGATTTCGTCTCATGAAATACAGATCTTTCTTCATGAGCAAGGATCACTAAAGAAAGCGGAGATCATGAGCAGTTTATCTGGCAACACAATGACGTTGTTTCGACGATGATTCTCTCAACAACCCTAAAGTAGACGACCACTAGGGTTTGAGGGAGGGAGGCTATGGATGTGTATGGGAGAGAGTTTATTGCTTTTGTAATTGTATGTGTCGTATGTAAAAAAAGGCTAGGTCTACCCTTTCTTTTATACTAAATTGGATGATGGAGATGCACTCCTAATTCAAATCAGTGGTTGGGATTTTGTTGCAAAAAATTGCAACAATAATTAATTTAATTTAAAAGGAAATAAATATGTTGTAAATAATCTTACCATATTTAGTTTCAATTAAATCAAGTTTTTCATGAATGGAATAGGACTAAACATCCACCTTCTATTAAAAGGTGGACTACCACCCTTGATTGGATAGAGAAATCTCTCTCCAATCATAATGTAATATTATTACATTAAAGAAATCTTTTGCCAACGAAACATCACAAATAATTATTGCAAATTATTTGTGACAATTGCAACCAAAATCATTGATAATTATGAATCAAATTCAACCACCCAATAAATTGTAAATTACATTTACAATTAATTGTACAATGTGAATACAATTCACATCAACATTTAATTCGTAAATCCTATTTACAATTATCTCTCTCCATTATATTATAAATCACATTTATAATATTTATGATTATTATGGATAGTAATCACATCTTTGATGACTAAATCATCATCAACAACAAAGCCTTTTCCCACTTTAAGTAGGGCCAGCTACATGAATTTTTTGCCTCCATTTAGATCTATCTTGAATCATTCTTAGGTTTAGACCCAAAAAATTAAGATCCTCTTGTATAGTCTCTTTCCAACACTTCTTGGGTCTTCTACGTCCTCTTTTAGCCGGCTCAACATTCCAAAACTCACATCTCCTCACCAGTGCATCAACTGACCTCCTTTGTAAATGAACAAACTACCTTAAGAAATTCTTACGCATCTTACTTCAATCAGAGCTACATCCACTTTCATTTTGATGATATCATTTCCGATCTTTACGTGTGTTTCCACACATCAACCTTAGCATTTTCATTTCTGCTACGGTCATTCTTTGCACATATCTATGGTTCACAGACCAACATTCAGATTCATAGAGCATAGCTGGTCTCACAATTGCTTTGTAAACCTTTCCTTTATTTTCAAAGGAATTTTTTTTCACAGAGAACAATAGAGGCTCCTCTCCACTTTAACCAACTTGCATTATTCTATTTGTAACATCTCCACCAATTTCTCCATCATGTTGCAAAATAGATTCCAAGTATCTAAAAGAATCTCTCTTCTAAATGTTATCATCACCAATCTTAACATCGATTCTTTCACCATTGCTTCCATCAAAAGTACACTCCATATATTCAGTCTCAACCCTACTTATATGAAATCCTTTAGTCTCCAAACCATGTCCCTAGAACTCAACCTTCTCATTTGCTCCATCTCTAGTCTCATCAATCAACACAATATCAACGATGAATAACATATACCAAGGTATGTCATCCTGAATGTGATTTGTCAACTCGTCCATAATCAAAGTAAAAAGCAATGGACTCAAAGTTGAACCTTGATGCAGACCAATTTTGATGTCAAAATAGTCATTCTTCCTAGACTGTATCCTTACACAAGATAAAGCCCTATCGTACATATCTTTTATGAGGTTAATATATAGGATAAGTACTTGTCTCTTCTCCAAAACTCTCGACAACATCTCCCGTGGGACAGAATCATAAGCATTCTCTAAATCAATAAAAATCATATGGAAGTTCTTCCTTTTAGCTCTGTCAATCTCCACTATTCTCCTCAACAAGTGGATGGCTTCAATAGTTGAACGACCTGGAATGAATCCGAATTGGTTTTCTTTTACTTTGGAAACTTACGTCAATCTTCTTTCGATCATACGTTCCCAAATTTTCATAATGTGACTCATTGGCTTGATACTTCTGTAATTTGAACAATTTTGAATGTCTTCTTTGTTCTTATAAAGATGCACCATGATGCTTCTCCTCCATTGACTTTGAATGTCTCCTTTGTTCTTTGATAACTAAATCATATTTAGTTATCTTAGATGTCAATTCTCATGTGTCTAAAATATTATGAATCATATTCACATTATTCATGATAATTAAATCATATTTAATTATCTAATTCCCATTACTCAAATATATTATCAACAATTGAATTATTCTTGAACTCTTTCAAGAATAATGTTCTTTCTCCTCAGATACTTGGAGATAAGGACATGGCGATTGCACATTGCATGTATAATGACTTGGATATTGAGATCACATCTCAAATCTAAGTCTCGGGAGCCTCTCATAGATGTTTGATTAAATCAAACTGTAAATATGATCTTCATATTGTTTTCAAATCACATTCAAATCAATGTCCGACATTTGAACCAAGATTAATTTATTGATCTACTGAGAGGAGTCACTAAAATCCAAACCGGTTTCATCACTCCTTCGGAATGGAAATGTCATGATTATACAATCGTTTACGAACACATAACCCTCAAGTATTCCTAATACTCGTACATCCTCCATACTGGAAGACATAGATTAAGCCCAAAGTTTTAGATCGTATTTGAATTGTCTTCTTCATAGTTTTATCTTTAACTTTCTCATCAGATCATTGGGAGTTGGTATTGATCATATACTTTCCAAAAGAATATATCATACCTATAAATTCTGTTGAGCTTCCACAACGAGACGACCATGCATGGAATTTGATCCCAATATCTTATGGGTGAGCATGGAATTTGATCCCAATATCTTATGAGTGAGCTTGTGTCTTCCGGTTCATTAATGAACTTTTATGATCCCTTTGAGAGATCATATTTCTCATATTCCTTCGTACGAATACCAGCTCGTCGATGTACAGACCTTGATTAGATCAACTTATCGCTTTGCCAAATGTATATACTCAGACATATAGTAACACATCTGTCTTCGATCAGAGAATGCGTGTCTATATCGTGACATTATACAACATAGGTCTTGGTTATCTCGATCTCGTTAAGTCAACTCTTTGATCTAACTTATCTAATACCTTCGAATCTCTATTCCTATGTAGATGCCCTGCATTAAGTGGTCTGTTAGATATCAACCTCTTGACTCTCCCCTATGTGGGATTTCCCCTACATTGCAGTAGGTTGTGTTAGTCACATTAGACGCTGCTTATTAGGAAGCTGACATGTTGGATGGCGTGATGCCTTGATGTAGGGGTCTGGTGTTGCTCAAGGTGGCTCAAGACTGTTCTTTCTACCTTCTCGATATTTTTTTATCATCACGCTCGCTGCTGGTGGCATATGTTGGACACTATTATGAAGATTTTTTTGGTCCGATTCTAATGAGTCTTGAAGGACCCCTTTAGTGGATTGGAAGGTGTTGACTCGATCGATTGCCCATTGTGGCTTGGGGGCATTGCGCCTACATGAGATGAGCAAGGCCTTTTTGTCCAAGTGGATTGTCAAAACTTGGGATATGGAAAATGATTTGACTTGCTACCTAGTAAGAAAAATCTATGGGGTTAGCACATGTTTTTTGTGGGTTTTGTGATAATCTCCTCGACTTCTACATTTTGACGGGGTATATGTTCTGTGTTGTTGGATGGCATCCATCTCCTTTTGCAGGTGGTGGGTAATGCCTGCAATTTTAGCCTTTAGAACGACAATTGGGTCATGAAGCATATCATTTTCATCGTTTGTTTTCCCTAGTTGAGTATCAAGAGATTTAAATCTTTGAGAGTTAATTTAACATGGTGTGGTTGCATATTTTTACTCTTCGCTCTTAAATTGTATGCGAAGGAAATGAATTATACTATGTCGTAGGTTACTCTTTATATAGAGACGAAACTTTATAGGCAAAAAGGAGGTTGCCCTATCGGGTTATGTATGGAAAAGGAAAAATAAATGGCATATTAGATATTACCTTAAGAGTTTAATTAACTATAATACTTCCCTTCAAGCTGGAACTTAATATTTATCATGCTCAGCTTGGATGCACACTTCTGGAATGGTCATTCGACAAATGCTTTAGTGAATACATTTGTTGTTTGTTTTTATGAACTGATATGGGATGTAGAAATGAAGACCTTTGGTATCATGTCTCAAGTATAGTGACAATCCACCTCAATATGCTTGGTTTTCTCATTGAACGTAGGATTGTTGGCAATGAATAATGATACATGATTATCATACAAAAGCTACATAGGAAAAGGTACTCAACTATTAGGTCAAATAGAATTGACCTAACTTACATCATTTTAATGCTAACTTAAGCTAAGGTCATTTTCTCAGATTTAACACTCAATTGACCACCATGGCCTGATTTTTGCTTTTCCACGAGACAAGAAGTACCACTGGACACAACGAAACCCGTGGCTAACTTTCTGGATTTAGGACATCTCGCATAGTTTGCATCTGCTCAGTTTGTTACACCAAGGGATATTCCCTTATTGAAGAGAAACCATGTACCCGATTCAAGTACGTAAGAATCATTGTGACTGCATCCATATGAGCCTATCGTGGATGCTCTATGAACCGACTAACTTTGATTACAACAAAAGAGATATATGGTCTGGTGATGGTAATGTAAAGACGCTTCTCGACGAGCTTTGTGTACCTCCTACGACCTCTTTTTTGTGACCGTTATAAAACTTCGTTCTGAGTTCCATAGGAATAGTGGTAGGCCTGAAGTCTACCATCCCAATTTCACGAGGAAGATTAGTTACGTACTTTCTTTGACTCATTACAAGTTCTTTGTGATTTCTAGTAAACATAGGGCAAGGAAGTATCGTAGTTCCCTGAGGTTCATGGTGATAAACTCCCATCCAAGGAATGTTTTTGTCTCATTTAATGCCCTGCATGCCATCTCTTGTAACTATAATGTCATCTAAGTATAGTAAAATGAAGAGAATACCTCTTGGTGTCTTTAATGAGTGATCCACATTTGATCTGGTGAAGCATTGTTGCTGTATTAGGTTTGAGATCTTCTAGAACCATGCTCTTGGAATTTGTTTTATGCCATAGATATCCTTATGGATCATGCATATCTTTTGACACTCCCATTTAGTAGCAAATGTAGGTGGTTGCTTCATATGTACTTCTTCACGCAGGTCTTCATAGAGAATAGCATTCTTGACATCTAGTTGAAAGAGTGACCAATCTGTACGTCACCGTGAAGACACTTGGCGGGGACAACGACCAAAGTCCAAATTCGTTTGAACTGTAGGGACTAAGGTTCAAGTTCGTTTAAACTGTAGTGACTAAGGTCCAAGTTCGTTTGAACTGTAATACTAACATCTCCTCTTCCATAGCTATACACTGCTGGCTCTCTCGTAGTACCTCCTAGTACAGGTATGTGACATTAACAACTGATAAACCTACCACAAACTTTTTATAATCCTATGAGAGATGATCATAAGGATTTGAAGGATTGTGTGGTTGAGGTGAAGATAAGGGTAAAAACGATGTTGGAGTGGTTGTTCATAAGGATTTGAAGGATTGTGTGGTTGAGGTGAAAAGATTCGGGGATCGAATTATTTTGCTAAAATTGGTGCTTGAAGAAGAAATTCTGAATATCGTCTCAGTTTATGCACCACAAATTGGTTTAGATGAAAGGACTAAACAAGCTTTTTGGGAGGATTTGGATAAGAGTCTACATGGAATCCCACAAAGAGAGATGATTTGCATCGGTGGAGATCTTAATGGACATGTGGGAAAAAATGTTTCAGGGTATGCTAGTGTTCATCGAGGACATGGTTTTGGGGATAGAAATGAAGAGGGAAAAACCGTCCTGGATTTTGTAACGGCATATGATCTTTTCATAACAAACACTCTCTTTAAGAAGAGGGAGGAACATTTAATTATTTATAAGAGTGGGCCAACTAGAACACAGATAGATTACTTTGCGTTGAGGAGAAGAGATAGGCTGTGTTGTAAAGACTGCAAAAGTAATCCCAGGAGAGAGTTTGACAACCTAACATAGTTTGTTCATCTTGGATGTACAAATAAAGGGTTGGTAAAGAAAAGGAGGGTTTCTAAGATAACTAGAACTAGATGGTGGAATCTTCCACTGAAGCAAGCGAGCTTCAGGGAGAAGGTTTTAGAAGACTTATCTTGGGATTGTAGCAGTAGTGCAAACGAGATGTGGGAGGCAGTAGCATCTTGTATCCGAAAGGTAGCCAAAGAGATGCTAGGCGAGTCAAAGGGAGGAGCTCCATGTCAAAAGGAGGCTTGGTGGTGGAGTGAAGGAGTGCAAGAGAAGCTAAAAATAAAAAGAGCTTGCTTTAAAGCTATGTCTAAGGATAGAACAGAGGAAACTGTCACAAACTACAAAGTAGCGAAGAAGGAAGCAAAGAAGGCCGTAAGCGAAGCTAAGTTAAAAGCTTATGAAGTTTTGTATAAAAATCTCGACTCTAAGGAGGGACAGAAGGATATATTCAGGTTGGCCAAAGCAAGAGAAAGAAAAACCAAAAACCTTTCTCAAGTGAGATGCATTAAGGACGAGGAAGGTCATGTGCTTGTTACTCAGAAGGATATAAAGACGAGATGGGAGCAGTACTTGCATAAACTTTTCATTGGGGAAGGAAATAGAGATATCACTTTGGGTGATCTAGCTTGTAGTGAAAGTTACTTGAATGGTAGATGCTATAGAAGGATACAAAGAAAGGAAGTAGAGGAAGCTTTGAAGGTTATGAAATCTGGAAAAGGTGTAGGACCGGATGACATCCCTGTAGAAGTATGGAGAGTTTTAGGTGAGCGTGGTTTGACTTGGCTTACGAATCTATTCAATGTTATTTGGCGAAGCACGAAAATGTCTCAAGATTGGAGGAGGAGTATCGTGGTACCTCTTTATAAGAATAAAGGCGACATTCAAAATTGTTCAAATTATAGAGGTATCAAGCTGATGTGTCACACTATGAAAATTTGGAAACGTTTGATCGAAAGAAGAAAACCAATGGATATTCATGCCAGGTCGAGGCAAATTTTCAATGTAAAAGAAAACCAATTCGGATTCATGCCAGGTCGCTCAACGACTGAAGCCATCCATTTGCTTAGGAGAACAATGGAGATTCATAGAGCTAAAAGGAAGAACCTCCACATGATCTTTATTGATTTGGAGAAGTCTTACAATTCTGTCCCACGAGAGATATTGTGGAGAGTGTTGGAGAAGAGACAAATACCTGTCCTATACATTAACCTCATAAAGCAAATGTATGATAGGGCTTTATCTTGTGTAAGGACCCCGTCTGGGAAGACTGGATATTTTGACATCAACATTGGTTTACATCAAGGTTATGCTTTGAGTCCATTTCTTTTTAGTTTGATTATGGACGAGTTGACCAGTCACATTCAGGACGAGTTACCTTGGTGTATGTTATTTGCTAATGATACTGTGTTAATTGACGAGACTAGAGATGGAGTAAATGAGAAGCTTGAGGTCTGGAGGCATGAGTTGGAGACTAAAAGATTTCGTATTAGTAGGGCTAAGACGGAATATATGGAGTGCACCTTTGATGGAAGCCATGGTGAAGGAATCGAGGCGAAGATTGGTGACGATAACATTCAGAAGAGAGATTCCTTTAGATATCTGGGATCTATTCTGCAACATGATGGGGAAATTGATGGAGATGTTACTAATAGAATAAATGCAGGCTGGCTAAAGTGGAGAGGAGTCTCTGCTGTTCTCGGTGATAAGAAAATTCCTTTAAAGATTAAAGGAAAGTTTTACAAGGCAGCCGTGAGACCTGCTATGCTTTATGGATCTGAATGTTGGCTTGTGAACCATAGACATGTGCAGAGAATGAATGTAGCAGAAATGAAAATGTTAAGGTGGATGTGTGGACACACACGTAAAGATCGAATTCGGAATGATGCCATCAGAAAGAAAGTTGGCGTAGCTTCGATCGAGGATAAGATGCGAGAAAACCGCTTAAGATGGTTTGGACATTTGCAAAAAAGATCGGCTGATGCACCAGTTAGGAGATGCGAGTGTTGGGATGTTGAGCTGGCTAAGAGAGGGCGAGGACGACCCAAGAAGTGTTGGAAAGAGACCATACGAAGGGATCTTAGTTTTGTGGATATAAGCCCGGGATGGTCCCAAGATAGTTCTGAATGGAGGCGAAGAATCCATGTAGCCGACCCTACTTAATTGTGGGAAAAGGCTTTGTTGTTGTTGTTATGAGAGATGATCAAGGGAGAGATACCAATAAAAAGGGTATGTGACAAATGTGCGTCGATACTTCCGAAGTATAATTTGTCGAATAAGATCCTTAGGTGGACCTAAGATCCATCCTGTTGAACTGTAATCTTTATAGTGGCTGCATCATCTTGCTGTATATTACCCTGCTGAACAGAGACATCAATAGTACCATCAGTAGAAACAAAGTGTTCAATATTTACCTGAGGTGTGCTATATGATGACAATGGCACATGAATAGGGGATCCAGTAACTCTTGGTCTCTGTATTTTTATTAGGGGTAATGTCTCAACCAAAATAGGTAGAGACCGTGCATGAGGTTGGATTGGCAAGTAAACCTCTGTTTCATACTCAGAAGAAGTCACCTATCGCCACCTCTTGGAGAAAAGTACATAACAGAGTCAAAGAAGATGACCTCAATACATACATAGTGCCTTTATTGAACATTATCAAAGTATTGGTACCCATTTTTAGGTCCGAGAATTGTCCACAGATATGCTCTTGATCGATCAAAGAGACAATTTGTCTAATCTAAGAGTCAAGTGATGAACAAAAGCAGCACAACCGAAGACTCAAGGTGTTAGAGAGAACAAATCCTTATCATAGAACACAATAAAAAAAGAGCCTGTTCTTTTAACACAAAAAGATGACATACGATTAATTTGCTAACATGCAATGAGAATAATGTCTTCTATGTAAGAATGTAATCGTGATTATGTATCAAGAGAGTCTCGGTGAAATCTAAACGATGCTTTTGTTTCCTTCAGCAACACCGTTTTGCTGAGAGGTACATGTACATGAGTTCTCATCTAGAATCCCATGATAATTGAAAAACAGAGATGAGTGGCCAACATGAAACTTTTGTACATTATCAGAACTCACCTACTCGACGGTACGGTAGCAGAAAAAAATTCTTTATTTCAATGTTAAAATTTCGCATAATAGAACAAACCCAAGATTATCTAAAGAAATCATCTACAACCACAAGATAGAAATGGTACCCATGATGGTTAGGGACACGACCATGACATCAAATTTCACTGAAATTCGATTAGATTTCGTTCAGACTTTTTCGATTTTGATTCGTGACTAAAATTAATATGAAATTACCGACATTTGAGTTTTTACAGTTGCCGATAGAAGGGGTGGTGATCGATATGGCTAAAATCTTGATCGAATTTCAATCGAAATTTCGTTTGGATCGATCATCAATATGGTAGCCGAAATTGACATTTAAGGCATTGGACATGACTGGGACCCTAAATGTCGAAATAGAATAAAATAAAGATCGACCAAATTGTAGAGACCTACTTGCTCACAACCATATCCAATCATCCTTACCGTAAGTATATCATGAAACACAAGAGAATACAACAACAAAACCTTTTCTCACAATTAAGTAGGGTCGGATAAATGGATTCTTTGCCTCCATTCAGATCTATCTTGGGTCAATCTCGAGCTTATATCCAAAAAACTAAGATCCCTTTGTATAGTCTCATTCCAACACTTCTTAGGTCATCCTCACCCTGTCTTAGCCGACTCAACATCCTAAAACTCTCATCTCCTAACTAGTGCATCAGCTGAACTCCTTTGCAAATGACCAAACCTCCATAAGCGCTTTTCTCGCATCTTATCCTCGATCGAAGCTGCACCAACTTTCCTTTTGATTGCATCATTCTAAATCCGATCTTTACATGTGTGTCCACACATGTACCTTAGCATCTTCATTCTGCTACTGTCATTCTCTGCACATGGTTCACATGCCAACATTCAGATCCATAGAGTATAGCAGGTCTTACGGCTGCTTTGTAAAATTTTCCTTTGATTTTTAAAGAAATTTTCTTATCACAGGAAACAACAGAGACTTCTCTTCACTTTTGCCATCTTGCATTTATTCTATTAGTAACATCTCCATCAATTTCCCTATCATGTTGCAAAATAGATCCCATGTATCTTTAAGAATCTCTCTTCCGGATGTTATCATCACCAATCTTCACCTCGATTTCTTCATCATTGCTTCCATCAAACATGCACTCAATATATTCAGTTTTAGCCCTACTTATGTGAAATCCTTTAGTTATCCAATGCATGTCTTCAAACGTTAAACTTTTCATTTACTCCATTTCCAGTCTCATTAATCAACACTATATCATCAACAAATAACATACACCAAGGTATCTCATCATGAATGTTATTTGTCAACTTGTCCATAATCAAAGTAAAAACAAATGGACTCAAAGTTGAACCTTGATGTAAACCAATGTTGATGTCAAAATAGTCAGTCTTCCCAGACTGGATCCTTACACAAGATAAAGCCCTATCACTCATATCCTTCATGAGGTTAATGTATAGGGACACACTGTTGATGCCTCTTCTCCGAAACTCTTCACAATATCTCACGTGGGGTGCAATCATAAGCCTTTTTCAAATCAATAAAGTTCATATGGAGGTTCTTCCTTTTAGCTCTATAAATCTCCATTGTTCTCAGCAAATGGATGTCTTCAATAGTTGAGCAACCTGGCATAAAACACAAGAGAATATAGGTAAAAAACGACACACCAATTGAGTTCCTTAGTAATATGACTAATGGACAATAAATTCATAGAAAAATCTGGAGCATGTAAGACATTCTGTAGAAATTTAGAGGGTATCATTCACATCTCCCTCCATCCAGTGATAGGAGAATGTCTCTCATTAGCAATGATGACGGAGCGACCAAGAGGAATTATGTTGTAGGAAGTAAATTGTTTTATGTTGTCATGAGGATTATGAGATGCTCTTGCATATTATCCATTTGGTGAAGTCAATTTTGTGACAGTAGGTAAAAGCATGTCCGATACTTGGGGTGCTTGCATACTTAGCAGTGACAAATTATAATGGAGGATGAGTGCCACTCGTAGATGTTGTAGATCCTACAATCTCCCTTAGACGAGAGACAAGATCTTCATACTTCTGGTTGGAAGTGCAATGCTGGTTTCTGAATGCTCAACACTAGCAGAAGCATGATGACCATGCTAATGATAGAATGTGTCCCCTAAGCAAATTGCAATAAGTACACTGTGGATGAGGGCAACCGCTTCCTCTACCATGGACTCCATGTCCTCTGAAGTGGCTAGAACTTCTTTTGCCTCGTGAAGAAACCATGACAAATGAGGACTGAGATGCAAGGCTAGACAACATGGAGATACATGCTGGGATGACTATATGCCTCATTCATAAGAGGAATTTAGGTGCCAGATAGAAGCTGATTAGGTGCTGTGTCATAGGCTGGATCAAGTCCATCGAGGACGACACTAGCTATCATGATTTTCCTTTATAAGTTTGCTATTCAGTGCTCGATGTCAATTAATTGTGCACTTTCTTGAACATACCCCTCAAACTGGAGTAGAAAGTGAAGTATGCGCATCATCTGCTTGGTCATGTATGTCATGCTGAAGTTGAAGAATCTTTGTTTCATTCTTCTCTTGAGAATATGTTGGTGCAAGGATGTCCAACATCACCTTCACGGTGGGATGATGCAAGATGCCATTGTCTATCTCTGTCATTAAAGTTCTTAATAGTTACGCTGGGCCCATGCATTTTCTTGTTCTATGTAGCATTGGTAGTAATTTCATTGATTGGCTCTGACTCTGTCAGGATGTACTCTTTGTTGTGGCTCTCCATGATGCACATGAATTGTATTGCCCGCAACTCATAATTTGTCTCATCCATATTGACGATGGGACATGGGCCCTTGATAGCCCCAACATACAGAGGAACATCAATCTTGCTCTCTACCATGATGGAGAAACAATGCATGGGAGAACATGACATGGAGACGAGTCAATTGTCGTTTACACTTACCAAGGTTTGAAAAAACGAAAGGCGGAACGAGGCATTTTCCCTGGAGGCGAGACGAGGCGTAGTCTCGAGGTGGTCGAGGCATAAGCCTTAGTTTGTATAGGAAAATAGTTAGAAAAAGTATAATAAATATATTTATTGATGAAAGAATCTAACCTGATAGACATTTAATATATAACAATGTAATATATGATGATATTATGAAGATAAGAACATGAAAAAAGGATATATCAATGCCATAAACCTTTCTACTGAATTTCTACCAATCAAAAGGAAATCATTGGCTATAACTATCATTAAAATATTTTTTTATCAAAAAGGGATTGGCTATAGTTGTCATTAAAGATATCCAAGTTGTTGATATGAATCATACGATTTGAATCCCAATCGTATGTTCTACTGAACCCAGATGAAGAATGGTATGGTGTTCTCCTTATGCCATCATACCCTACCAGTACATGGGTCTCGCCTTCTTATATGGGTATTTTAATCCGCGCATGGTTTCTTTTATGTTTAATGGTGTAATAATAACAGTTCATAGAAATAATTGGACATGTTAATGGTAAATATGAATATAAAAGAGGTCACTAAGCATTTATCTTGCATAAATATATACTCAACAAATAGACCTTTATAAACATATGAAAATACGAATAGGATTAATTATTTTCTTTAAAAAATGCTTGAAAAAAATCCAAAACGCCTCACCTAGCACCCCGCCTCGCCTCAACACCTCCCCTTGCCTCAATCGCCTCGGCATCCGAGGGCACGCCTCAGCCAGGGGGTCTGAGGCGGTCGCTTCAAGGCTATTTCCCATTGCCCCGTTTTGCCTCGAGCGCCTTTGTGCCTCGAGGCATGTTTTTTCAAACCATGACACTTACATAGAATGGAGGTTGTGTGTACCTAGATACATATTCTTCCCATTACCATTGTAGGTGATCTAGGGTCTACAGGTCGGGGATTTATATGAAGCAAATCTGAACTGGGTTGACCTATGAAACCTCAAGAGTACATCTTCTGTAGTTGGATAGACCCCTCGCAACCGTACCTGAGCCTATACGATTGTCGACGAGCCTTTGCATCGGTGGTGGGTCCTGCTGGTTGCTGGGCAACAATGGTAGTCACTCGGGGTGGTCACTAAGTGGTTGTTGTGGTGCGGGGGTGCCTTGATGGGTGGTTGCGACAACATGGGCCGTTGGAGATGCAGTTAGGCGGCAATGCATTTGGGTATGTCTGAGTGGCTAGGCGTATGCGGAAGAAGAGAAGGTTTATCGATGGGGTAGGGCATTGAGAGGATGTTGCTTTGATACCATGTGGAAGGAATCGAATGAGATGTTTATTTTGTGTCCTAGGGCTCTCTTTATATAGAGAGGAAACCTAGAGCAAAAAGGAGATTATCTTGTCGGGCTACACGTAGAAAAGGAAAAAGAGAATTGGCATATTACATATTACTATAAGAGTCTAATTACTAAACACCGCAGGTGGATGAGTTCCTATTAAAAATCGGTGCTCTAGCATAGGTTGATGGGGCATCTAAGAACCGTGATCACTATCCTAGTTTAAAGGTACTTTTGTCGTTAATATGGTATATATCGTTGGCTGTTTTTGATCTTGGTGTTTTGGAGATGGACTGCAAGAAATCATCATCATAGGAAATTCCTTTATGTGTTGGAATTTTTCCATGGCTTATGTCTTGAGGTTGTATTATGACCAATGCTCGTTGATACGGGATTTCTCAGGGTTTAAAGGAGTCTTGCCCCTAATGCTGCAGTAATAATGAGTATTTGTGTCACCTCTTCCTTAATTGTGATGGTTCTACAAAGGTATGGGATGTATCATCCATCATAGGGGTGGACACTTCATGCGTGCTTAAATTCCGAACATCAATTGTCTCCAAGTAGGGGGTGAGATGGGTTGAGATAAGGTGATGGTGGTGACTCCTCTGTTCATGAAAGCGGTCCGAGCGGCCGCATATGCGGCCCCATATGCCTAAGCGGCCTCCTCACCGCGCCGATAATTTGAAGCCCCATTTTATGCGCCATTTGCGCTTATATGGCCCGCATATGCAGGCTGTATGTGCGCATATGCACTCTGCGCGTCCGCGTAAAATCTAGCTGGGTAATCGAATCGGGATCTTGTATTATTTTGATTCTATATATAAAATTAGATTATGTAACACTATCTTTGATGATTTTGATATCTAGTTATACTATTTTGAGCTCTACATGAAAAGCATTTTTCTTAGATCTTCTGTTGGATCACATTTATTCATAAATTCAGTTTAGTTGTAGTCACTTTTGTAAACATTTATTTATTTTTTAATAAAAATAGAAAATCGTGTAGAACTTCATATACCCCGCATACTGCTTAATCGCTATTCAGTGACCTGTCCGAACACATACGCGTACCGCTTTCCTGAACCTTGGGTGACTCTTGCGTGGGCTCCTTGGCCGGCTATGAATGGTGTGGTGTTTATCCAATAGAAATTCTACGTGGAGAACACAAGAGAACATGCAATGATAAAAATAGGGCTTTTCTCTTTTTAAGATGTAATACACGTTTTGTATAGTCTTGAGTTTTTGTAGAATATCACTATATATATACTATGTTTGGATGTTAGCAAGCGTTATTTTAAGGAATTATTGGATTGATAGTATTCCCACTTTACAGTTAACACTTTCAATAGATTCGCCTTAATACAACGATTTTATGGAAATGTGTTGTGTGTAAATCAGAGACCATCTTGCATAAATATGACTTCAAAAAGGTTCTCTGGATTTTTGTAGCACACCAAAAATAGTACCACATCTAGAAATCGAGAAGTATGGTAGTAGCATAAGTAGTAAAATCCACTACTAGTATAGGGCCACAATGTTATAGAGTTATAACTCATTAGCCCATAATCATGTCATTAAGACAAATTAAGCGTGATTAGCACTAATTATCCGTCATTAGTGATAATTAAGTGTCATTAACAATAGTAGGACACATGGAAGACAAATCATATGACACGTGTCATTGTACATTCAGGATATGTGTCAATGCACAAGAGTACCATGTGTCGTCATTCTAAGACTAACATGTGTCCTACACATCATTAAGCATAATTAAGCATGATTAAGCACTAATTACCCATCATTAGTGATAATTAAGTGTCATTAGCAAAAGAAGAATGAATGGAGGGCAAATCATGGGACACATGTCGTTACATATTCAGGACAAGTGTCAAAACCCAAGAATGCCATATGTCATCATCCTATGACTAACACGTGTCCTAGTGTAGACTCTTGCTTGGGCAACAAGTTCTCTCATGCATAGAAGACAAGTGGCATGGTGAATGGATGACAAGTATTGCCATGTGTCTTCATGCATGAGAAGGAGGCAACATGTGTCTTAGTGCCTCCCTTACATGTTGACAGATGTCACACATGTAAAGGGGTTGGGGGCTTATATATACCCATGACCCCCCCCATTCCATTCACTTCATCCCACATGCCACTCTCTCTACCTTAGAGCCACAAGGCCGCCGATGTTGCTGGTGGAGCATGACAGGAGCCACGGCGAAGCCTAGTCGGTGATCGAGAGCGTTTTTGAAGCCGTAACGAAGTTCTGTCCGCACCATGCCGTGGTATTCAATCTAAGACGGCTATAGGGGGGATTTCACTAAAGAAGGAGATCTTGACACGAGTTAGATATCGATCAGGTGAGGGATGCTCAAACGCTATTTTAAAGCAATAATCTTTAGCTTTTTATGCATGGTTTTGAATAGCAAGTATGCAATCGTGTTTTTCTAAAGCTTTTATGTATGAATTGCAAGTACCGTATAGTAGATATGAAATCCGATCTTTAGAAAATTTTTCAAATGTTGTTTCAAGTGTTTTATCATGATAGAACGTTTCCAAGCATTTTCTTCTTTGTAGAACACGAAACAGAAGTTTCACTACTTAGATTTGAGCCTTATATTAAAGAAACATGTTGGAACAGACATTATGCAATATATATCAGTTTTCAAGTCCTTAATAGTTTCCAGTTGCAAGAATATGCATGTTTTGCCAGATTATTGTATGATCATGAATTAGAGCTGTTATGAGCATGAATTAGCAAGAGTACGAAAAGAATCAGAATCAGAAAGTAAGCACCATAGTAGCTATTTTATACAAGTCATGAACTAGCCATTAGATATGGTGATGTCATTAGATATGACCTTGAAACCGCCATTAGACATGGCAAACCATTAGATATGGTATCAAGAGGATTTTGGGTCCGCATTGTGTATACATATCGGCTTTGAGCCATATGCAGGGTGTTTTTGGTCTTTGGGACCGTCTATGCGTATGACTTAGCTTTGTTTCAGCGTTCATGAGTCGATAACATAGCCACAGTGGTGATTAATGCAAACAGCTTGATAGTGATAATTATGTTTCAGTTTATCTTCTTTCGAAACGATTTCAGTGTTCAATTGCAAAAGTAGCATGTTGTTATATAATTAAAGTCTCTTTCAAGCTATTTCAAAGGATTCAACACAAAATTTGTCATGATGCTCATATTTCAACTTTTAGCTATATGTAAAAAGCTTGAGATGCTTTCACTGGGTCTAAGCTCATAATGGGATTAGACTCATCCCGTTATATTATAATTATGTACAGATCAACAGAATTATGATCAGAAGGAGAAAGGACAACTTACACACTAGAAGGAGGTGGTGTTGATGTTTTTCGTTTTTTTGTATTGTCTGTTGTTTTGTAAGGAGTTGTAATAGAACTTGTGTAAGACACTTCTTTGTAATGTGAACTTTATAAGTACAAAGATGTTATGTTTCATGAGATTGCCGTATGTGTACTTTGAGGAAAAAGAAGAAGAAAGATCTCTGTCGCGGTACGTTCCGGTTAGCGGGACGGGTCGTGACAACTTGTGGTATCAGAGCAAAGGTTTTAGGACCTTGAGCAAGAAGTATATTAGGAGTTAATCTATAGTATTGGAAGATAATTTAGTTATCATAATTTGATTTGAACTTAGAAGAAAATTGATGTTATAGTCTTGAGGATATCTGGAATCATTATTGGAGGATTTATGTTGATGAAGGATCTAATTGATGTTTTATTTTTATAGGAAACAATGGCAGGAGAGCAGCCACAGGTGACCACCCAAGGCCCTAGTCAAGAGAATAACAACAACAACGTGTATGACACGTTGACCTTGATTGCTCAAACACTAGGAGGCATGGCTGCTCAGTCCGTTAAAAGACATGAATTCGAGTACCAATTGCCATTTGAACATGTAAAGAAGCTGGGAGGAGAACCATTTGTAGGAGACACTGATCCAAAGAAGGCAAGAGAATGGTTCAAGAATATGGAGAAAATATTTGCTCTAATGGACTGTACGGATGAACAAAAGTTGAAGTATACAATATTTTTACTGAAAGATAGCGCTGATGATTGGTGGACATCGGTGAAAATGAAATATCCGAACCAATCTCACATTACATGGGAGATCTTTGAGAAAGAGTTCAATGAAAAATATTACCCAAGGGTTTATCAGGAGGAGAAACGTAGGGGATTCCTATTCCTTACTCAGGGGAGCAATTTGTTTGATGAATATGAGAAGAAATTCACAGAACTTTCAAAGTTTACTGCTTCTCTGGTTGCAACAGAGGAGGAAAAGTGTAGACGTCTAGAAGATGATATGCATATTGACTTAAAGGAAATGGTTTCGGCCACGGGATATACTGATTATGCAAAATTAGTAGAGGCTGCTCGTAGGGCTGAACGAGTAGTGATAGAAAGGAGAAAATGTAATCATCACGGAAAGAAAAGGTTTGCAGATAGACCTCAGTGGAGGGGAACCATGAACAAAGAACCGAGAATAGCTGGGAATTCTGGGCAAGATAATCGGTCAGCCTTTACAGTACAAGGGAATCAAACAAATAGATTTACAGTTGGGACTTCTGAAAACAGAACACTTTCTTTTCCACAAAATTGTGGAAAGTATCATTCAGGAAGTTGCCGCAAGGGGATCGCTGGGTGTTATCAATGTGGCGAGATAGGCCACATACGTCAGAATTGTCCCGCACTTGTCCAAGGCCGTAAGGTTATTGGAAGACCAGCACCAAATGAAAATCATGATATCGTTATACGTCGTCCTCCAGCTGCAAGGGAACAAAATAAAAACAATACACAGAAGAGATCAAACTAGAGAGAGGGAAAAGCTTTTGCTATGACCTTAGAGGAGGCCATATCCGCGGACGATGTTGTATCAGGTACCACTATTATTTTTGGTAAAAATGCACATACTCTTATTGATTCTAGTGCAAGTCATTCTTTTATTTCACAAAGATTCTTCATATATGTTGATAAAGTAACAAGCACTCTCAAGCCTGCTTTAGCAATTTCTTTGCCTAAGGGAGAACCAGATATTATTAGTGATGTCCTCCGAAATTGTTTGGTAAAGATAGGAGAAAATTATATTGAAGTGGACCTGATTCCTATGGAGATAAGGGAATTTGATGCTATCATAGGAATGGGTTGCTTAAGTACATATCATGCTCTTCTAGACTGTCACAAGAAGTATGTTACTTTTAGAAAACCAGGTGATGTCGAATTCACTTTCTATGGAGTAGAAGGATATATCCGACCCATGTCATCTCCTGTCTCTTTGCCCAGAAGTTGATAAGGAAGGGATATTCCTCTTATATTGCTTATGTGTTTAATACTAAGGCAAAAGCAATCAGTTTAGAAAATATCTCTGTGGTAAAGGAGTTGCCAGATTTGTTTCCAAATGAATTGCCAGGAATTCCTCCTGATATTGAAATTGAATTCACTATTAACCTCACTCCGGGTACAAATCCAATTGCCTTAGCTCCTTACAGAATGGCCCCAACTGAACTCAAAGAACTCAAAATCCAATTGCAGGAGTTGACAGATAAGGGATTTATACAATCCAGTATGTCCCCATGGGGTGCTCCCGTTCTATTTGTCAAGAAGAAAGATGGTTCCATGAGACTTTGTATAGATTACATGAGACTAAACAGAGTGACTGTCCGAAATAACTATCCTCTGCCCAGAATAGATGACTTATTTGACCAATTGTAAGGGGCCTCTGTATTTTCCAAGATTGATTTAAGATCTGGCTATCATCGAAACTGCATTCCGAACCCGATATGGGCATTATGAATTCTTGGTAATGCCTTTCGACTTAACAAATGCCCCTGCTGCCTTTATGGACTTGATGAATAGGGTTTTTCGTCCATATCTGGACAAGTTCGTGATCGTATTTATTGACGATATTCTAGTATATTCTAAAACAGAGGAAGAACATAGAGAACACTTGAGAATTGTGCTTCAAACTCTGAAGGAACACCGATTATATGCAAAGTTTGATAAATGTGAGTTTTGGTTGAAGAAGGTCGCATTTCTATGCCATGTCATATCTGGAGAAGGAATAGCAGTAGATCCATCAAAGATAGAAGCAGTTCTTAGATGTGAATGACCGATAAATGCATCAGAAACCCGAAGTTTCCTTGGATTAGCTAGGTATTATCGAAGATTTGTAGAAAACTTCTCTAGAATTGCCGCACCATTGACAAGGCTAACTAGGAAGAATGTAAAATATAGTTGGGATGAAGAATGCGAGAAGAGTTTTAAGGAACTCAAGAGTCGTCTCACCTCTGCACCAATACTTAGCCCTCCTTCAGGACAGGGTAATTTTGGAATCTATAGCGATGCCTCAAGACAAGGGCTGGGATGCGTCTTAATGCAGAATGATAAGGTGATTGCTTATGCTTCTAGACAGCTAAAACAACATGAGTTAAATTACCCAACTCATGACCTTGAGTTAGCAGCTATAGTGTTTGCCTTAAAGATCTGGAGACATTACATATATGGAGAAACTTGTCGAATCTTTACGGATCATAAGAGTTTGAAATATATTTTCTTTCAGAAAGAGTTGAATTTAAGGCAAAGAAGATGGTTGGAGCTAATCAAAGATTATGATTGTTCCATAGAATATCACCCGGGGAAAGCCAATGTTGTAGCTGATGCTCTCAGTCGAAAGTCTAAGGGTCAGCTATCTCACTTAAAAGAAGAGTATTTACAGTTGAAAGAGTTACGTGCAAAGTTAACTATAAATAGCTCTGGAGCCTTATTAGCATCCTTACAAGTGAAACCCATATTATATGATAAAATTAAGGAAACACAAGTCCATGATTCTGAAATCATTAGAATGATTGAGAAGACTAAGGGAGGAGATGATGCCGGGTATACAATAGATGGTCAAGGGGTTTTATTCTTTAAAGGAAGATTGCGTGTTCTGAATAAATCTGATATAAAGACAGAGATTCTGGAGGAGGCACATAACTCCATGTATACTATGCACCCAGGAAGTACTAAGATGTATAGAATGCTTAAGAGTTGCTATTGGTGGTCTGGCATGAAGAGAGAGATTGCAGAATATGTTTCTAGATGTCCTATATGCCAACAAACTAAGCCAGAGCGTTTGAGACCTGCAGGAACATTACAGTCACTTCCAATACCAGAATGGAATTGGGAAAACATCACTATGGATTTTGTTACGGGATTTCCAAGGACCCGTCGAGGTCACGATGCAATATGGGTCATAGTAGACAGATTGACTAAATCTGCACATTTCTTAGCCATTAACATGACATACAGTCTAGACCGTTTGGGAAAGATCTTTGTTAATGAGATCGTTAGCCGTCATGGGGCTCCTGTGTCAATTGTATCTGATAGAGATCCACGATTCACTTCCAAGCTTTGGCCAAGCTTACATAAAGCTATGGGAACAAAGTTAGCATTTAGTACAGCCTTTCATCCTCAAACAGATGGCCAATCAGAACGGACTATCCAGACTCTAGAAGACATGCTTAGAGCTTGTGCACTGAGCTTTAAAGAAAGCTGGGATGAACATCTCTTACTTATAGAGTTTGCATACAATAACAACTATCATGCTAGTATTGGGATGGCACCTTATGAAGCCTTATATGGTAGACCATGTAGAACACCTATCTGTTGGAGTGAGGTGGGAGAACGAAAATTGGTTCAACATGAATTAATACAAAGCACAATAGAAAAAGTTGAGGAAATCAAGAGATGCTTGAAAGCAGCACAAAGCAAACAGAAAAGTTATGCAGATAAGCGCAGGAAAGACTTAGAACTTCAAGTGGGAGGCCATGTGTTTCTAAAAGTATCTCCATGGAAAGGCCTAATCAGATTCGGGAAGAAAGGGAAACTAAGCCGAAGATACATTGGCCCTTACGAGATCACAGAGAGAATTGGAAGTGTGGCCTATCGTCTTCGACTTCCATCTGAACTAGCAAGGATACATGATGTCTTTCATGTCTCCACATTCGGAAGTATATTCCAGATCCAACCCATATGATACAACCTCAAGATATTCAATTCAAGGAAGATCTGTCATAAGAGGAGGTTCCTGTAGAAATTCTAGATTATAAAGTACAGGAGCTTCATACAAAGAAGATTCCTTTAGTTAAAGTTTTATGGAGGAGTCACGCAATAGAAGAAGCCACATGAGAACGAGAGGAAGAAATAAGATCTCAATATCCCCACCTATTTTCTAACTAGCAAAGGTTCTACCATTTCGAGGATGAAATTTATTTCAAGTAGGGGAGAAATTGTAATACACGTTTTGTATAGTCTTGAGTTTTTTGTAGAATATCACTATATATATACTATGTTTGGATGTTAGCAAGCGTTATTTCAAGGAATTATTGGATTGATAGTATTCCCACTTTACGGTTAACACTTTCAATAGATTCGCCTTAATACAACGATTTTATGGAAATATGTTGTGTGTAAATCAAAGACCATCTTGCATAAATATGACTTCAAAAAGGTTCTCTAGATTTTTGTAGCACACCAAAAATAGTACCACATCTAGAAATCGAGAAGTATGGTAGTAGCATAAGTAGTAAAATCCACTACTAGTGTGGGGCCATAATGTTATAAAGTTATAACTCATTAGCCCATAATCATGTCATTAAGACAAATTAAGCGTGATTAGCACTAATTATCCGTCATTAGGGATAATTAAGTGTCATTAACAATAGTAGGACACATGGAAGACAAATCATAGGACACTTGTTATTGTACATTCAGGATATGTGTCAATGCACAAGAGTACCATGTGTCGTCATTCTAAGACTAACATGTGTCCTACACATCATTAAGCATAATTAAGCATGATTAAGCACTAATTACCCGTCATTAGTGATAATTAAGTGTCATTATCAAAAGAAGAATGAATGGAGGGCAAATCATGGGACACGTGTCGTTACATATTCAAGACAAGTGTCAAAACCCAAGAATGCCATGTGTCATCATCTTATGACTAACACGTGTCCTAGTGTAGACTCTTGCTTGGGCAACAAGTTCTCTCATGCATAGAAGACAAGTGGCATGGTGAATGGATGACAAGTATTGCCATGTGTCTTCATGCATGAGAAGGAGGCAACATGTGTCTTAGTGCCTCCCTTACATGTTGACAGATGTCACACATGTAAAGGGGTTGGGGGCCTATATATACCCATGACCCCCCCATTCCATTCACTTCATCCCACACGCCACTCTCTCTACCTTAGAGCCACAAGGCCGCCGAGGTTGCCGGAGGAGCACGACAGGAGCCACGACGAAGCCCTGTCGGTGATCGAGAGCGTTTTTGAAGCCGTAACGAAGTTCTGTCCGCACCATGCCGTAGTATTCAATCTAAGACGGCTATAAGGGGGATTTCACTAAAGAAGGAGATCTTGACACGAGTTAGATATCGATCAGGTGAGGGATGCTCAAGCGCTATTTTAAAGCAATAATCTTTAGCTTTTTATGCATGGTTTTGAATAGCAAGTATGCAATCGTGTTTTTCTAAAGCTTTTATGTTTGAATTGCAAAAACCGTATAGTAGATATGAAATCCGGTCTTTAGAAAGTTTTTCAAATGTTGTTTCAAGTGTTTTATCATGATAGAACGTTTCCAAGCATTTTCTTCTTTGTAGAACACGAAACAGAAGTTTCACTACTTAGATTTGAGCTTTATATTAAAGAAACATGTTGGAACATACATTATGCAATATATATTAGTTTTCAAGTCCTTAATAGTTTCCAGTTGCAAGAATATGCATGTTTTGCCAGATTATTGTATGATCATGAATTAGAGCTGTTATGAGCATGAATTAGCAAGAGTACGAAAAGAATCAGAATCAGAAAGTAAGCACCACAATAGCTATTTTATACAAGTCATGAACTAGCCATTAGATATGGTGATGTCATTAGATATGATCCTGAAACCGCCATTAGACATGGCAAACCATTAGATATGGTATCAAGAGGACTTTGGGTCTGCATTCTGTATACATATAGGCTTTGGACCGTATGCAGGGTGTTTTTGGTTTTTGGGACCGTCTACGCGTATGACTTAGCTTTGTTTCAGCGTTCATGAGTCGATAACTTAGCCACAATGGTGATTAATGCAAACAGCTTGATAGTGATAATTATGTTTCAGTTTATCTTCTTTCGAAGAGATTTCAGTGTTCAATTGCAAAACTAGCATGCTGTTATATAATTAAAGTTTCCTTCAAGCTATTTCAAAGTCTTCAGCACAAAATTTGTCATGATGCTCATATTTCAACTTTTAGCTATATGTAAAAAGCTTGAGATCATTTCACTGGGTCTAAGCTCATAATGGGTTTAGACTCATCCCGTTATATTATAATTATGTACATATCAACAGAATTACGACCAGAAGGAGAAATGGCAACTTACACACTAGAAGGAGGTGGTGTTGATGTTTTTCGTTTTTTTGTACTGTCTGTTGTTTTGTAAGGAGTTGTAATAGAACTTGTGTAAGACACTTCTTTGTAATGTGAACTTTATAAGTACAAAGATGTTATGTTTCATGAGATTGCCACATGTGTACTTTGAGGAAAAAGAAGAAGAAAGATCTCTGTCACGACACGTTCCGGTTAGCGGGACGGGTCGTGACATAAGAGGTTTTCCTAAGCCCGTCATATTTGTAGGCCGAATGAAATTATGACTAGGTAAAAATATATAGGATGGATGTATACCTTATATTAGAAAAAAAGGGCATGTAAAGGCGCTTTGGAGTTTTAGATTTTGTAATTATCACTGTTTAAAAATATATAGAAGTATGGCTGTATACCTTATTTCCCTTGAAGAAACAAAAGAAAACTGAATCATATGTTCTTCTTGCCATATTTTGCATTTCTTGATGGCCAAGAATGCTTCATGCTCCAATTCTATTTGAAGATGGCAAGCGTTATCGAAGAGAAACAGTTAATCTTTTATGGAGATATTTTAGGAGTTATATATGCAGAATGAAATACCCCAAGTGCATCATCTAAAAGTTTGACTCGAATTTAACAATTGCATTGCACAGTATTTTGTAAAATATGTGTGATTGCCCTATTTAAAACTTCAATATGATAGTGGTTTGTGGGTGGTACTGAGGGGAATTTTGTGTGCAATGACGTAGGGATTAGAAGTTTGTATTCTTGAAAATTTTACCACATTCACTTATAATGGATAACCATGGACGGTCCCAAGCCCAGGTAAACGAGGAGGGTTGCGTTAAGTAGCCGACAACCAGCGTAAAACAGTCAGAGACAACTTCCTAAATAGTATTTTTTCCTAAAAAAATACTATTTAAGAAGTTGCCTCATGACAGTCGGATTTTTTCAACATGGATTTAAGCAAACATACAGATTTCGTTGGGACGTTCCCTACTTGCGACGCGTTGCATCACCCGATTGCAATGAAAAATTGGAAAGGGCCGCTACATCATAGCCTGGATGTAGTTCAAAATTTGCAAGGGTTCTCGCATGAGGAAAGCATGTGGGTAATTGAGCTAGTTCCGCTGCATCACCGCCCGGATGCAGTCCAAAATTTACAAGGGTTCTCGGATAATGGACACATACGAGTAAAGAAGTTAGTCCAAAAAAGATTACAACGGAAGTTGCGGATTGGTAGTTGGAATATTGGCACTTTAACTGGAAAGTTAATGGAGATAGTGGATATGATGGAAAGAAGGAAGATTGATATACTATGTCTTCAAGAGACTAAATGGGTTGCAGAGAAAGCAAGGGAGATTGAGAAGACATGCTTTAAACTTTGGTATTCAGGTAAAGATAATGGTAGAAACGGTGTTGGAGTGGTTGTTCATAAAGATTTGAAGGATTGTATGGTTGAGGTGAAAAGATCCGGGGATCGAATTATTTTGCTAAAATTGGTGCTTGAAGAAGAAATTCTGAATATCATCTTAGTTTATGCACCACAAATTGATTTATAAATGAAAGGACTAAACGAGCTTTTTGGGAGGATTTAGATAAGAGTCTACAAGGAATCCCACAAAGAGAGATGATTTGCATCGGTGACGATCTTAATGGACATGTGGGAAAAGATGCTTCAGGGTATGCTAGTGTTCATGGAGGACATGGTTTTAGGGATAGAAATGAAGAGGGAAAAGCCGTACTAGATTTTGCAACGACATATGATCTTTTTATAGCAAATACTCTCTTTAAGAAGAGGGAGGAACATTTAATTACTTATAAGAGTCGGCCAACTAGAACACATATAGATTACTTTGCATTGAGGAGAAGAGATAAGCTGTGTTGTAAAGACTGCAAAGTAATCCCAGGAGAGAGTTTGACAACCCAACATCGTTTGTTAGTCTTGGACGTACAAATGAAAGGGTTGATAAAGAAAAGGAGGGTTTCTAAGATAACTAGAACTAGATGGTGGAATCTTCCACTGAAGCAAGCGAGCTTCAGGGAGAAGGTTTTAGAAGACTTATCTTGGGATTGTAGCGGTAGTGCAAACGAGATGTGGGAGACGGTGGCATCTTGTATCCGGAAGGTAGCCAAAGAGATGCTAGGCGAGTCAAAGGGAGGAGCTCCATGTCAAAAGGAGGCTTGGTGGTGGAGTGATGGGATGCAAGAGAAGCTAAAAATAAAAAGAGCTTGCTTTAAAGCTATGTCTAAGGATAGAACAGAGGAAACTATCACAAACTACAAAATAGCGAAGGAGGAAGCAAAGAAGGCCGTAAGCGAAGCTAAGTCAAAAGCTTATGAAGTTTTGTATAAAAATCTCGACTCTAAGGAGGGACAGAAGGATATATTCAGGTTGGCCAAAGCAAGAGAAAGAAAAACCAAAGACCTTTCTCAAGTGAGATGCATTAAGGACGAGGAAGGTCATGTGCTTGTTACTCAGAAGGATATAAAGACCAGATGGGAGCAGTACTTCCATAAACTTTTCATTGGGGAAGGCAATAGAGATATCACTTTGGGTGATCTAGCTTATAGTGAAAGTTACTTGAATCGCGCATGCTATAGACGGATACAAAGAAAGGAAGTAGAGGGGGCTTTGAAGGTCATGAGATATGGAAAAGGTGTAGGACCGGATGACATTCATGTAGAAGTATGGAGAGTTTTAGGTGAGCGTGGTTTGACTTGGCTTACGAATCTATTCAATGTTATTTGGCAAAGCAAGAAAATGCCTGAAGATTAGAGGAGGAGTATAGTGGTGCCTCTTTATAAGAATAAAGGAGACATTCAAAATTGTTCAAATTATAGAGGTATCAGGCTGATGTGTTACACTATGAAAATATGGGAACGTGTGATCGAAAGAAGGTTGAGACAAATTTCCAATGTAAAAGAAAATCAATTCGGATTCATGCCAGGTCACTCAACGACTGAAGCCATCCATTTGCTTAGGAGAACAATGGAGATTTATAGAGCTAAAAGGAAGAACCTCCACATGATCTTTATTGATTTGGAGAATGCTTATGATTCTGTCCCACGAGAGATATTGTGGAGAGTGTTGGAGAAGAGACAAGTACCTGTCCTATACATTAACCTCATAAAGGACATGTATGATAAGGCTTTATCTTGTGTAAGGACCCCGTCTGGGAAGACTGAATATTTTGACATCATCATTGGTTTACATCAAGGTTCTGCTTTGAGTCCATTTCTTTTTACTTTGATTATGGACGAGTTGACCGGTCACATTCAGGATGAGCTACCTTGGTGTATGTTATTCGCTGGTGATATTGTGTTGATTAACGAGACTAGAGATGGAGTAAATGCGAAGCTTGAGGTCTGGAGACATGAGTTGGAGACTAAAGGATTTCGTATAAGTAGGGCTAAGACGGAATATATGGGGTGCACCTTTGATGGAAGCAATGGTGAAGGAATCGAGGTGAAGATTGGTGACGATAACATTCAGAAGAGAGATTCCTTTAGATATATGGGATCTATTCTGCAACATGATGGGGGAAATTGATGGAGATGTTACTAATAGAATAAATGCCAGCTGGCTAAAGTGGAGAGGAGCCTCTGCTGTTCTCTGTGATAAGAAAATTCCTTTAAAGATTAAAGGAAAGTTTTACAAAGCAGCCGTGAGACCTGCTATGTTTTATGGATATGATTGTTGGCCTGTGAACCATAGACATGTGCAGAGAATGAATGTAGGAGAAATGAAAATGCTAAGGTGGATGTGTGGACACGCACGTAAAGATCGGATTCGGAATGATGCAATCAGAAAGAAAGTTGGTGTAGCTCCGATCGAGGATAAAATGCAAGAAAACCGCTTAAGATGGTTTGGACATTTGCAAAGAAGATCGGCTGATGCACCAGTTAGGAGATGTGAGTGTTGGGATGTTGAGCCGGCTAAGAGAGGGCGATGACGGCCCAAGAAGTGTTGGAAAGAAACCATACGAAGGGATCTTAGTTTTGTGGATATAAGCCCGGGATTGGCCCATGATAGATATGAATGGAGGTGAAGAATCCATGTAGCCGACCCTACTTAACTGTGGGAAAAGGCTTTGTTGTTGTTGTTGATTCACTTGTAATGGATCTTGATGTTGGATTTGACAAATTTGTCAATAGCAGATGGTCATTTTTGAGACACTAAATAGCCTCGACCCATCTTGATATAGTCAACAACCATAAGGAAATATTCAAATCTGAAAAATTTTGAGAATGAGCTCGTGAAATCGATGCACTATACATCAAAACAATTCGGACAATCAAAGTCAGGTTGTGTGGCATCACGTCGGCTCACGTTATCCAGAGATTGACAGTGGGTGCACTTGCAGATTGCATGCCTCCTATGTTTGGAATGCTAGAAGAATCTAGATGAATAACTTTACCATAGTTTTCTTTCAAAAAATTGACCTTACAAACAGAGTTGTGGAACAAGGTGATAGTTAGAATGGCAATACATGCATTGATTATGAGATTAACACGAAGACTAATGGATTTTCCGAGAAAGGTCGGAAATCAGTGAAATTGGTTATTGCTTGGTCCACCATTCTCCCAATGGCTACCTAATTAACAATATATGCATACCAGATATTTATACGGCGATATATAGAATTTGTTTATCTAGAATTGAGTTGAAGAGAGGAGGTGAATCATTATACGCGATCACGGGGAGTATATACAAGTGAACGACCACAATATTTTGTACTCCAGATTTATCTCGAGTTACCGAATTAAACTCTTAAAGCAAAAGAATCCAATGAGTTAAGCATGGCTTTGCAGCCTTCTTGTGAGAAAACCATGATTCGAGTAAAAGTCCACATGTGAGTAGGGATGAAAATAAATATAGATCTATTCTTTTCGATCCACCATCATATTCATTTTACATAGATTTTGACATTTATGTACTTATCCATTTTAAAATGTAGATTTTGACATTCATGTACTTATCCATGTACTTATCCATTTTAAAATGGATACAAATATGGATATCACTTTCTGGTTTGCAAATATTTATATTTGTATTCATATATCCATTTTAATACATAAATATTGTAGTAGATTTAGTTATAACTCTTTGTATCAAAATTATGGCTGCATTCACCATTGTTGATATACTTGTGATATGTGTAAAAGTGTGTATATTTAAGTTAATCTATAAAGTATTTTTTTATTACTTGTAACTGATTTGTACTCATTTTAACGATATGAGAACACATTTTTTAGGCAAAAAAGGGGAACCATGCAAAGGTGTTCACTCCAGCTTTATTAGAAAAAGGTATAGGAAAATTTAGTTAGGACTCGAGTAGAGTCCTTGCTAGAAAAAAAAATTACATTTTCAATCTAGAACGTTCAACTAGAAAGATTGCACCAATTCGTATAAGCAATGACGCCCAAGTCACTGCAACAATGAACAACTTAGAGTTGGGATGAAAGGGGGGGGGGGTTGAACATGGACTCCTAGCAACACGTGAGGTTACTAGAAACCAACCGACTAATGTTAAGATCACCCCAAGTATCTCTGGCCTTTGAACAAGTGAGACAAACATTGTCAACCATCTCCACTTCCTCTTCACAAAAGAGCACACGTGTTGTCATCACCTATCAAAAATCTGGAAAGTCTATTCTATGTTAGAATTTTTCCTCAACATATCTACCAGAGAAATGCTTTAATACATGTTGGTATCCTCAACTCCTTGGTAACACATTGCTAGGGTCCCACCATCTATCTGACAAGTCATTGGTCTAGACGACAACATAGCATCCATCTCCAAGCACATGGCAGAACTGTGTCGATAGCTGGGGGGCATGGAGCATATACCTTTGTGGAAAGTAGAGGCATTAGATTGTGTACCCCAAGATGGTGACCCTTGTGTGCGAATAACATAAATTCAGCTGTAGCACATGTCCTCACCGCTTCCCCAAAGTCTTGCGAGCCACTTCATCAGAAGTGCTTTATTTGTAGTGGCAAGGTGAGGGATTCTAAATCCACTATCATCCTTAGGGAATGTGACAATGCCCAATAAACAAGATGCATTCAGGACGAGTTCTGAGTCGATCTTCCTCAGAAAAAATCTTTGCATGATCTTTTCCGGTCGCTGACGTAGTCCTATCAACATTAAACTTGATGACATGAAAAATACTGGGATAGCCACAAGAATGGACTTAACAAGGACCGATCTCCCCAATACACGGAAATATCGAAGCCTCCTTCCCATTTAGCTTCCCCGGTTACTTCCACAATGAAGATCCTATATGCAAAAGGTACCATATGAGTTTTGATGCCATCTTGTTCGAGTCCATTTGCTACTTTACGATCACGTGAATTAGAAGCTGAGTTCAGACTCATATGAAAAAAGAGGTGTTCGTATCTTCTCCTCGTCTTGTTTTGAACAGTGCACCTTCTGAGCTTTTAAACATAAAATCGATAAGGTCTATACCATGAGGCCTAAGATAATAATGATCGACCCTCCTGCCTCACCACTGACCTAATCAACATAATTAGTAGTAAGCAAAAAGCATTTGATTTTCATTGATGACACTGGTAATGAACTCCCATTGAAAGAGTGTGCCACTCAACAAGAGGAGCCCACAACAAGTCCTATGATTGAGGTTGATCTACCAATAAACTTAAGAAAAAAGAAAATGTAAATCCTCCAGCTATACTAACATCAGCTACTTCACTGTTGAGCACCTATCACAAGAGTACAAACAGTTAATTCATGCTTAGAAATGGTCATATAACAGTCTGGGGGCAGATGAACACTTGTTCTACCTCTAGACAATATAGTAGTGGTAGGATGTAAATGGGTCTTCATTGTGAAGCACAAAGCAAATAATAGTGTTGATCGCTTCAAAGCTTAACTACTGGCAAAACGGTTTTTACCCAAACCTATGACATTGACTATCACAAGACTTTTTCAGCAGTTGTCGGACTTGCTTCTCTTCGTATTCTGCCCGCTATCACAATCAACAAGGACTGGCCTCTGCATCATCTAGATGTGGATAACACCTTATACGAGGACTGTGAAGATGAGGTATACGTGCAGCAGCCCCAAGAGGTTTACTATTGAGGGGGATCATAAAAGATATGATAGCTTTACAAACCAATATATTGCCTTAAGATGAGTCCTAAAACACAATTTCAAGAGCTCTCAATAGTCATTTTGGATCAAGGTTTCACTTAAATGTGGATTATTTATTCTTCCTATCTCATACAAGATCTGAGATATTAATCATCCTAGTCTATCTTGATGATATCATCATCACTGGAGATGATAAGCAAGGTATCGAAAGGGCCAATCTCCTTCTAGGTTGAAAGTTTGTTATAATTGATTCTTCTACCCATTTCGTTATCGATGACAATCATCCATCATTATCTATAGAAAATAATTCTATATTCCATGTGAGAATGAAGCTCATTGAAGCTGATTGTCGTTACACTAGAAATGTGATGCATAAGAGCCTCATCTCTACTAATGTTTCCTCATCTGAAAAAAACTGTCGACATGTTCACAAAAGCTCTCTCCAAATGACCATTCCATCAGCTTGGGGGGGGGGGGTTGCTACATAGTTTCCTTTGTTAGCTATTATTGCGAATAACATAAACAATTACATACAAATACGATCAATCGAGCAAGCATGAAGACACATGGATTTAAAAAGTTCACCCGTAATTGGGCTTCATTCTTGATCGATGGTGATCGGTTTTCACTATATGGAGAAAGAAGAACACAGAGGATTAGTAGAACCCAACACTAGGGAGTTTATATACTACTCCTGTATGAACGAAAGCCATGTACAGTCAGATCCAAATATCCATATACACCAATAATTTTGGGACAAGGGTGCAACCTACTCCCCCTAGCCACATCCCCCAAGCTCGTTGATCTAGTAGGGTATGGTGGTGGAAGGGTGGGTGTAGGAGGGGACATCAGATGGTTTCTCAAACGAGTTCAGTAGAACAAATGATTAGGATTCAAGGTATGTCAATAGTTATTTTGTAACTCTTATGATATTTATGTCATTTGCTTATCATAAGGTAAGCAAAGACAAATACCCTGAAGAGTTACAAAATATCCTATAGAAGAAAATATCTTTGAATAAATTTATTCTTTTGACAACCTAGATTTTGGATGATCAAGTTTGTGCCTCCATCGATGATTATGCAATACACCATATGTTGTCTCTAATAAGCACATGTTTTGAGGCATACATTTAGTCAATTGATGCCTCAATTTAGTTGAGTGAAGTAGTATGCGTTTCTTTCCTCATAGGTAAGTTATCTCACGATGCGGCCTGCATTCAAGAACAAGCCATCAATGTTCTCAGTGTCCATCTAAGGGTTGCTATAATAGTTGTCTAATATTATCAATCTATCAATATGTTAACATTGTTGAAAACAATGAGAGAAGAAAATAGCTTACTTATTCAAGAGGTCCAGGGGTTCTTATATAGGACGAAACCCTAGAGAACTCAAAATTGAGAAAATACATAAGTACCCCCTAATGGGTTACAATAAGAAACTTAGAACTGTAACTACATTACTATCATTTCCCCTCAAGTTAAAGCATATCTATCAGTCATGCCCAACTTGGAAGCAATCCACGAGAGGCGCTTCTTGGGTAAAACCTTCGTGAATACATCCGCAAGTTGAAGGTCTATTGTGATATGTGAAGTAGTAATCTTGCCAACTCGTATGGCGTCATGAACAAAATGACAATCAATCTCTATATGTTTAGTTGACTCATGGAGCACAGGATTCGTGGCAATGTATGTAGCAGATTTGTTGTCACAAGACCGTCGAATAGGAGTGGTGATAATAATGTCGAGTTCCTACATAAATGTTAATAACCATGTGATTTCATAGGTAGCCTGAGTCATCACCTTGTACTCTGCTTCTGCACTGGATCTAGACACAATGGTTTGCTTCTTGCTCCTCCAAGTCACAAGGTTTCCTCCAACCATCATACCATATCCTGTAGTGGAGCGACGATCATAAAATGAACTTGCATAATCAGCATCAGCATAGGCAATCACATCAGTGTAGCCATTTGCCCCATAAAAGAGGCCATATCCTGGGATTCCTTCAAGTATCATAGGATCTGGAGGACATCCTGCTAGTGACTGTAGGAAGGTTGCTCCATGTGTTTTCTAGCTCTACTCACATCGTATGAAATATCTGGTCTAGTGATAGTGAGATAAAAAAGTTTGCCAACCAAGCTTCTGTACTGCGTAGTATCTTCAAAGACGGGATCAGAGGACTTGGAGTATTTCTTCGGATCTGCGGGAATAGCAGAGGGCTTTTGCATCCAAGTAATTCGGCTTCAGTAAGGATGTCCAAGCAGTACTTCCTCTGTAAGAGATTAAGTCCCTCTGTAGTGCATAGTACCTCTATGCCCAAGAAATAGTGCAATGGACCATGGTCGTTGGTTACAAAGATCTTTTGAAGAAAGGCCTTGGTCTCTAGTACACCTTTATCATCATCACCTCTGACTACCACGTCATCCACATAAACAACAAATACGATAGTACCAGTTGGTCGTAATCTGACAAACACAAAGTAGCTAGAGGTTGTTCTTTGGAAGCCAAGAGTGTTGATTTTTGTAGGAACTTTGTCGAACCATGCCCTTGGGCTTTACTTCAGACCATAGATTTTCTTGTGAAGTCGACATACACACTCCTCGACTTCGTGACCTGGAGGCTGCATCATGCACACCTCCTCCTCAAGATTGCCATAAAAGAATGCATTTTTAACATCGTGCTAATAGATAGGCCATGCCTTGTTTGTTGTCACAGAGAGAATAATCCTTATAGAACCCATCCGTGCAACATGAGAGAATGTCTCGAAGTAATTGACTCCATATGTCTCATGTCTGTGTAAATTTTTTGGCCACAAGACATGTTTTCGATGTCAATGAACCCGTCTGGCGATTGCTTGGTTGTGAAGATCCATTTGCAAGGCATAGGTCTAGTCCCCTTGGGACATTATACAAGATCCCATGTCCCTCTAGAATTAAGAGCATCCATCTCCTCATTCATAGCCTGTCGCTATCCAGAATCCTATAATGCACTATGATGGTCTCTCGAAATAGAAATAGTCATGAGAGCATCTGCATATCTTCTGTCAGTGGATGATAAGCTAGCGGTGGAAGTTAAATGAGACATGGGATGAAAAGTGCATCGGCTCTTAGTTCTGCGTAGAGCGAGCAGAAGCTCATGAGGATCATCCGGTACAATAGTGGAGGGGGCACTTGCAGAAGGCCTATCATCCTGTAACAAAGGGACATGTATATGAACTGATGGTGGTGTAGGCATATGCTTGCACTTATACACAATGGGTGGAGGAGGGAGATCCAGAGGAAAATCTATAACATCATGAGCAATGTCTGAAAAAACTAAAGGCGGAATGAGGTGTTTTCCTCGGAATCGAGGCGAGGCGTAGCCTCGAGGTAGTCGAGGCGTAGCCTCGAGGTAGTCGAGGCGTAAGCCTCAGTTTATAGAGAAAATTATGCATAAAATTATCATTATATATATGTTAATGTAATTATATGTTATCTGCACAACATATAATACTTAGCACTGTAAGATATGATGAAATAATAGAGATAAGAACCCCAAAAATAAGATAGAACAACATCAAATCCCTTTCTACACATTTTCATCCAATAAAAAACGGAATCCGTCGTCAATAAATGTTGTGAAAGAATTAAACAATACATATCTATTTGAGATATCATTGTAATCAGAAGTACGATTAACGTGGAAGAAAATTATGTTGTCTCTAACATATAATATATGATCGTGAGAGAAACTGTTAATCCTATCCAATTCGAACAAATCTTTGAAATATTATTGTAATAAAAAGCACGATTAAGTATATGTTGAATTGTTGATATGCTTTGAATCCTATCCGTCTGACCATTGTTGAAAAATTGTGTATGTACCCCTCCTGTCGTACCATACCCCAACAAGACGGGGGTCTCACTGCTCGGTCAACGAGCATGGGGGGGGGTCTAGGGAGTAGGTGCTCCCTGCAGGGGTGTGGGGGCATCGTCCTTGGCGAAAAATTTCAAGAGCGGTTCTATTTGTATTTGAGTATATGGATCCTTCTATTTTGGATACGAAAGAAACATCATATTTAAGCATACTTAATAGTAGACATAATTAATAGTAAATATGAAACATTTTGCTGAAATAGTTAGACAATTAATAGTAAATATGAAATATTTTTCTGAAATAGTTAGACATAAGTAATAGTAAATATGAAGTTATGGACATAAAAGAAACATCAAATTTAGGCATTTAACTTGTATTATCATTATCCTCGACGAGCATATATTTATAAGATTCTCAAATCACCAAATAAGCTATTAAAATAATAAAAAACTTCAAAAAAGACAAAATGCCTCGGAAAATGCCTCGACCGCCTCGAGGCGGAACGCCTCGAGGGTACGCCTTAGCCACCTAAGGCGCACACCTCACTGGACAAAGCCGAGGCACACGCCTTGAGGTTAAAAAGCACCGCCTCGCCTCGAGGCACGTTTTTTAATACCATGATCATGAGTGAAGAAGCTGATTGTTCAATAAAGGTTACATATGCAGAGACATAATAATGATGTCCAATAGGATCATAACACCTGTAGCCTTTTTGAGTACGAGAGTAACCAAGGAAAACACATTTAATTGCATACAAAGATAGTTTGTCGGTAGTGAAAATTATGAACAAAAGCCATCAGATGTAGAGGAAGGTGTGACTCGGTTGGATATAGTAAAGAAAATGGCGTGGATCTATGTAGGGAAGTAGAGAGGACTCTGTTGATAAGATGGACGACAATAAGATTAACATTACCCCAATATGTTTTAGGAACTTTTATTTGGGTGAGAAGGAAGCGAGCAATGTTTAGTAGATGTTTGAGTTTCCTTTTCGCTACCTCATTTTACTAGGAGGTATACGGACAAGACGTTTGATGGATGGTGCCCTGGGATGAAAAAGGTTGTTAGATCATGTTGGGTGAATTCCAAGGCTTATCCGAACGAAATACCTGAACACCAGTGTAGAATTATTTTTGACACATTCTTGACAATATTTTTAATCTCCGAGCACTCTTTTAACTAATAGACCCAAGAGGATCGATTGTAATCATCAACAAAGATGACAAAATACTTACGTTATGGCCTGGACATGGCTCCCAAATATCACAATGGACTAAAGAAATAGGTACTTCACAATGAGGCTCTGTTCGAGCAGGAATATATGCTCGATGATGTTTCCTGAACTGACACGTCTCGCACTCAAAAGGTATGAGCGTCGAAATTCAGGGAACATCAAAGAGATGGCTTTGGCAGATGGATGACCGAGATGATGGTATCATAGAAAAGGATCATCAGAGATGGAAGCATCGCCATCAAAACTAGAATCAAATGGGATATCGAGGTACTATGGGTCGTTCTTCTCACGTCCCCCACCGAAAATTCCTAAAAATTATAAAACTAATCAAAAATAACTCTACATTTTGCTTAGTGCATAGCTTTTGTACAGATAAAAGATTAAGAGGAAAAACAAGAGCACAATGAACTCCAATCAGTCAAAGTTTAGAAGAAAACTCCACAGTACCCACAACGGTAACAGGAGAATGAACCCCATTAGCACCTCGGGCAGTCTTCAAAGCGGAAGACGGCTGTGAGAAGGTGAGTAAACTGTCGTTGCTTGTTAGTCGCTAGTCAGATGTGTAGAAGCTCCTAAATTAATAATCCATGCAGGGCTAAATGTAGAGATAAAGCTGGCAATTTTACTCGATGTAGTAGTAAAAATAGCAGTAGGAGCAAAAGTGGTAATGTCATTAGTGGAAGAGTTCTATAAAAGTTGCCTCAGACATGCATACTCAAATGCCGTAAACGATGTCTGTGCATCACTAGATGACTGATCATGGGAGACCTCAGAAGTATTATAATGTACCTCATACATTTGTCTCATAAGCATAGTTTGCATTAGACTGCATCCCAAACTTCGCCTAGCAACACTCAGAAGGATGATTCCAGCGTTCACAATGTATGCACGATGGATATTGGGGAATAGTAGGATCACGGTCATGACCTCGACCAAAATCACGACCTCGTCCAGAGATGCGACTGTTGAGATATTTACATTTCTTCGTCTTTATTTTAGAATTCTCTATTTCTTCTGTCTACTTTATGTCATTTTCTCATAGAACTTAAGAGAACTCTAGTGCTATGATAAATGTAACTTTTCATTTCATGACTTTCCACATGGTATCAGAGCGATGGTCCTAGATCGGAGCTTGTGCCCTAGAGCCCCGCCCCACCAAAACTTTAATGCGCATCTGCGCTGCTCATCTCCATGGCATCACTATCGCCGCTGCCACCACTACGTGCTTGGATGGTTGTGGGCTGTCGCACAGCACCAGTCGTCGCCATCCCTGTTGTCACCGGTCGCTCACCATACCTGTCGTCGTCGGCCGCTCGCACCACCGCTGGTTGCTCCAGCCATCGCTGGTCGCTTGCACCACCGTCGTTCGCTCCTATTGCCTATGGCCGTTCCTGCCTGCCAGTGCTGCCGTCCCTGGTTGAGGTTGTTCTTGGGTTTATAGGGTTTGACGTAATCATCTAAAATACCATAGTTACCTAATAGACTCACCAACGGATGGAAGAGGTTGTGATATGAGTCTACATCCACACCCATCTTCCCATATGTCAGTGTAGACACTGGTCTTACTTGTTGCATACCCTTTCTTGGAGATAGTTGTCATCATGTCTGACGACAAAGCTGATGTTTCATCCCTGGGTTCCTTCAAAAGTCCAGCACCTATGATCAAGATGGATGGAACAAACTATGAACTATGGACCATGCAGTTCACGAGTTGGATACAATGCAATGGTAAGAAGCATATCCTTACGACAGAGGAGCCAAGTGACAAGATTGGGGCAAATGCCTCATGGGAGGCGGACAATGCATATGCACGGGTGTGTCTATCTGGGAATGTGTCAACAGAGATAACTAATGATATACCGAGTCAGCCTACTGCAAAGGCTATGTGGGACATTCTCGCGGCAACATATTCTCCGACGAAGAATGAGTCGATGATACTGCAGCTCCAACATGATATCTTCACATCGAAGTAGAATGGTCGCCCCCTCCATACCCTCTACACTTCTTTGAGGGGTATGTTTGAGAAGCTCCATATTCCCTTGACTGCCATGCCAGAGCAGCTCAAGGCATACATAGACTTTGTGATGACTGGGGTCTTTCTAGCAGCTCTTGATCTTGAGTACGATGCTGCTCGAGCCCATATCCTTACTGATTCTACCATACCTCCAATGGAGGAGGCATATCACGAATTGAGTAGGCTCTCCTTATCCTCTAGTGGAGGATCCCCACAGTTTCAAACATCTTAAGTTATGACAGCTTCCCATGGCAGGGGGAGCTCTAAATCATATCGTGGTAGGGGGGCCCGAATCGTTGCAGAGGAGGGGGTGGTCGACCCCATTAGCCATGCATCTACTGCCACAGGTCAGAGCACTCTGAGGATACATGCGACTCTAAGCATGGGTTTCCTGCTTCAGCTTGAGTTGCCTAGCATACTCAACAGGTTGGGAGTTTATCAACTGTTTCTGATTAGAGATTTGATGAACTCGTAGCATGGCTCAGGGAGATTATGCCTTCCCTTGGGTCAACCAACTCTCCTTCAGGATCCTCAGAGGTAGCTGCCTCATCATCAGCATCTACATCATGTATAACATATGCCTTTACTAGTTGTTACAGGGCAAATTTGTCACAATGGATTATGAATTCAGAAGCATCCCATCATCTCTGTGGTGATAAAGGATGATTTAGTACTTACAGTCCGACTCAATCAGGACGCTCAATAGTGATAGCAGATGTGACACACTCTCCCATTACTGGTCAGGGGGAGGTGTAGTTGACTCCAACAACGTGGCTTCAAAATGTTCTTTACGCTCATGAATTTTCTATGAATTTACTATCAATTAGTTAAATCACTGACGATTTACATTATCGTGCCATTTTTGACTCGTCTGCTCTTGTATTTCAGGACATTCTTACAGACAGGGTGATTGGATCTGGCTGTGAGCAAAGAGGTCTCTACAGACCGGTTCTTTCTCCATATGCTGGTGCTTCTTCTCTTAACACTGGATCGGTTTCTCCATATATATGGCATCTTCGATTTGGTTATCTTCCTCTGCAAAAGCTGTGTCATGTTCTTCCACAGATTTCTCCTCGTTCAACCTTTCAGTGCAAGGCCTGCCAACTTGGGAAGCATCATCGGTCCACATTCCAGAGTCGTTTGGGTCGTAGTAGTCATGGTTTGTTTGAGTTAATTCATTTTGATATTTGGGGTCCTAGTCGTGTCTCAGATCATCAGGGACATATTTTTATCTTGGTACAGGCAATGAGTGTTCAAGTTTGTCTTGAGTGTTTCTTCTTAAGAACAAGTCTGATGCTTGTCCTATTATTCAATACATTATTTTTGAAATAAGGAATATCTTTTCAGCCATTGTCAAGTTTGTACGTTATGATAATGCGCTAGAATTTTGTAGTACTCAACTTTTCCAATTTCTTAGATCCTATGGTATTATGCACCGGACATCTTATGTATATACTTCTCAACGGAATGGGGTGGCTGAACGAAAACATTGTTATCTTTTGGATGTTACCAGGAGTCTTTTGATTCAGAGCTGTGCTCCTCATTCCTACTGAGGGGATCCCGTTCTAACTGCTTGTTACCTGATAAATCATATACCCTCTTCGGTTCTGGGGGAGAAGATCCCGTTCTCGATTGTGTTTCTCGAGATGGATCTTTCTCACTTATGCATCGTGTTTTCGGATTGGTTGCATTTGTTCATCAGATGTCTCCTGGTCTTGACAAGCTCTCTCCTAAAGCTGTCAAGTGTATGTTTGTTGGATATTCCAAGACCCAAAAGGGATATCGTTGCTTCGACCTTATTCGACAAAGGTACTATGTTATTGCGGATGTCACCTTCTTTGAATCTATATTGTATTTTTCTCCTACAGGTGACAAGCTTATTCCTGCCTCTTCCTCCGATTTTGTCTACTCTAGGATCTACTACACCACTTTCATATCCACCACCACCACCACCCTCTCCTCCATCGTCACCATACTCACAACCACTACCTTCTTCACCTCCTGTCTTGCCGACTTTCTTTCCGCAGGTTTACTTGCGCCGACCTCGTGCTCATGTGCCTCCTCCGTCATCCAGCATGCCCAAGGTATGCTCTGAGCATTTGAGTTCTACTAACGACACTAGTGATTTGTGTGTGCAGCCTTAGGTGTGGTATATCTTGGTTGATATACCTTCTGAGGAGGATGAGGACCTGGTGTACCTATTGCTCTTAGAAAGCTGAGGCGTGCATGCACTATGCATCCTCTTGCTTCCCATGTTTCCCTGGCATGTCTTTTCAAGGATTTTCAGAGATTTGTTATGGATCTATCAATCATGGAGATATCGGGTCCTATCAGGAAGCATTGCAGAATAGTCAATGGCGTATGACGATGGAAGAGGAGATGGCTGCCTTACAGTCTCGTCAGACATGGAGTGTTGTCCTGGCTCCTCCAGGTGCATCTGTAATTGCCAGCAAATGTGTGTTTACTGTGAAACACCGAGTGGATGGTTCTGTGGATAGATACAAAGCCAGATTTGTTGCACGTAGGTTCACCCAGCCCTGTGGGGTGGATTACCAGGATACCTTCTCTCCAGTTGCGCGCCACTCTACGCTGCAGATTCTTATTGCTGTTATTTGTTATGTGATTGGTCGCTTTTCCAATTAGATGTCAAGAATACATTCTTGTGTGGAGACCTGCAGGAGGAAGTTTACATACAACAACCACCTCGGTTTGCTACTGAGGGAGAGTCCAATATGGTGTGTCAACTTCATAAGTCCATATATGTCCTTGAGTAGAGTTCGAAGGCTTGGTTTCAAAAGCTCTCAGAATTGATTGAACAGAAGGGGTGCGCCAGATCTACAACTGATCATTCTCTTCTTGTGAGAACCCAGAGAGGTACTGTTGCTATTTTGATTTATGTTGATGATATTATTATTACTGGCATCGATAATCTGGGCATTCAGGCAGCTAAGGATTTCCTTGGGCGATAGCTTGTGTTCAAGGACCTTGGCAAGCTACGCTACTTTCTCAACTTAGAGTTCACAAGGAATCAACAGGGTATGGTAATGTCACAAAGGAATTACACCACTGATCTCTTGTCTGAGATAGGCATGATCAGATGCAGACCTGCTACTACTACAATAGATCCTAATGCTATGCTCTATGATGATGACTCCGTGGAGGTGGACAAGAGACAATATAGAGAGCTAGCATGAAAGCTCTTGTATGTTACTATTACTAGGCTTGATATATCATTTGATGTTAATAGAGTTAGCCAGTTTATGGAGCAACCCAGGTAGGTTCACATGGATGCAGTTTGCATATTTTTGAGATATATGAAGTCTTCTCTAGGTACAAGTCTTTTATTTAGACGAGATACGTCTCTTACAGTTAATGGATGTGTAGATGTAGATTATGTCGGGTGTCCTAAGGATTGGAAGTCCACTTCAGGTTTCACTGTGTTTGTTGGTAGCTCGTTGGTTTCATGGAAAAGCAAGAAACCGATAGTTGTAGCTAGATCTAGTGTTGAATCAAAGTATAGGGCCATGACCCAAGGGAGCATGGAAATGATGTGCGTCAAGTTTGTCTAGACTGATCTAGCTATTGAGATGCCTCTTCCTATGCACCTCAAATGTAATAATTACGTAGCTCTATTTACAGAAAAATAATCCAGCCTTACATGAAAGGACACAGAACATAGACGTAGGCTGTCATTACACCCATCACTTGGTTCGGAAGGGACTTATTTCTATCTCTCATGTTGCCTTAGGCAATCAGATTGCAGATAGGTTTACCAAAGCTCTTGTGAGGGGTCCTTTTCACCGTTGTGGTTCCAAGCTGAGCATGATAGATATATATGCTCCAACTTGACGGGGAATGTTGAGATATTTATATCTCTTCGTCTTTATTTTATATTTCCCTTTCTTCTAAGGCTATGATGAATGTATATTTTCATTTCACGACTTTCCACAACGACTACGACCGCGACCGAAATCACAACCTCGTCCTCCCTGATAGCTGTATCGACCTCTGTTCCCATATGATGCATAATGAGCAGTGGTTTCTGCAGATGGTGTAGTAGAAGGATGCTTAGTAGGGGAATCGAGTTCCCGCAGAGACTAAGGATGGTCTCAATGGTGGGTAATAAATCAACTGTCAGAAATTGGTCCTTCACGAGTTTGTATTGTGGATGCAATCCATATAGAAATTGATAAACCTGCCATTCAGTGAATTCTCCTATCTGTTTATCACAACAGTAGGTTGAAAAATGAGGAGCTCCTCAAACATGCTTGTGAGAAGCCTGCAGTACTCAACAAGGCTGGAATTGCCCTATTTACCAGACTAGATCCGAGTGTATATATATGAGATACGGGATTTTGTAGTCTTCTAGGAGTGTGTGCTCAAGACTCTTACATCACATTTGCGGTTTCCTTGTAGAGAAGATTTGATGCAATGTCTGGATCAACATTGTTGGTTATCCAAGTAATGACATGACCGTTGTCAACGTACCATATATCATAGTCCGTGTCCATCTCCTTGGGCGGATCCTTAGTGAGAACATAATTCTTACGTTGACCACCAATGAATACTTTGAAGGATAGAAACCATAGTACATAATTCTCAGGGTCTTTTAATTTGATAGTAGTGCCATGTACCATCCCAGAAGAAGTCGAGTACACGAGCTTGATCTCGGCTGATGCCATGGTGATCACACAGGTCAAGAAAAAGCGACCTAGAGAATTCTTGTTGTCTTAATCAAGCATATATGTGATCTAAATCATTTTTTCAGACCCTTGGTGGATTTCTTCAGTAGTAGACATAGACAAGAAGGCACCGAGTGATGAGATTTGGTCTCTAGAGGTGACGCTAAGTCCCCTGGCAGCACCCCCAAACCTTTAGCGATGGAGCTAGGGCCTTTACGGAGGATCAGGGTGGGCTTAGAGAGTCCTGATGGTGGCACTATGTGTCCCAAAACTCGCTGGCGGCGAGATTTTGCTTGGTGGCAGCAAGGTCTTGTTTTTTGACGGCGAGATCAGGCAGCCTAAAGGCAAGACGAGGCCACCAGATGACCTGAAAGCTTCTTGGCGGCAGCAGCAATAGCCTTAGGGCTCCTGGCGGCTGCCCTAATCCTGCTGGCGATGGCGTTGGAGGAGCCATAGGGCTCCAGGTGATGGCCTGAAGCACCATGGGGTGTTGACAGCGGCAGGGATAAGCCCTTGTGAGGGCTGGAGTGCTGCGGGCGGGCGACAGCAACGACAAGGAGAAGCCCTCACGTAGGGTTTTGCAGAGGTGTATGGCTGGTGGCGGCGACACGATCTAGATCAAAACACTGGTTTAGGAACCGTTGTTCTGATACCATGTGAAAAAAACAATGAGAGAAGAAAATAGCATACTTTATTCAAGAGGTGTAGGGGTCCTTATGTAGGACGAAACTTTAGAGAGCTCAAAACTAGGAAATTACATAAGTATCCCCAAAGGGGTTACAATAAAAAAATAAGAACAGTAAATACTTTACTAACAAACATGTTTGCTTCAACAATGGGATGAATAGGAAATTCAGTCAGATGTTGAACTGTAACGAATCTCCTGGAGCTGAAAGTTTGAAGATTACTCTCTTCCTCTCAAATCTCTTAATCACAAAGGACTTTAAATTCGTTGAACTAAACTCTAAGGACCTGTTTGGTTACTGGGATGGAGTGGGTTGGAGTAACCTCTTGTGAATAGTAGCTATTTAGATGGTTATGAGGGTTGGGAGGGGATTGGAATAAAGAATGTGATGTCACCTTGATTTGTGATGGAATTCCAACCCAAGAATGTAGGGGGTACACCGGGTTACCCCGGGTAACTAGTAACCAAACGGATCCTAAAGCACTCATCAATGCATGTTATAGATTTATTAGTAAATATTGAAGGTAACACGGCGTGCTGCTAGTGCAGTACTATATATAACGATTATTGTTATCTGTCAATGAAACAAAATATTAAAATAAAATATGCACAAGTGATCGTTGTTGTAACGTGGAAATCCATTTAGGTAAAAATTACAACTTGAGTCCTCACACTGCGAGATTCCAAAGTTGTCTATGTAGACACTTCATTAACAACTTGCTTTCAACAATTAATCAGTCGCAGTACAAACATTCTTGAATATACTAGAGCATACTTCATCTTTTCTGAAGAAATGTTCACAACACATCTGGACACCAAATACAATGTAGAAATAATAGTACAGATTCTAAAAAACAGAGGATTGAATATAAATAAGATATGTATGAGTGAAAGGTCAAAGCGATCTTTTAATATATAGAAAAGTCCATATAAAAATTATTCAATACAGAGTAGAGCTTCAGTGGAGCCAACGACTTACGAGCTCTACAAATGGCATCTTTGATCGGAGTGGAGTATATTCCTTTTGTTTGCTTGATTGAAGTGCATAGGGTTTTTATTTATATGTTTAGAATAAGAGCAATGTTAACATGCTAAATAAGATAGAAATCCACAACTAGCTTCCAGAAATAACTAAACTAAATGATAAATGATGATGACCAATTAACAAAAACACTATTGATCATTTGAGTCACTTCGATCTATCAAACCAATTATTTTGGTCGATTACTTCAACATATAGATCTGGATGAGTATGACCGTGGGTGGAGTTAAATAATGATCAACCATGTAGATTCGTGTTGATTTATCAAAAATAGAATGAAAGATCACACAAGTCATAGATTGATCACACACGTTTACAACCTATGGGAATTTTGGACAGTGGTTTGATTTGATCAATTCAATCAAGATGGTTGATAGATCAAATTAACACAGCTGCTCGTTTGATGGATCAATAAGTATGATTGATGACTTTTCCTTACTGGATATAATTCATATAGAACATGAAGGGAGACAGATCGATCATTATGAAAGGATTGATCTAACATGACTTTCTGGATGAGCACAATGCAATCTTTTAGGATACTAACTATTTCTAGAAATAGGAATTCTGATAAACATTAAATTTTATTATTTCTTTAGTTGAAGGTTTTTTTGACTTTTGGCTTCGTCTTCCAGAAACTGTCGTTCTTTCTCGTGGTCTTAAGTCCATCATACTTTTTTTTCTTCATGAACCTATTTTATTTATCTATCTGCAGCTTCTTAATCGAGTTTACAAAATCGGTGACATCTTCCTGCTGGGAACAAATTCCCCATATAAATCGGATTAATGAAAAAACACCAAAGTTAGTAAGCGAATCTTGTTGTATATGTCAACACGTCAACTTGAATAAACATTCTAACAATAGAAAAATCAACTACAGATGCACGAAAATTGTTTAAGTTAAAACCTGTTATATGAGACGAGAAACCACAAGGTTGATGTAACCCAAAATCGAGCATGATAATCAAATTAGTCTTCCTTGAGGGGCTTACACAAATTCTAGCCTCTTCACTGGCACAAATAATTTAAAAGATAGGTAGTTTAAGGTAAATTTATCATCACGATCACGGAATGACACCTTGAAACTGTAGAAATTTCACAAATGTGAAGATGCCGATGTGATTTAATCTTTGATTACGTGCTAAGATGGGCCAATGGCTAGATTCTTCATTTCTTGTTCTCTTTCTCTTTTTGAATTCTTTCTTTAGTTGGATGCTGAAAGGTGGCTAAGGGTTCTCTATATAGGGATGGAGATGAGAGAATATAAAGCATTCAAGCTCTGGCTTCCAAAGGATTAGGAGTAGAGAATTTATATTCCAAAAGAATACTTGTTCTTATCAAATTAGGACCCACTTCAATGGTCAGGTGGTAGTGTAGTGTGCCTATCACCCAAAAGACCGGGGTTCAATACACTATTAGGTAGCCAACAACTAACGTAAAATATAGTGGAATCTTTCAACATGGATTTGAGCAAGAATCCATCTAGCCATCCCTAGTTAAAGTGGGAGAAAACTTTGCCAATTTTTTAATCAAATTATGACCCAACATAAATATGACTCCTTGCTATCCTATTTCAGGGTTGATTTCTCATAAGCAGGGGAGCCCATCTCACAAATGTCCCCTCACCGATGATATGAGAACTTATTCCAATTTCGTTGTGAAATAACATCTCTCAAACCTCCAAAATAGCAAAGTCTATATCATGTCAACACCATTATCATATGCGTAGATCTTATCAAGTTCAAGTTGCGTCGATTCTAGTACATCTTGGATCCAATGAATTCTGATATTGATGTCTTTTAACCCTGCATGGAAAGAAGAGTTCTTGCCAAGGTGAGTTATGTTAACTATCCAATAAATGATATACTTGTCTTGAGCAAAATTGAGTTCCTTCATGAACTACTTTATCCACAAGAGTTCTTTGCTGGTGTAGAGGCAATGGATTCTGCCTATGTAGCAAACAATGCTACACACTTTTGCAACATTAATTGCAATATATCAACACTGCCCGCATATGTCATCAAGTAGTCAGATATATAGCTTAGAGGACATTCCTTCTCTGCTCCAAAACAAAGACATGTGTTACTAGTGCCATTGAGACATCTCAAGATCCACTTAGCTGCATTCTAATATTCTTTTCCTTGATTTGAGATGAACCCACTGATAACTCGAGTAGAATGAACAATATTAGGGCTAGCACATACCATGATGTACATTAAACTACCTATGGTCGATGCACAAGGAATCATCTCTACATCTTTCTTTTAATCATTTGTCCTTAGACTATGCTTAGTGCCTAACATGAAGTATGCTCCAAGATGAGTGTTCACGGGAGTGTACTTCTCCATAATGAATATGTGAAGTACTTTTTTAATATATTTCTCTTAAGAATGAGATAATAAAGTATCCTGCTTTCTGTTACTGCTAATATTCATACCTAAAGTTTGATTTGCACGCGATGAGTTCTTCATGGCAAAGGAGTTGCTCAATTCTTCCTTCAAACTTGAAGTTCTCGAGGTATTACTGCCAACAACGATTATACCATCAATATAAATCCACAAAATGGCAATCCTTACTTGAGAATTTCTTTATGAATGCAAAATGATCTCATGTAGTTTATATGTAGCCGTAGTCCTCCACAAAAGATTTGAATTTCTTGTACCATTGTTTAAGAAGATGCTTGAGTACATACATGCTTTCCTCACTTTTCAAAATTAATTTTTCTATTTGATCACAAAGTCATCGGGTTGTGCCATGTAAATTTCTTCCTTGACATTACAATGGAGGAATGCAGTCTTCACATCCATCTTCTCTATTTTCAAGTCTCGATTGGCTACTAAATTGAATAACTCTGATGAATGACATCTTCACTGGGGGAGAGAATATGTCCTCATGAACATCTTTTATAACTACATATGGTGGATTTTGTAAAGGAATATGATCTACATAAATTGTCTTGTATCTATTCTGAGAATCTTTATCGGATCCTTTGATGCCTTGTTGATGTATTCAACATTCTTATCTTTAAAAAATATCACGTCATGGCTTCTCATAAGTTTCTTCTCTACAAGATCATATAACATGTAGCCAAACATATTCTCTATATCCCATAAAGATACTCTTTTGTTTTTTATTATGAACTTTGATCTTTCATCTGTTTGAAACATGCACAAAGATTCATTAACCAACTACTGTAATTGCTCAACAGAAACATCTTTCCATAACTAACTCTATCAGGGATATCTCCATCCAAAGTAGCATGTCGAGACTGGTTGATCACGTAAGCAACAAATTTCAAGGCTTCATCCTAAAAGGAATTGGGTAGCTTTACCTTAGAAAGTAGGCATCTAACTTTCTCCATAAGAGTTCATCTTATCAACAATGCCATTCAACCGAGGAGTTTTTGGTAGAGCCTTCTGATGTATAATCCCGTAGGCCGTAAGACATGCAATACATGTTAAAATGTATGATACTCTCCATCATTGTCGTTGCATATGCACTTCAACTTATTTCCTATCTACGAGTGCATGAAAGTCCTTGAATACACCGAGAACCCGATTCTTACTTTGATTATAAATCCACAACTTCATGAAAAAGTCATTAATAATGTGATGAAATAAAATGCACCACTAAGAGAGTTTTCTTTAGAGGAATGCATAAATCTCTGTGAACCAACTCCACTGTACTTAATGCCTACTTGGAGGGTGAGCTACTTTTGAATGTAACTCTTGGTTGCTTTCCAAAAAGTAGTGAGTGTGTCACTCTATCTTCTCTTTCTTCACATCGGAAAGAAGATTTGGTCAAGGTATACATGCCCTTCTCACTCATATGGCCAAGCCTTCTATGCCATGACTCATTTGAGTTGTCGTTATGGATCATATTCACAGGAATCTTGGAAAATGATGCCTACATAATATAAAGGTTATTGCTGCACTTGTTACCTTGAACCACAAGGGAGGTATCCTTGGTAAGCTTCCATTGTCCACCGGGAAATATGTTTCAATATCATTCATCACCAAGCTTTGCCATGGATATTAGGCTTAGATGGATATTCGGAGCATGCCTCACATCTCTTAACTTTAAAAAGATTCCAGTAGCATCCTGTGGGATGATGTCATCCATTTCAATGACATTATATACTGAGTCGTTACTCATTCTAAGGATGCCATAATTTCTAGAAGTATAAGATGTGAAAAACTCACTGTTGGAGGTCACGTTGGGTGGAACTACTATCAACTTGCAAACAAGTATCATCTCTAGACATTAACCATATTTATGTAGGAAACAATGAGCAAACCATGATCAACAACGACAAGAATATTGTCATCCTTGCCATTCTTTTCTTGTTTCTCTCATCTTTTCTCTCTTCTTTAACTCAAAAAATCTTCTCTTCTGAGTTGGAAGTAATATTTATTGATGTGATCTTTTATCCCACAATGGTGACATGCCAAATCTTTGTATTTGTATCTGCACCTGCTTCTGCTTTGACTTCCCTTATCATTCTTGAATTTTTTTCTTTCCCTTTTTTTCGTGATCATAACCTTTGATTGTGATAAAGAACCTTGAGATGTTCTTGTTATCTCTTCGTACAGAACACTAGTCTTGAGGGTGTCCAAGGAAACAACTTCAGTAGGTGTGAAGTTGTGAGAAATTTGAAATATCTCCCACTAGCATGGAAGTGTAGTGAGTAGTAACAAACCTAAAACCTCATCCTCAAATTTTATTATCATATAGAAAAAGTTGCCTGAACATTCCTTGAAATTTATGTAGATGATTTGAAACATAAGTACACTACTTGGTTTTCAACAACACCATTCTCTTTAGTAGAAACATGTTCCATGACTTGGAAGTATCTAAGTTCTCTAACTTGAACCAAAGTGTTCGTGCATGAGTGTTATTCTGCATATGATTGCACATATTCTCGTCCACAAATTACCCAATAGATCCACATATCTGCTCATGCTCAAACTCCCCTTTCGTTCGGCTATTAGATTTAGGCTTATGGATGACTGATTCTATAAGATGCATGACCTTTATAAATAACACATCTTTTATCTTATTTTTTCATAAGTGCTAGTTGACCATGTTCTGGTTGATTGACATGTGTTGTACTCCATCTTATCAATCTTGTTAGCAACTAATATATCTTCTTGGGAACGGATTCCTCGAATAAGCTGGATTTCTATGGAAAAACACAGAAGTTGATAAGTGAATAGGACGATATGTCAAACCAAGGCAACTACAATTGCAGATAAACTTTCCAATATATTTTTTTGGAGTAATAAATGTTCCAACCATATCGTAAGGGGAAAAATCATGGAGCTGATTGCAACCCATAACAAAGCAATATAATCAAATCAATCTCATGAGGGGCTTACCCGAAGTCTACCCTCTCTTTTCTGTCATAAATAATAAAAATGATATAATTTAGAGCAAACTTGTTACTGCGATAATCAATGGATTGACGTCTTGAAACTGTAGGCGTCTACAAATATGAAGATGTGGATACACTTCAATATCTGGTCACCTGTCGAGATGGGCCAATGAGCAACTTTCTCGCTGAAGGAGTCCAAGGGTTCTTTACACATGGATGGTGATGAGAGAATATCTAGTAGCCTTCAAATTCTAAATCTCAATATGATGAGGATTAGAAAACTCAATACTCACAAAAAGAATTCGTCTCCATATCAAATTAGGACCCAATGAGAATAGGACTAGTTGCTAAATTTGTAGCTATAGAATGATTATGCTTGCATTATTGGAAGATGTTTGAATAATGATCTCTAAAATATTGTCCAATAACTATAACCCCTATAATCTTTGTAATTGCACCATGACCTTATAATCTTATTCTATTTAACACATGCCCCCATTCAAGGGCTGCCTCATCTTTGGATTTTGTAAAAATTAGATTACACCATCATGCTCCTCTAATTACAAAGATGCGATGAGTTAGTGTAAATGGATACTATTTTAGTGGTCATGTGTAAAAACACCTTGTTAAGATACTATTAAAACATGCTGTGCAGATCCTGTACAAGTTATTGTAATCTCAATCCATAAATGAATAAACCTGAACAGCCCTGAAAATCCTATTTGAAAGTGGAAACCCAACAAGGAAATTGTATCCGTTGGAGAGTTACCTTTCAAGTGGTCGTTGAGGGTGCAATTTCACTCCCCTCAAAGTCCTGCTTCTGATGGTGAGATCCGGTACTCTACTTCTGAGTTTGATCACCTACGTTGGTTCTAGGCTTCTAGTTCAACAACTTCAAGAATCCAAAATCCATGGAAACGGATGAATCTGTGCAAATTCGTATCTTTGTATCGCAAAACAGATCCTGAATCCATGAATTAGGGTTGAGCGAAACCTGTATGTTTCAACGTGATTCCAGTGGTCTCTGACAATGCGACGACTCTCCTACGAGCAATGTGGATTGTGTGTGAATTTATTGGAGTTAATCTGTATTTATACCTGCCAGGTTATATCCTAAAAAATCAATTATTTCGAAACCTTGTAACTTTTGCATCTGGCATCTGATTAATATGAATCTCATTAGCAAGTTCTTGCTGTGATCGTTCCAATATAATTACATTCGTAGCAAATCTGAAGGCAGCATCAATATATGATTATTGAGCTACTTAGGTTAGTTACCTGTAAAGAGCTATCAATCCCTTTTTGACCACAACTTACACGAGTGAACGTGATGACCATGAAACCTGGGTCCATTAAATTCATCTAATCAAACCAGACTCAATGGTTACATACATGATACATGATGTGCTCTAGTTAGTTTGAATTTCATGTCATGCCACAGGATTTCTTGAAATCTCACTTTTAGCTCTTGTTACAACTCCTTATTTGTTCTTTCCTTCCGGCCAAATTTTTTAATTGTTTGGCGGCGTAGCTTGTTGCCTGTCTCCCAACGGTTTCTTTGTAATCTTGATCTATTACTTGAACTATTTGGATTGTTTGGATGCAGATCGGGAATTTGATCAGCGGCTGAAACTGTTGCCTGCAGATTGCTACCGTACAAAAACTTGTATCCAGAAAATCTAATAGACTAGTCTTTCAATCTGCGCTTCGCTGCAAAAATGTAGCTTAATCATATTTTATTATTTTTCTTAAAATTAATAGTCCATGAAACATCACATTTAGTTATGGTTGATTCAAATCCTCTATACACGATTGAATTAAGTTCCCCTATTTCATATAATTGTAATTGCGTTTTAAGTCAACTTAATTTAAAGCCCTCAATAGTAGGAAAATAGAGAAATTGACAGTCAAAATTTTTCCAATTCATCTAATATAGTGTTCATAACTTTCAGATGTACGTACAAATTTAATTTATTGATTTTATACATATTGATACTTAGGATCAAATCATTTTTAATCACATTTTACAAATTTTTAAAACTTTACTACGATGCTTATAAAAATTATCTGTCATGAATATATATTTCACAATATAATACCATAAAGAAAATAGAAAACTTATTGCCTTTAGTTTTTATAAATATATCCTTGTAGCATGCATTCTCATATATTATTAGTTAATTTGAAAATAATTTAGGTAATGATTATAGCTTATTAATTTATAAAATTATTATTGAAAAAGAATGTAATGGGTGATAAATGGAGAATACAAATGTAGAAGGAAAGAAAAGGAAATTAAGAGCACGAGAAAGACAGAAAGCTATAGAGAGTAATAGTTATATTATGTTGACTATCAGAGAATTATTCGTAATATTATACAAAATATTTATTAATTTGAATTCGTATCAAGCACTATTTAATTTATAGTGATTTAATCAGAATATAATGATTTTACAAAAATCTTAATTTCAAAAGTTCAATATCTTTAATAATTGATGTACCACAAATAAATGCAGTTATACTTACCAATACAAACTATAGATGAATTTAGGAAAAGTGGATATTCATTCTCTATATAAATATCTGTGCTTTTAATTTTTATAGATATATCTACGAAATTTGAAGTCTCATATGATATCGGATAATTATTTGAAATATTGACATCTTATTACTTGGTAAATAAATAATGTAAAAAATGCATTGGATGTCATGTGGAGACTTCAAATTCAAAGTCAGAGGGAGAGAGAACATGAGAGAGAAAGTTGCATGGGATGAGGCTCTTTAAAAAAATTAAAAAGGGTGGTGAATATTTTAGGGAGAGAGAGAAAGGAGAAAGAAGGGAGAGGGAAACCGAAATCAGGGAGAAAATGGGAGAGCGTGAGAAAGAGAGAGACACACCAATAGTATAGAGACTATAGAAACTTAAAAACAAAATGGAACGAAAAGAGGAATCTAAGAACATACCAATAACTCCACTTAGTTTGATTACATTGCTGATAGAAGCACATCAAACTTCGATGAACAACAACTTTGACGAAGCTAACAAATCTAATTAAACCCAAGCGTAGATGGGCAAAATGGAGAACAATACATATTTACAAAATGAACAACAAATAATAATTCATACTTGACTTAATTTCTTGAGAAGTCACCACACTTCAACAATCTTACAGATTCCCTGATGAAGCAAATGAACAGATCAAAAGAATTTGTAAATAATCTCCCAAAAGCTTAGAAGAATTGAAGTAAGAAATTGTAGCAGATTAGAAAGCATAAATTGTACCAAAGCTGAAAGCGGGGCGGACGGATAGATATCATGTTTTTTTGAAGAAGGAAGTTCAAGAGGCAGTAATGATATGCGTGTTAAACACACACCCGCATTAAGGGAAACCCATCCCCTAACATGAAAAATGTCAAAATCTATTTCCTGTGTAAAGTCAACAAGAAATAGACGCTTACCATAAAAAAAGGACCTTCTCGGAGAAGCCTTAAGGAAAAGGAGGAACATATGCATGGAGCACCACGTGCCATTATGGACACAACATCCTGAAAAAAAAAGAATCGAAGTACTCTTGTGTAGACCAATAGTCAAAATCGAGCAAAGCATCTCTAAGATGATCCACTCTTGGCATGATCCGAGGAAGAAACTCAGCTTTAGTAGTATTAAAAGCTTTCTTGAGAAATAACCGCACTTCAACAATCTTACAGATTCCCTGCTGAATCAAATGAACAAATCACAAAATTTTGTAAACAATCTCCTAAAAGCCCAGAAGAATTGAAGGGAGAAATTCCAGCAGATTAGAAAGCATAAGAAAGTTGTACCAAAGGTGAGGGCAGGGTGGACGAATAGATATCATTGTTTTTTTTTGAAGAAGTAAGTTCATGAGGTGGTAATGATATGCATGTTAAACAGACGTCCGCATTAAGGGCAACCCATCCCTCAGCACGACAAATGCCAAAATCTATTCCTTGCGTAAAGTCAAAAACAAATAGACACATACCATCAAAAAAGGGCCTTCCCAGAGAAGCCTTAAGGAAAAGGAGGAACACATGCATGCATCACTGTGAATCCGCTATTCATCATCTCAATATATTAATCTTAACAAAATCCTTAGGTAAAATCTCAATAAATGTCCATAAAAGCAATAAATTAATAAAATAAATCTTATAAATAAAATACACTAATTATTGTATATCATATTGTATAAAATAAATTAATAAAAAAGTTGCAAAGTAAAGGAGTTTTTTCACCTATAAATAGCCCAAAACTTCATGAATTTTAAATAATTTAAATTTAACTCCTTTTGTCCAATTTTTTCTCTGACTAATTTATAAAAATGTATATAAAAATATAAAAATACAAAAAATGCAAAATAAAATTCACCTCAAATAAATACTCCTAGATTTCAAAGAGAAAGTCGTAAAGTCCAACTTCTCGGTTGTATTCCCGCTCTGTATGAACTCTAAAATCACCAAACTCACTTTTAAGGTTTGAGTTAGAAAATTATCTATTCAATGAAAGTGGTTTCATTAAAATCGGAGATCGTTTGCAAAATATAGGTTTTGAGAACTAGGTGTACATTTTGTATCTCGTAAATATTCTTTCTTTATTCAATTTTATTCTATTAATCATAAAAAATCTAAAAAATCATTTTTGTATTTTATTTTTAATATTTTATTTTATTTTTATGTTGTAAATATATTTTATTAAAAATACAAAAAATTAAAATTGGAAAAGTAGGAAAATGTGTACATATTGTTTGTCTTGTTTTGTAAGTTCTCCACTTTTTTTCTCCTCTTTCTTTTATTGTATTTTAGTACATACTTTATTTTATTTTCTTTTCTTTATTTAATTTTTATTGTCTATACTAACTCCCATTCCACTCCATCTCCTCCACCATTTTCTTATAATCTCTATTCACCTCCACCAATTTTTTAAACCTCCCATTCAACTCCATCATCCCACCATCTTTTTTAACATCCATTTTCTTCTCTTTTTATACATTTCATTCTCCTCATATTTGCCATTAATCCACTTTTATGCGAGAGAAAATTGAGAGCTCCGACCACTCGTCTCAGTGACAACGAACGTCGAATTAGAGCGACGACTGACCTCCTCTCCGGTGAGATCTATTGGCATTCTGGTCAACATTACAACTGACTCTGCATGCTGCTCGAGCTCATCGCTCGTCGACGATTCGAGCGAGGACATAACTTCTCGTGAGCACACCATAGGCGATCGCTTCCATCGTATGTAAGTCTCCTTTTCAATTTTTATCATCGTTTTTATGTTTTTTTATTTTGTCACCACATCATGTCACACCATTGTCACTTTCATTTGTTCATTTTGTATCATATCACAATCGAACCATCTTCTTTTTATCTTTTTTTAATATTCTGAGTATTTCATTTTTAAGAAAACTAAAAAATAAAAAATTTTAAATTAAAAAAACCAATCACCCAAAAAAGAAAAAAAAATAAAAATGGCAGCAGGTGGCTGGCCCCCTGCCACTGTCGCCGCAGCTCCTTTAGCCTCCTGGCTGCACCACCACCACCAAGCTATCGCCGTCGCGCGACCCTCTACGCCACCGCCTCCAGGCTGCGCCACTACCACAAAGCCATCGCCGCTCCCCCCTCCCTGCGCAGCTCCGCCCGCGGTGACCCGTATGCGGTCCGTCTCGCCACACCGCCGCCTCCCTGTGCGACCCTCCACCTCCGACTTCAAAGAAGGAGAAGAAAAGGTCCTTTTCATTTTTTATTATTTTCTGTAAAAATTGCAGTGTTTATATTTTAAGTTTCTATTATTACAAAAAGATCTCTGTACATAGTTGTTTCTATGTTTTTAAATTTCTAAATTGCACAAATACTCCTACATTTGCATGTTAATTGGACATCTACTTTGTATCATTTTATTTAATGAAAAGTATCACATTGTTGAGCAACTAAATGTCTATCATTTGGATATTTATTTAAGTTTTTTTAGCTTTGGGTAATTAATTAAAATTGTTTTGTGAAAACTTGTATATTTTACCCAAACAGTGGTCTTAATTTTATATTTAACTCACGATTTCTTCAAAAATTCCAAACAAATCAGAAATGATGCTTTGAAACATGGTTTAACTAGTATCCAAATTTCATATTAATTGGAGTTCTCTTGTGCCTAAATAAATTATAGAGTGATTTTTTATATGATTTTAAATTAAATCCACAGACATTATTTTAAAAAATTCTAGCTCTCCTGAATTTCAGATATAAATCTCTTTTTGAGATAATTCGCTCTCTGGATGACTTGATAATGCAGATTTATTAGGAATTAAATACTCACTGTCACTCTGTTTTCATTAAAAATCCATAAAAAATTCATATATTCTCATAAAATTAAAAAAAAAACTATTGTAGCCTCATTGCATCATGTTTAAGTTTTAGTAAAATTCTCATGATTTTTGTGTTCCGTTTGTGTGAAAAAGTGAGTAAAAACCCATAAAAAGTGTGCATTTCATTTTTGCATTATAACCCGTAAAATTCCAAAAAATATATGCTGCATTCATCAATGAATTAGGTTTCTAGGAAAAATATAATTTTGCTAAATTGGATTAATTTCACATTAAAATTAATTTAGCTAAGTTGTGTGTTTTCTTATTAACTTGATTCACCTGCATTTTACATTTGCATTCATTTAGCATTAAAATAATAAAAAAACCATTTGGAAACCTAGACCTAATTATTCTGAATTAACTTTAAGTTGTTCCTTTAACCCCAAATTTGCTTGGGATATAAATTTAAGCCGATTCCTCTTCACAAAGACATTTGATTCGGTTCTGCATGATTCGTTAAGTACCCGTATTACGAGTACAAATTATGTCATGTATTTAACAACTCGTCATATGACAAACGACTTAGGGTTTAGTTTAGAAAATTTGACTAGGTTTTCTCTCACTCGGATAGTTTAACCCCCGAGCCACCTTCTAATTAATCCATTTTTTTCTCAATCATTTTCTGCTTATTTTGTATATATTTTGTTATTTCTCTCTCTAATAAAAGTTTTATTTTCTTTGCGAGGGCCCGGTGAACTTGGAGTGCATCAGAGGTTAATGGACGTGACACACGTTGATTGCTGAAGAGCGATGAAATTTAATTTATTTTTGAAGGCATTTTTGTATATTGTGTTGTAATAATTTAGGTAATTCCCCCTTTACAACGACTCTTTTTTGAGAGCTTGCGCTTATATCAAGACTGGACATTTGACCCGTCTGTGGTCGTGTGGTTGATTGACGCAAAATAGGACTTGCACTCGCGACTTTTAGAGCATTTTTACTAGAATATTTTTATTGCTTGTGCTTGTGATCTTTAAGACTACACATCACATTTAACGAGATGCATTAGACCGCAGAGCTATTCGTCCAAATTAAAATATTCACCACTCACTAATAGAACTGCCTGTTTAGGAACAGTTTTCTCGTTTGCATTCATATATTATAAAATTTCAATTCTGCGTTGCATCCCACATGTAGAGCGCGAGGATCACTGTATGTCTTCTGAACTGGGCATGCATAATTGATTTCACAATTTACATCGATTTTTCTCGACTCCCTCCCCTTTGATTTTTGAAACTTAGTTTAAAAGGAAATCAGGACTGATCATTAGGTGTGCCTTTTTTGGTGGATTAATCAAGTGATAACCGAACTTAAAATCAGGACTGCTTATCAGATTTGACCAAAAAATTTGACTAAAATTAACACTTGTTTTTAGAAGAGCAAAACCCTCATTATGCTTGTGCTATTGTGATTGTTGATAGGTGACAACACATCCCCAAGATAGTGTCCAATAAGACTTGCGTAATTTGATGTATATCTTGATTTGTCACCTAATTAAAATCGCAAAGATAAATTGTCGGACTCTTGCGTCTGTCATTGTATTGAGTAGGTGAACTCCGGGTTTGCTCTTGTGTTTTGTCTGTTTATGTGATATTCGGTGCACCTGCACACTTTCTTCCTCGATCCACTTCATTCTTCCATCTCTCTTCAATGATGTCAGAATATTGGTCATCATATCCAAGTCACTCTTCTTCGACCATATTCCAACCATCTCCACCCTCTTATTCCTCCTCATATACACACCCCGACTGCAAGTCGGAACTCCGAGTTCTCAGCAGTATCCTCCAACTGAGCAGACTTCTCTCATGACGTGTCATGAGAATTTATTGGAAGATGACATTTCTAGAACAATCAAGAGTCCAGATATGAAAGTGGATCATGGATTTCACAGATTGAATTTTGAAAACCCAGAAGACACCAAATTAACCACATGTCATGTACAACTGGAGTTCCTTCTACCTCCCTCTTCTACTAACCACTTTCCCTCCAAACTTGAGTTCGTACATTCTCTATTTCTTCTTCACCTATCAAAAAGACCAAAAAAGTTGAAAAAACCGAAAACACCATAAAAATTAAAAACACCATTAAATTTGTAAAAAAGGCTTGGACATTATTTTATGTTGTGTCGAGACATGTTCCACTCTTCGGTGAGGGTGGGCCTCGACTTGAGTAGCGAATTAAAGATAGGCACACGGTAGTGTAAAATCAAAATTTTTTGTGCCCTTCGTAATTTTAGGCTATACATATCTTAGAAGATTCACACATCTGATAAGATTCATAATGAGACACACATAGACACGTACTACTTAGATCAAATTAACTCAATTCTTCCCCGCTAATAATATAATATTTAGGTGCGATTTTCTCAATCTATATGCATTTAGTGTCTAAAATTTACAAATTTAGAATTGCATACCACATGGAGAGTGATGAGAGTCACTGTAAGTATACCTTCTTCTGAGCATGCACCATTATTTCATGTTTGCATTTTGATTTCTGATTCCTCTCTTATTTTACAACTTAGGATAAAAAAAGGAATTGGGACTGAATGTTAGACGTGCCTTGTTGTGCTCAGACTAAATTTCATGTGACAATCTAACTCTAAAATTGGGCCTGAATTGAGAAGGTCGATTTAAAAAAATAGAATAAAAAGAACCTTGTTTACGGATGCGTAAAGCCTTCATTATTTGATTTACCTATGACTGAGAGAGAGAGACGACACTAAGATAGAGCCATGCCGGAATTTTCATATAGACTACTAGTTCTATAAAAATGATTAGCCACTTTTCAGTGAGGATCTATGGGAAGTCGATAAACGGTCCAGATTTCCTTAGCAGAATGGGAAGTTTAGAGGACGCCTTTTAAGGCTTTGTCCTCAAGAAACGGGTAGCGTTATTTATACGATCCACATTTACTCCTATACTGGGTAAAAGTGGGCGCAACTAGTCGTAGGAATCAGGAAAGTCTATAGAGAAATACAAGCACCTAACAACTCGTTAATCTTTTAAAGACTTGCATTTATCACCAACTAAAATTGACTAGATCATTCGGCCGAACCTTTATGGCCATCATGTGTTTAGTTGGTGAAATTGAGGTTTTGAATTGTGTGAGTTTACTCCGCACATTTACTTGCATCGTAGATCTAGCATCATTAAATATCGTGTTCTAAACGGTTCTTTTGAAATCGAAGGTGGCTAATTAGGGGGATATTTATTCGGACTTTGCGAATCTCTCATTGAATCCTCTAAGAAGTACGTCTTCAAAGGTTCAAGCGCAACTTGGACCAACCTGGACTCATGACCCTCTTAAGCACATGATCACTCACTTGGGATGGTCACTCTAAAATCATTCCCGTTCTCTCCTCCCACCTTACCAAGGAAGACCTTCGCCTCGATAAGAATATCTTTATTCCTAAATCCCCCTCTAACCAAGGCCACATAGTTGATTCAGGATTTAAAGAAGATTCAAGTAAAATGCCTCCAAAGAAGAGAGAAGAGGAAGAAGAACACCCCAAAGACTCCATGGGAATGGTACTGGCCAGATTAGCTACATCTGAGCAACAACACGCATTACTCAGAGCTCAGTTAGGACAACTCATTGTTGGGGTCGAACCACCAATGGATGCGACGTATAACCCCGGACTGTACAGAATTCAGAACTATATAAGTCCCGAAGAACGCAAGGTTGATTTTGAGTTGAAGCCGCAATTTCTAAACTTGTTGCCACATTTTGATGGGAATGCTTCTGAGGAGCCATACACATTCCTAAGGGATTTTGAGCTCATCTGTGCTAAGCTCAGACATCCAAAGTTTAACCTGGATTATATTAGGCTCACAACCTCCCATTTGCCTTGGGTGGCAAAGCTGACTACTTGATAAAGAACTTGGGAGTTACAATCACCACTTATGCCAATTCAATGACCTGTTTATGAAGAAATTCTACCCCTGAGTAGGACTAACACGATGAGGACGCACATTACGAGTTTTTCCCAATTACCCCATGAAGCTGTTATGTGATACATGGGAAAGGTTCAAGGATATCCTGCAGAAGTGTTCCTATCATGGATTAGATGACAACTTCTTGGTCCAGTCGTTCTTCACTGATCTCAACCCTAAGATGCAGGGTTTAGTGAGCGGTGCTTGTGGAGGCATCTATACATCAGGAGGATCAGATACCGTTTGGAAGTTATTCGAATATATGGTTGAAACCAGCCTCTCACGGATGACCAGCAGGACCTATATATTTTCCCCCAATTCACTCTCATATGGAGGGGGAAAGTCAGCGGTAGTTGATATCTCTCAGGATGTAATCCCCAGCATGGGGCCTATACAGTAGTCAAGAGGATTGACAAGAGGATCAATGAGTTACATCGGAGCGTCTCTAAGATTTCAAAACAAAAGGAGGAGTTGACTGAGAAGGTATCTAAGATAAGTATTTCCGTCGTGACTGCACCCGTTGTTCCTGTTTAGCGAGTTCACCATGTTCAGGAGCAGTTGGTGTCAAGGAAACCCCATCCGTGGAGCAGGACCACTCCTACACCCACTCTTTCCAGTAGCCCCCTCCATCAACAGAGACAGTTCAGGAGGAGCCTCCACCGGCTTGGGAGGTGAATGGAGTATGGTATGCTCTGGACCCTGCCCGGAAGGGAAGTATGGGGACTGATCGACCTACCAGCATCCCTTGATCTTTCACAACACCGCATTCACCTCCCTACCACCTCCTTCATAGCAGAGCCCTGGATTCCAGCCACCCAAGCAGTAGCAGTAGCAGTACCACCAGTATGTGCGACATGGCCATTACCAAGCGGGCCAGCAGGGCCTGCAATTTCAGTAGACACCCAACAGCAACAGCAGCAGAGGCAGTACCCTGGCCAATAGGGTCAGTCTTTCCGTTATTCTTCCCAATCTTATCCCGTTCCTTCTTTCCTAGTCCCGTGGACATACAACAGATACTCGACGAGTTCTGTTCCTACAAGAATGAAATACACGACTTACGGGTGGATGTCAACTGCCTGTCTAGATGGCGAGACGAGCAGTCTGCACCCTCTACCTCAATCCCAACAAAAGTTCAGGCTAACCCCAATAGCGTCAACCAATCTGGTTCTTAGCAGTACTTTGGCCAGGTATAATATTCAGCATCTTCTAGATCTGAATTTGAGATTATTTTGTGTGACGAGGCTAATCACATTTCACTCAGGAGAAGAAGGATCGTGACTGTACCGGACTGGATGAGTGACATGAGGAGGGGCATCTTCAGAGCTCTACTTGAGGAGTCTTCAGAGGACAAGGAGGAGAGGCAACATCCAGAGCCCCATCGACACCATTTGAGGATATCTACTCAAGGACCCAAGAGGAGAAGGAGAGCACGTCTGCAGCATCGGCAGCACGGATATACTTCTAAGTTATGAAGGGCCTTGCACTTCCGATTGTGGCGGATACCACTTCTGCTTCTATTCCACAACCTATTGTAGACAATTTTGATTTTGATTCCATGTTGCACCAAAAAGATTCATGTATGAAGGACTTTGTTTCCGTTAATGCCAAGACTAATCTTTTAGTTCATGATTCAGATTTTTCATCTTTTGTTTCTCTAGCTTCAATCCCTTTCCCCCATGATCATACGGCAAGAAAGTGCATCAAAAACATTCAGAAAGATGACACCGATATGGAAAGGTTTTGTAAAGAAAATATCATTGTAAAGGTACCATTTGATGAGACTATGGCTAACCGTCCTGCATTTCAGAAATACCTTAAGGTGAGATGCACACGTACTAGGGTTAGCATGAAGAAAAAGAATCAAAATGTGAATACACACATCTTGTCAGTAGCCACAACATATTGTCTCAAGAATCAGACATTGCCTAGGAAAAAGAGAGACATGGGTACTCACTATGTGGAGAGTTATATTGACGACATTGCATTGGCATGCACAATCTTGGATAACGGTTCTTCCATCAACTTACTTCCCTTAGCATTATATCAGAAATTGGAGTTGGGACCACTTTGCAAATCCAGAGCTTTACTCCAATTTGCAAATCGTTCAGTGAAGAGACCTAAGGGAGAAGTGAAGAACATTGTTATCTTGATTGAGGGGCAGAACTATTCGGTTGACTTCACAATCTTCGACATGGAGACCCCCAATCATTGAAGGTAATCTCAGATCATTTTCGAGCGGTCCTTCCATAGGACTGCATGTATAGCTTTCGATTATGTACGAGAATGATGAAGTTCCGTTCTCCAAGCGAAGAAGCGAACCTTGAGATGAAGCAAACCAAGTGTCAGCGGTCCGATTCAGAGAGAAGTACAGAGTAGTCATCTTCAGAGGCAGATTGTAGAATGATTAGCACCGTTGAGATTTGGAGTCAGGTTCCTTCAGGATAGAGCGAGACCCTTTCATCTGGAAAGGATATAGTGCATTATGCAGTTTGTAAGGTGTTTCCTGATCTGGTTAGAGATGCATATACCTATTCCCATGATGATGTAGAAATCCATCTGGATCATCCCCTTTGGAATGATCATGGGACATAGATGATGAGTCGGACATAGCTTTAGCTGAATTACCCCTCTTTGGCGATCCAACTCCAGATACTTTTGAGTTGGTGAGGAGTACTACACAGTCGAGCCCACCTTCATGCAGCACGGAACTAGATTCATATTCAATTTAGCTAGATTTGCTTGATGATACTACATTGCCAGAACTAAAATCACTACTTCTACACTCAAGTATACCTCTCTTGCAGGACCCAAAGAGAGATATAATGTTATCATTAGCTCATACTTGACTTTAGAACACGCGTCTAGGTTGTTAGAAGTCTTAGAGTGGAACCACAAAGCAATAGGTTGGATAGTGTCGGATCTCGTGGGGATCAACCTCACTCTCTGCTCGCACCATATTTTTACTAAGGATAATGTGAGACCTTCCCGTGATATCCAGAGGAGACTTAACCCCAATCTACAGGAAGTAGTGAAGAAAGAGATTGAGAAATGGTGCAAGGCAAGGTTTATATACCCTATTTCTGACTCCAAATGGATGGCCTGATGGCATGATCTTTGGGATAGTCTCTGATCCCTTGGAAACCAATCAGAGTATAGAGAATCAGACGTCTCAACGGGTCCAACTTGTCCCAAAGAAGTCAGGTATTCAGATGGTGACCAATGACGAGGGGGTAGAGGTCGCGACACAAGTACCCACGTTGTGGCACGTTTGTGTCGATTACAAGTGCTTGAATGCCACAACCAAGAAAGACCACATTCCCTTGCCTTTTATGGATCAAACTTTGGAGAAACTCGTAGGGAAAAGAGTTCTTCTATTTTCTTGATGGGTACTCAGGCTACAACTAGGTAGCTATAGCTCTTGAGGACCAAGAAAAGATTACATTCACATGTCTATTGGAGACTTACGCTTTCAGGCGCGTGCCATTTGAAATTTGCAATGCCCCGAGCATTTTTCAATGGTGCATGATCTCCGTATTTACCGAGATGGTGGGAGATTTTCTAGAAGTGTTCATGGATGACTTCTTGGTTCATGATGATTCCTTTGATACATGTTTAGCGCACTTAGACCGAGTCCTCAAGAGGTATAGAGAGGTGAATCTGGTACTCTCCTGGAGAAGAGTCACTTTATGGTGACATAGTGTATCATGTTGGGGCATGTCATCTCCAAAAGGGGAATGGAGGTTGACCCTAGCAAGGTGGAGGTGATCAAGAAACTCGATCCACCTACCAACATGAAGTTAGTGAGGTCTTTCTTAGGGCATGTAGGATTCTATAGGAGATTTATTCAGGATTTTTGAAGATTTCCCACCCACTGACATAACTCTTAGGGAAAGACATAGAGTTTGTTGTATATCACATGTGTCTGGAGGCGTTTGAGCCCTTGAAGATGAAGATTTGTGCCTCACCTATCCTACAAGCTTTTGACTGATCTTCCCCTTTGAGATCATGACTGACACTTTAGATTTTGCTGTAGGAGCTGTGTTCCGACAATAGCGAGAAGGGATCCTATTTGCGATCTACTATGCGAGTAAAGTATTAGATCCTACATAGAAGAATTACACCGTGACTGAAAAGGAAAGACTCATTGTAGTATGGGCCCTTGAGAAGTTCACGTCGTATATTTTGGGCTCTGAGGTGACAATCTACACTGATCACACAACCATTCGATATTTAATGGAAAAGAAGGACGTGAAGGCGCATCTTCTTAGGTGGATTTTACTCCTCCAGGAGTTTAATTTGGAGATAAAAGATTAACCTAGAGTGAAGAATGTTGTGGCTGATCATCTTTCTCGGATTGAGCTTAAGGATTCTCTTGATTATGAGAGGATTAGAGAGACCTTTCCAGACGAGTCAATTTGTATTATTGACTCACTCCCATGGTATGCCAACATGGTGAACTATCTTGTCTCCAAGCAGGTTCCCCATGATTGGACTAGGAGCAACATTGACCAACTAAAGTCGGATTCGAGGAGATACCATTGGGGCGATCCATTCCTTTTCTTCGAAGGGCCGGATTGTGTTTGGAGAAGGTGTATTCCTCAGGAGGAGTAACAGAGTGTCCTCACATATTATTATTCACTTGAGGCTAGAGGACACCATTCGGCGAAGAGAATCGCTCACAAGGTACTTCAATGCAGTGTTGCAAAAGTCGGCCGACTAGGCCGATTAGTTGGCCCGACTATGCGACTTGGGGGGGTGCCTGACTTGAATAGGCCAAGTCGGCTTATAGTCGCTCTAGCCCGACTAGGCGGGCGTATAGTCGGTCTAGGAAGCCGATTAGTCGATCGATATCTGCATATAGGATCCACGATCAGATCCGATTAATCTCTGCGTAATGACTTGCCCTCCAGTCTCGGCAACCCGATACCCTCGACCCCCCGACCCCTCTCTCGATACCCTAGCGCCCCGACCCCGCGCCACTGAGTCGCCGCTCACCGACGCCACCTTTAGGCCTCGCCGCCCCCACCGCCTCCAAGCTCCAACACCTTGCCAGCCCCATGCCGCCAACGCCTTGCCACGCCCACGCCTCCTGCGCCTCGTCACCCGTACCTGTAGGTTAGCTTTTTTTTTTATTTTGGCTTATATTTCGTTTTCTCTTCTACTTTTTCATAGGTTGATAATGTTAGCAAATATGAAGTAATAATGTTAGGTTATCTTCTCTTCAACTTTTTTTGCTTAGGTTGATCTTATAAGTTAACATGTTGTTGCTTAGATTTGCTTAGGTTGATGTTGAACTTAGATGTTAACATGTTATTGTTACTTGTTAGCCAATAACAATGTTAGGTTAGGTTTTCATCTTTTTTTATTTTTCTTAGGTTGATTTTATTTGTTATTCCAAATGGTTAGTTAATTTAGATACTTGTTGTTAATTTAGATACTTGTGTTTGATGATTAGTAATGTGTGAGTTTGTGACTATGTAGATGGATACACCTCCCGCAAACGTCGCTTCTGGTAGCGACTCGTCTTTTTACGTGCCGCCAGGATCAACTGATCCTGCATGGCAATATGGTTATCTTTCGAACCGTAAATATCCTAATACATTTACTTACAGATTGTGCAAGAAGGTTGTCAAGGGAGGTGTGTACAGGTTCAAGCAACATCTAGCACACCGTAGAGGCAACGTGGCTGCATGTCCCAAGGTGGATGATGATACGAAGAAGAAGATGATCGCATATCTTGATGACGTTGCAAGGAAGAAGAGCTAGAAAGCCATTGATGTTCAGGAGCTGAGAGAGGATGTTGATATCACTAGAGATGCGGGTTCGGCGAAGAGATCACGAGTATCCGACTCGTTGGAGCAGGATGTCGCATTGGAAGGATCATCACGTCAGATGACCATAAAAGATGCATTCTCCAAAGAGCATCGTGATAGGGTCACCCCGTATATAGCCAACTGGGCTATACATCGGCGATTCCTTTTAATGCACTAACGACGAAGCCCTTCATGTAGATGGTGGAGGCGATTAGGAAGTATGGGCCTGGACTAAAGACTCCCATGAGGTACGAGCTTAGTGGTCCACTTCTGAAGGATGCGGTGAAGAAAATGCACGATGACTTGCAATGTCATCGTGACACGTGGAAGTCTACAGGATGCTCTTTGATGATTGATGCGTGGACGGACATGCGTGGAAGAAGCATCATCAATTTTTGTATTAATTGCACCTTGGGGACTTCATTTTTGAAGTCCATAGATGCCTCAAATGAGGCCCACACTGCGGAATGCATCTTTAAGATGGTGGATGAGTGTCTTAATGAAGTGGGCATAGATAACGTGGTTCAGATTGTGGCAGATAATGCATCTGCCAATGTAGTAGTGGGATGATTGCTGCTCACCAAATATCCACGAATTTGGTGGACTCGTCGCGCACTCCCTTGATCTTGCTTTGGGGGAGATAAGAAGAGAGACGAAGGTGAGGAGTGCAATCACAAAGGCAAAGAAGCTTACGGTGTTTATATACTCTCACACCAAAACTCTAAGCTTGATGCACAAGTTCACCAACAAGAGAGACATTGCAAGGCCTGGCCAAACAAGATTTGCAACCACTTTTCTTACTCTTGAGAGCCTGAATGAGAAGAAAGACAAGCTTAGATTGATGTTTTCCTCAGAAGAGTGGAGGAGCTGCGAATGGTACAAGACCAAGAAGGGAGAAGCAGCGAGTTCTATTGTATTCAACCTTACATTTTGGAACCACATTGCACACGCCGTCCGAGTTTTCACTCCATTAGTTCGTTTATTGCGTGTTGTTGACGTAGATCGACGTCCATTTATGGGCTTTGTGTACGGAGGGCTTGAAGATGCCAAATGGGAGATAATTGCATCATTCAATGGCATAGAGTCCTCTTACAATTTTTTTGTGGATGTTGTTACCTCCAAGACCAAAGGGAGGCTCAATACTCCATTGCATCTAGCGGCTTATTACTTGAACCCATTTTTCTTCTACACCGATTCTCGTGGTGATCCGGATGTTGTGGTGAGGAGAGGGTTTAAGGAGTGCATGGAAAGATTTTATCCATATTTGGATGTACAAGATGCAATTACCAGGGACGAGCTTCCAGCTTACGGACTTAGTCGCGGTGATTTTGGCAAGCCTTTAGCTGTGAGACAGAGGATGACGAATGACAACAATTATGCCCCAGATATTTCATGCTGGAAAATTCTCTCTTTGGTAATATTATATTATAATTATATTGACGAATTATCTATTTAAATAGCTAATTGGTGGTATGATCATGGAGATGACACACCTCATTTGAAAGCCATGGCCATCAAGATCTTGAGCTTGACGTCTTCATCCCGCGGATGTGAGTGTAACTGGAGTACATTTGACTCGGTAATGACTCCTTTCCACCCACCAAATTTGATTACTAATAGTAAAATATAACGTAGTAATTGATATAAATTTAAAATTTGTATTTTGATGTTCAGATCCATACCAAGAGGAGGAACATATTGGAGACGAAGAAGCTGAATGATCTTGTGTATGTTCGTTTCAATTCAAACCTGCGGGAACGTCGAGTTGAAAAAGAAAAAGATCCTCTCTCATCTCATTATCGTGCATACGTGGCTGAATGGACTTGAGGTGTCGATGCTCATGATGAGGAGGTTTTTCCAGGTTCCGGATTGACATGGGGTGCTGTAGCACATGCTAGTGGTGCTGAAGAGAATTTGGAACCGAGAAGGAGCCAGCGAGTTGACAATAGTAAGGGAGCTTCATCTTCAAGCTCCAATGCGACACCGATGAATGAGAACGAGGAGTTACATCTTGACGATATAGAAGAAGAAGAAGATGATGATGATGACGAAGAAGAAGAAGAAGAGATGGACTTGGATAATGACATTGAGGATTAATTCGATTGACTTGTCTTCCTTTCCACTTGTATTATTTTTTTGGACATGTTGTATGTGTTTTTGAACATTTGCTTGTGTTATGTACCAAACATTTTGAATATTTTATCTTAACTTCCTTCATTTTTTATTCTCTTGTTATAATTTCTTAAGCTCTTGAAAATATTAAATTTGCTAAAATTATGAAGATAAATGATAGTATATGTATTAAAATTTGATTTATATATTAAAAATAATTAAAAAATCAAAACCGACTAATGCCCGACTAAATCCGATTACTCTCCCGACTACCGATTAATCCTTAGTCAGTGACCCTGCCGACCGAGTACCGACTGCCGACTTCTGCAACCTTGCTTCAATGTGGATTGTATTGGCCGACCTTGTTTCGAGATGCTATTGATTTTGTCCGGATTTGTCAAAGGATGGGAGGGATAGTTGGATAGAGAAATGAGATGCCCATGCATCCGATGATTATTTGTGATGTCTTTGATGCATGTGGCATAGATTTTATGGGTCCCTTTCCCAACACCCAAGGACATGAGTACATCTTGTTGGTGGTTAACTATTTATCTAGATGGGTGGAGGCTATTGATGAATCCATTAACATTCTTTTTGCATTGTCTTAAAATCCTTAACAAATACTTGTAAATATTCATTAATTTCCATCTTTTAATAAAGTAATATTCATGAATAAAAATGCACTTTTATGCATTAAAATCATGTAAAGAAATAAAAGAATAAAAATAAAGAAAATAAAAAGAAGGTAGACTGTAGATATGTATATATGTACAATATGACTTAAATAATATAAATATAGCTGCAAGATATATTTATAACCTAATCCTCAAGACCAAGGCAACATGAATTGGTCGACAAATAAATAAGTAGGGGGAGATAAGGAAATAAAACAATAAAAAATAATTAATTATTCACTTTATACACTCTTCACTATTTATCAAATAATTATCCAATCTTCAATGATTTTTAATTAATTCATATGGATAATTTTTTACCAAATTCTTTTCCTAATTATTTCTAAAAATATATAAAATATAAAAATAAATTAAAAAATATTATCTTGTATATATGTCAAGCAATCCAACTAATAATTTACCAATTTCTCAACTTCCGAATCATAACTTTCTCATACGAACTCCAAATTCACTCTACTCACAGTTATAGTTCATAAAATAATATTCTCTAATTAATGGAGGTGATTTCACTAAATCGGAGTCCGTTTGCAAAATGTCAGTTTTGGGACCTAATCACAATTGGGTTTCTGGGCTATTTATTTTATATAGAATACATTATTTGTTGTTTTAATGATTTTATAATTCTTAATTATTTTCTTGATCTTGTATTTTAACCTTAAGTTATTTATAATTTTTTGACATTATCCAGATGATTTTGCTTGACCTTTATGAGATACGACTTTGGGTTTATCGACCATATATATTGTTATTTTGTTGTTGCTCAAGAAGAACATGATGCTCCCAGACCCATAATCAACCGTGGTCTCTATAGTACGCGTGAATGGTCGGCCAAGAATAATCCAAGTCAGTAGTAACGATGTAGGGGAGTCCATATCAAGAACTACAAAATCAATAAGAAACTGCATATTTTGCACGGTTACAACAAAGTCCTCCAATAAACCTCATGTTGCTTGATTGATCGATCAGAAAACTAAAGGGTTCATACATGTTGGCTTGAGCGGTCTCAGCCCAAATTTTATGAGCAATGAGGCGGGCATGATGTTGACTGAAGAGCCGCTGTTAAATAAGGTTCCTCAAAGACTTTGTTGAAAATCTTGCATCTGATAAGAGGTGATCCTTTGTCAGGCTTCTTCTTTGGGAGATTGCTGATAGCTGCCATAGTAGCCATGGTAAGGACTTACTTATTGACTCGCTGACATCTCCTATTACGATTTGACCGACATTTGTTTGTACATGCTTCCTTCAAGCCCTTCTTCACGATCGACATGTAGTCCATGTTTTTCAACTTAACTGTGAAGTTTTCAAGAATATTGACAAAACCTGGATCAAATAATGTACTTTTTCATTTTGTAATTATTTTGGAATATTCTATTGCATCAAGAAAAGGAATATGTACAAGACTGTAATCTGAAATATTGTTCTTATTTACATCATAATTCATGTCCACAACATTTTATACAAGCAGGGTATACAAAGGTGTACAATCTAGAGCTGATGGTACTTCTGCTGGAGGTGGACATCCAAAAACTGTGGTCCCTGCTTCATCGATTGACGTTAGATCGACCGATGGTGCTTGCTCCTCCATGGATGGCATGTGTTTACTTCGATTGTAATAATATTTTTGACAATATCATTTTTCTATTTTTTGTTCTTTTTGTTGGAGATGGTGATGGCCGGTAGCTAGCATGGCTCCTCCTTCCTCACCCGAACATGTAGCAGGCACAACTGATGCAGAAGATGACTATTCACCAGGTGAAGCTTTTATTCTTCTCCTTGATGGTGGCAAACGAAGGCAAGGTCCTACCGCTATTGAGAGTAACAACATTATACACAACAAAATCACAATCATGTGACTCTACATTCTACCTGCTCTTTATACTTAAAGTTATTAAGGTTTCCTTCGACCTGGGCCGGGATTTGAGTTTTTGTGGCCGTCAGGTCCTCTGGCTTCTGTTTCATCTTTGCTAGGACCTTTACTAACTGGGCCAGATAGTTGAGGCTCGTGTTCACAAAAATCGCCTTAGAAGTTTCAGCGTGGTTGCTACGTTGTGGTTGATGGCGCATAAGATGAGTGGTGCTGCTTGCATTGTTTCTGAAGAAACTGATATTGATACTGGTAGGGAGGAGGATACTACTTATGAGGTGCAGTCGCGTACTAATGGTACATTTGGTGTTGGCGATACAAAGGTTGTGGGTACTACTGAGACTGTCTCCAATTATCGTGGTATTGTAGAGACTGGTGGTACTAATGTTGAGGTTGGGCTGGGCAAATCTCCCTCCTTGATGCTGAGGGAATAGACATGAGTTTATAGGCTGGCCCTACTGAGGTCTTCCTGGATGGGGTAGTTGTGTGCCATTCCACTATACTCCATTCACCTCTTGAATGAGAGGTGGTGGAGGAGAGAATGCATCATAGGAATGTAGGAGCCCTGGTTGGTAAACCACCAACTATCGCTGTTGCGGTGTCTGGTCGGGAGTCTGCACGTAATATACATGCCGGACTGCAAGCTGTTGCTAACCTGGTTGAGGCTGCTGTGGAGGTGCTGGCTCATAGATTGGGGTCGTAATATACATTCTTCTTCCCAATTGGAGTTTTGGAAGCTGGGGTCGTAAACTGGCAGGCAATGATGGTACTTACCAGCAATTCTAGTTGCTTGGCGATTTGATCCAATTTGTCAGGATTTTAGGTTTTTTGTTCATCACAGCTAATTTCTCCAAATCATGTGATCGTTTCTCGATAATATCAACCTTGAGAGATGACCCACAATGATGTTGAGGCTGGAGCTCTCATCTCTCTCTACTTGATGGGATGTTGCCATGTGGACTGGGTTTTGGAGGACCTAGGGCTATCTCTGATACGCACAAGATGCAAAGAGGACGGACTCTCCCTTGACCATTTCTTCAAAGATCTGCTAGACTACATCTTCATCCTTGTTGAAGTAAGATCCCCCGCAGGTAGCATCAACTAATCTATGGTTTTCAACATTCAGGCCTCCAACGAAATGTTGTACCAAGCTGGTCCTCAGTATCTCATGATGAGGGCACTTCTCTTGTAGATCAGTGAATCACTCCCAAGCTTCATGGACGGACTCGTGGGCAACCTAGGAAAAGTTCCTTATCCTAGGTCGCATCTAGTTGAGCTGACTGAGAGGGTACAACTTGTGAAGGAATACCGACTTAAGTTCCTCCCAGGTACCCACGACCTTTCCCAAGTGGTTGACCCAATACCAAGCCTTGTCTTGTATACTGAAGGGGAATGCGATCATATTGACTACACATAACAGGATGTTAGGGTAGCAAGTAGTTCTGCAGATGCGAGAGGACTGTTGCAAGTGAATGTATGATTCCTCATTGGTATTGTCGTGGAATGAGGGTAGGAGCGCAAGGAACCAAGGTTTTAGCTCAAAGTTAGCGTGGACCAGTGGGATGCGAATCCATTCGGTCATCTGGCTGTCTGCAGGGTTATGCGTCTCTTTCAACGTATGTTTGGGGTTCTCATTCCTTGCCTCTTCTTCTTGATCATTATAAGGTCTTTTGTCTTCTCCTCCTCCTCGTATTCTGTTTCTCATATCACTCAGCATATCATGGAATGCGGTATCCACCAGGCCCTACTCAGTTAGTTGTTGTTGATGGCTTGGATGGATGAGAGCAACTGAGCTTTCACTTGGTTATGGTCAGGCACTCGGACTAGCTCTAGCTAGGGAGACTGATGTCCTTTCCCTTTGCCTTGAGGAGCCATCTTTGGGTCTGCGTCTGATGAAAGAATTTTTGGATTGGGATCCAGGTCTGACTTCTATCTACAATGCCAGAGGAATCCCAATCAAACCACTGTGAAACTGAATGCTAGCTGAAGTGATGAATCTGAGATTAGGGTCAATACCATATAGTTGTGAATGGAGAAAAGGAATTTGTAGACTGAAATCGACCTCCACTCGTAATAGGTGGACATGGAGCAAGAGTAGTCTAAAGGAAACTAGAAAGAAGACGAGGAGTCTGAAGATCGATTCACAAGTTCTTAACCAGTTTCTCAGGAATCACCTCGAATTATTGATGATGCTGAGTCCATGGAATAGATGTAGGTGTCAGCAGAGTCCCGACTGGACATTCCATGGATCGCCATTGTAAAGGAAAAAGAAGATCGATGCATGATGAAAGATATGATGGTCAATGCGGAATAAAGGGAGTGTAAAATAGCAGAATGGTTAAAATTGACAAGGGGTTAAAGAGGAAACATATATGACAAAAGTTTGCGCCAGTTTATGAGACTTTGAACTTTCAACGTTAATCTAGATCCATACAATTCATAACACATAATGAGTTCACCAACTCTACAAATGTGAAGCCGTAAGAGTTCGGCTATAGATGAATCTTCATTTCATCACCTTTGTTCTTTCATTTTGGCCTTTAAACCCCTGAAATAAATTTACATTCATTATTTATTATGTAAATATTATATAAAATATATTTAAAGCTGAAATAAAAGAATAAAGAAAAGAAAGATAAATAAACAAATAAAATATCAATGGTATTTTATGACCCTAAACCCTGAGACCCATGCATCATGATGAATGGGTCGATAATGAATAAAGTAGGGGAGATAAGGGTCAAAAACATAATAAAAAACCTAATTTTTATTACCCCATAATTCATTTTAGGTACCATTTTATTCTTTGTTATTTATACCTCAAATAAAGAAATCTTGTACATAAAGTTGTAGATAAAAATGCATAGAAAAATACAAAATTTATCTCACACAAAAATAGTACACAATGTACATTTTATACTTAGAATAAAATTCCAAAACTCAAACTTCCCAGACCATATCTTCTCCATATGACCTTAAAATGCACCAAAATCACCATTAAATGTATATAACTTTTAGTAAGTTATTTAATGAAGATGTTTCTTTTAATTTGGAGTTAAGATGTAAAATTTAGATTTTGAACCCCTATTGTATTGTATACCTGAATAAAATATATGCTTTATTTAATCTTTATATATTATTTATTATTTATTTTTTATAATTTTGTAAATATTATATATGTTATATGTATATATTTAGAATAAAACAAAATCACCAAAAAGACATTAAAAATAAAATAGTATACAAAATACATGGATGAATATATATTACACATACACATATATAATAAGCATACATATTTATTTAAGTATACATATTATATAAAAAAGTAAAAATATATTTAGGAATATAAAAATAGGTTATAAATGATTAAATTATGAAAATAAAATAATAAAATATAAATACAAAATAAAAATAAAAGACTTAATATGTAAGTAAATATACATATGTTTATACTTGTAAAAAGTAATTTATAATACATTTAAGTCAGAAAAATAAATAAAAAATCATATTAAAATACTATATAAAATAATAAACATTTTTTGTATTTTACCCAAAATCAAAGAAATAGTCTAGTAATTTATTTTTAATTATTTTTGAATTTAAATATTGTTTTGTCTTTTTGCAGGTGACGTGGTCCAATCAGGTCCCCCCTGTTGACCTGGGTCAACTTCTCTTACTCAGGTCTAGTCCTGTTGGAATCTCACTTTGACCTCCTCTTCTCCCTTTTCTCCAATCGATGTATTCATCGATACTGATTGATTCCTTCACCACTTTTCATCCTCAATCCATGACCTATCACGCCAGCTTGATTCCTCGGGCTAAGATCCTCTGTATCGAACAGATCGCCTCGGTCTTCCCCTCATATTTGTCATTGTACATAAACTCTACCACCTTCTTCCTCCATTTTTTGAATCCTTTTTGCTCCAATTCTTACCCTCCTCGTGCGCTTTACTACTCAAGAAGAGTGACATCATGCTCTTCCAACATTTGCGGGGTCGAGGAAGTGTGGTAGAGGCGGTTTCCACCATTTGCGATGAGCTTCGCCATCAAGGTTCTTCTCATTGGCACCAGCCAACTCGAGGTTATTTCTCTTGATTTCTAGGTAGATTTAGATGGTAGATTTTGATTCCGCATTTTCTTTTTCCTTTTAATTAGTGCATTAACGTAATTTTGGATTTAAGAATCACCAGTGCTATAGAGCTTCGGCCACTGTCCTCTCCATAGTTACTCCTGTCCCGACCACCACAGTCATGCCATCTTCTTTTTGCAACACTTCTCCACTCATGAGACACCCAGATCATCTTGATTCCCCTTGGATCGAGCCATCGAGGTCCTACCATCGCCCTTCGCCATACCTCTACGCTTCATCTCCATTCCCCATCACCCTTCTCTAATAAAAGCCCAGATATTCCCCCCATGCTCCCCTTTGTTACCATACATGTACACCGTCTGGAAGGGGGCATCTGAGCCCCATCTAAAGCCAAGAACATCTCCCAAGTCTGCGAGTAAGCCATCGACATCCATGGGATCGACCGGTACACTCGAAGCATTTTAAAGCTCTTAGGAGATTCATCGTAGCTACATGATTGATTAGAGACCTTCAGATGATTTGTTGGTGTCCGGAGCAATGCGTAGTAGTGGATCAAAGCTCTCCTTGGGCAAGTTCTTCGGGTTTCTACCACCTACCTCGCAAGCCGTTGGATAAGCCACAACTCCAGATCGTACATAGGACATTAGATCTTTAGAGCCTCAGCCATATGATCCTCATGCAGATCTAATCGTAGAGGTCGAAGCCGAAGTGGTATCGGCCGTTGAAAGGCTGTCATGTGGATAAGTAAGCATCATCCACCCATATGATGAACACCTCATGTGGTAAATTGCATATCCAACCCCCATTTTTTGTGCATTTTATTTTAGTCCAGTATTTTATTTTGAAAGTTGAAATATTTTGTAATATCTACAATGAACCCCCTGTACTTATTTCATGTTGCCTTTGATTCTTGCCAGGTCACCTCACGTGTCGTCCCAAGTGAGGTTACCATTATGCATGCAACCCTTGCTTTATAAAACTTTGGGTTACTTACAGATTCAACATCCCTTTTTTTAATTGCAAATATACCCTTTCTATTTCATTTATTTTTGTGTGTGTGTTTCATTTATTAAAAATACCGCCCATGCTCTAAAAAATATGCAAAATAGGGTTAACTGACTACTAGCATACACGTTCACGTTACAATTTTTATTTGCATTTTAGGCATTTTATCTATTTTTTAAAATAAAAAGAACACATTTCACCCATGTTTGCATTTAAAAATATCAAAAAATATAAAACCTTTTTGAAAAATTCCAAAAAAATATAATTTGTTTACCATATTATTTTACAATTTTAGACTAAAAATCCCTAAAAATAGAAAAAAGAAATAATAAAAAATTTAAAAGCTCCAAAATCCTTTACTAAAATATAAAAAACAAAAAAATTCCAAAATATTAATTATTGTTCTATAATTTATTTATTATATATTTTTTTTATTACATGTATTTTGAGAAATTTTGATACTTTTTATAATTTTAGAATCTCAAATCATGTTGGCCTACTTAATTAACCCCTATTTTTGGATATTTTGGACATTAAAAATATCTACAATTTAGCAAAAAATCCCCAAAGAATATAAAAATAGTAGAAAATTCATAAAAACCCAAAAATATATAATTATACAATTTTGTTATTTTTAGATGTATTTATAATTATATTACACTGTATTGTATATATATTCCTATATTAGCTACTAAAAAGAAAACTTAAAATTAAAATTAAAAAAATATAAAAATAAAATAAAAATAAAAAGTTAAAAAATAAAAGATTTAAAAAATAAAATCCATAAAAAAGTTAAAACTAAAACCCACACAAAAAGACAATAAATAGACAAGATGAGGACTAATTTTGGATTTCACATCCTAGTCTCTCACATTTGCTCCCTATGTTAGATACTCTACACATACTTAAACCCATACATACATTTGTAGAGTAATAATAAATTTTAACTCCACAATTTTATTTGCATTACTATATTTTATTTGTGGGTTAATTGTTGAATTATTCGGTTTCGTGAGTGGTCGCTTCAGCAACAGTTTAGTTCTTGTCTTGCGTAAACTACATTTAACCCTCGCAAAATTTGAGTTTTCAGATATTTTTATCTTTTCATTTTTATAGTTTCTATTTCCAGCATGTTTTTAAAAGTCCTTGAACAATAACCCTATAGGAGCAAGAAAACTGCTAGAAAAGTATCTCGTACTTTTCCTCCTTTGTAACCTATAGTCCGCACTTTTTGAGGTCCTTGTAACCCTTCCTAAATACCTACCCATCCAAATAATAAGAGGGAGGAAGCTGATAGGAGAAACCACTACTTCAGACCTCACTCGCAATGGAATCACCCATGAGAGTGCAATGCCGTACTCGAATGCGAGACAATGAGATAGACAACCCCGTGAGGGTGTGGCCTAAGCTCAGTACTTCATACAATGTTGGTGTTCCACACAAGGTGGGAATACCATCTTTGACCAAGTCCTACTCATACATGTATGATAAAAGCGCCATTACTTCGGAAATCCAGGCAATACCGAAGGAAGTTATATACTGGGGTTTTGGCTCTAATCCTAAGCGAGGCATGCCTTGCCCATGGGAGGGGTTTTGGTCCCCTCCTAAGGTACCTGAAAACAATGAGGGCTCTATGAACCCAAAGCAAAAAAGTCCATTATAGAATTTATTTAAGGTCAAAGTTTATTTAGCAGTCCCCTTGTTTTAGATTTTTGGGCTTTTACTTTTTTTGGATGTTTTACATACAAGTGCCTAACGATTTTGTGGATTATCATTTAATTCCTATGTAAAATCAAAGGGATAATGGAAAAGTCGTGCAAGTTGATTCGATGAAGGAAATTTCTCCATAGAATCTAATGTTCCATGCAGAGCTAGAAGACTGACAATGCTTTCCAAATTTCTCCATGTGGTATGCAAAATGGAATTTTTAACCTATCTACATTGCGATGTGCAATCGACAAAATTGCCTTAAACAGTAGTTGATATTAATCACGAAGAACCATATGTTAATTATTCAAAATAAATCCTAAGGTCCGATCTTTGAGACATCTTGATGCCTGCCACAATGGATCCTACCAGTGTTGTATGATGCCTCTCTCGATGCATGGGTTCAAGTCCAAATAGCTAACAACGGTTAATTTGACTAGAGCACAACGTAGGAGACTATATGAACATAATTCTTGTTAGGGTTTGGAACTATTTACCAATACAATCAGTCCTAAGGGTTAGGGGCTTCATGCATACAAAACAAAATAAAAAGAAGGGCTGAAAACTTAAAACATTAGAAAAAAGGGAAAGAAAGGTGGCAATCACGAGAAAGCCACGACAAAGCCCTAGGTGAACAATCACCCAAGAAATGGACCTCGTAGAGTAATGTCCAAGTCCCTGTATTATTACAAATAAATAACACTTAATAAATAAATTAATCTCTCACCAAAAATAAAACAAAATCCTAAGCTACACATCTATTATAATGGTCCCCTTTGTCATGATTGCTACCTTTCCTATTGATCAAGGCAAGAAGACCAGTCTCCACTAATATCGGCTACATTGACCTCCCAAGAAGTCATCCTCACATAGCGGGCTCTCACATAAAGTACAACATGAGAGGTATTAGCATAAATAATCAAATAATTTGTACAAATGAATAGGAGCTATAAATATGCACAAGTAAGAGAAAGAAAGAGAAGTGTGTACAAAATGAGATAAAAGAAAATTATGCACAAGTTAGGATACACTGCATTGCTCCCCGGAAATGGTGCCATTTGATGGCAGGAGATTTTTCATACGGGTCTAAAATTATCCTGACGGAGTGCAAAGGCAAAGAGTCATCGAGTCGACCCACATGAAATCTCGAGTCAATCAACAAGTACCCACAATATGAAATTAATCAATGAATGACAAAAATGTGAAGCACAATTTATTATACTCTCCATACAAGATGTATATCACGTAAGCACGTAGAGGTCGAACCACTGAGAGCAAACAAAGTAGCTTACTGATTATTGCTGATCAAATGCATTATGTACACAAGTATCTTCCTTTTGTGGGTTTTCATTTTAAAATTTTTATTTGATTTTTCTTTTATCTTTTTTATATTATTATTTTTATTTATTTATATTCAATTTTCTTTATTTTAAGTACTGTATAATAATATTTAGATATGAAGGTATATATTTATATGTATAAGATAATGTATATATGACATAAGGTGTGCATATGTCTTATATAATAAAAATAAATTATTAAGATATATATTTCATATCATATTTTTTGTAATTCTTTTTTTTGTGTTTTAAAATACTTATAAAGTATTTATAATAATTATAATACTTATAAAGTATTTATAATAATAACTATAATTATAAAATGTATATATGAGTAAATATAAATATACAATACAATATGAGATATTATACTTGTAAATATGGCTAAAAATAATCAAATTTTATTAAAAAATGTTTTTGGGTTTTCCAGATTTTTCTATTTTTTGATTTTATGGGCATTTTTTCTTATTTGGTTATATTTTTAAAGTTAAAAATATCCCAAAACAGGGATTCATTAAATATGCCAAATTGTTTTGAGATTTTAAAATAGTTTATAAAGTTAAAATTTCTCAAAGCTAATTTTCGTATTTGATAATACATTTATATGAAATTATCAAATATGAACACATATTTTTGGAGTTTTTGAGAAATTTTTATCTTTTTTATAGGATTTTGAAGCTTTTTATTTTTTTCATTTTATTTTTTCATTTTAGGGATTTTTTATCTAAGTTAGGAAATACTATAATAAACAACACATATTTTTTGGAATATTCAAAAACCATTTTTATAATATTTATGGGGTTTTTAAAGCAAACATGAGCAAAAAGTGCTTTTTTATTTTTAATAAATAGGTGAAGTGCTTAAAATGCAAAACAAAAATATGACATGAAAGAAAATGCATCCATATATATTTTCCTTTTTTTACTTAATTTTGGAGCTCGGATGATATTTGTAAAAATTAAGAACAAGCACAAAAATTAAATACTGACATGGACCTATTTGAAATTTCAAGATGTGTTCATGCATTCCAGAACCTTAAAATAAAAACCCAGGGGCTACTATGAAATTTGTCCACACATATTTAAATTAAAAGGGCCTAGCATGGGATTAAATGTAATTGACAAAAAGTGCACGATCCTCTATACAATTTGTCCACAAAAATTAACACCAATTTTACAAATTTCTGGGTTAAATATAAGTACAAAAAGTAGCAAAGATATATTTGCAAAATGTCCACCTAATGTGGGCGCACATGAGGTGAGTTGGCACTGGCATCGATGGAAATATACAAAAATATATGGGTTTCCATGCAAAAATCCCATCATTATTTACACTACAGATTATATTTACAAGACTAATCATTAAAACCAAAAGGCGAAGAGGGTTACTTGAAGATTACCCTTTATTTACTCACTAATGGACGGCCAGATGTGCATCAGTTACATGATCGATGGTCTAGATGGACAAACAACTCTTCTCCATCAATGCTTGTAATTACGTCTCGCCCATAACCTGATAGTAGAGCGGGGAGATGATCGGACGACTCCGATATAATTTGGAGCCGCATCTGAATCCAATGGTTATGGAGCTACCATGATGAACTGGGAACAACTCCAAGGAGTTGCTTCAATCGTGAAGATCTCATGTCTCTGGCCTTCGTTCACGGTGATGATGGTTCCATCGACTTCTTGGGAGTATTCCGCGACTCTAGTACCATCAAGAAGGGTCGGGCCCTGCTGGGGAGAGGCTTGGACCTCGTCGAAGTTTAGGGGTGCCTGGAAGCTTCATTTTGCCTAAATATCGACCCATATTGGGTCCCATGATTTTTGAACCTGCAAAAGAAATCTTACTTGCTCGAAGTAATGCGCCTTGACACATTTTGAAGCTACTGTGCAAGGTGAAATGAAAGGGAGGAGGTGCTCTGATGAGTGGCGACAGAGGAACATGGAACAAACTCGATTCATGCAAAATTAAAGGGATAACGGGATCGGAAGGCAAAGAAGATGAAGGGGAAAGAGAGAGTGTGAACTAGGCAGCTGGACTGGTCGGATTTACTGTGAAACATGGCATGGAGCTGGTCTCCTGGAGTTCGCTTTAATTGGAAACTAACCTAATCTATCGATTTAATTACTAAAGTAAAATCATAATTGAACTAGGCATCTCATACCTGATGGTTGATCAGGGAGTAGGACAGGCCCAAGCTCTGTCGTGGACCTCCTCTCCTCCTCATGCTGCGCTCCAACACCAAAGTGATGCTCCTATGTCATGGGAGACACACACATACTGGGCTGGAGCAGAAATATAGCTTGAAGAGGGATCAAAATGAGCTAGGGCGGAGGAGGTTTTATTTATAGATAAGGTGAAGGGCCTTATTGATGAAAAGATTGCAGCTGAATCGAGGTTCCTCGGTGTGATCTTTGGCTAGGACGCGATTCATGGATATTCTATCTCCATGAAACGTGCATAACACCTAGCAAGAGCATCATGAACACAAGTAGAAAAAATGGCAAAAACCCAGGTCCTGACAGACTGGTGACTCAAGGAAGAGAGGGGGAGGTTGACCAGGGGTTAACAATCGAAGGTCTGTGATTGATCCACCTCGGGCCGCTACAAGACAAAATAGAGTGGAAAATAGGAAATAATAAGAAATAAAATAATAAGTTAATGAAGTAATTAAAAGTTAAAATAAAGAGTGTTTATTATTTTTCTTAGTATTTAATTATACTTTTTATTGTTTTATGGATCAATTTATTGTGAGTTATTATGTACAAGCATAGTTATAGGTATATTTACCTATGTATAACTTATTTTATTTTTATTTTGTAACTTAAATGTTAGTATTTTATATACATAATTTATATAATTATAACTTATGTAGAGACACATAAATATATTTTTATCATTTTATGATGTATTTGTACACTTAAATAAATATGTATCTTATATAGTTATAAGTATAGTATATTCATCTATGTATCTTTATATACTATTTTATTTTATTATTTTTAAGGTTTTATTTTATTCTAAATATGTACTATGCTATAAAAAATTATAAAAATTATGATATTAAAAAACAATGAAAATATAAAGAATAAAATAAAATGAATTTTTTTATTCAGGTGTATAGTAAGCCTAACTTTTACATCTTAATTCCAAATAAAGTGAAACCACCTTCATTAGATAGCTATTTAAAATTTATATACAATTAAAGTAATTTTGATGTATTTTTGTTTTTATGGAGAAGATATGGCTCTAGGAAGTTTGGGTTTTGGCTTTTTATTCGGATGGTAGAATGAATATTGTATATTATTTTTATATGAAATAAATTTTTATTTTTCTATGTATTTTTATCTATAACTTTCATGTACGAAGTTTCTTTATTTGATATATAAATAATATAGAATAAAATGGGTCTAAAAAATGATATATTGATGAATTTAAAAGTGATGTCTTTGATGTAATTTCCATACAATTTATCTGCCCTATCTCCCCTACTTTATTCCTTGTCAACTAAGTCATCCTGATGACTGAGTCTCTATGGCTAGGGTCATTCAGTGTCCTTGACACTTCATTTATCTTCTTTTCTTTTCTTCATTCTTTTATGTTGACAAAAAATAGTATTTATACAATAATTATTAAAGTATTTTGTTTAATTTACACACTGTTTATTTTAACAAATCAATGATATATACATGTATTTAGCTTGGGTTTAAAGGTTAAAATGAAAGAATAAAGGTGATGAAATGGAGATTCATCAATATCTAATAAATTAAATTGTAAAAATAAATAAAAATTACATAAAATAGTTTATTAAATTATAAATATTTTTCTTGTTTTTAGTTTTAATATAATAATCACTTATTTCTTGTTATTAAATTAATTACTATAATTTATGTTTGTCGTCATCTTGTCCTATGTAAACCAATCAAGATCCTTGGATTGTTGACCACCCGGTCAATAGCCCCCTCTATGTCCTCTCTCTGACTTTTGTCAGAACCTCACAAGACACCCTCCTTCTCCCATTTTCACTCCATCTTCCGTGACTCCATCTTTCTCGAGCCGCCCACCATTCTGATAACTCCACTTCCCTCTTCCATGCCCATTCATTAGCATCCACCAACCACCACTCTCCTTCACACAATCTCAAACTTAATATAGTCTTCGCCATGTCTATAAATAAAACCTTCCATCCGTTCACCTTTTTGGCCCATCCTTGTTTATTCATTATTTTGTATATTTATTCACTTTAAAACTACTTAAAAATAACCAAAACAAAGAAAAATAAAAAAACCACAAAAATATTTATTTTCTAAAATTTAAAAATATTTTGACTTATAAATAATTATATAAAGTCATATTACATATATATACTATATTACTTATATAAATCACTATAATATATATAATTATATATAATTATATCCTATTTTAAAAATTAAAAAGAAATTAAAATTTTACCAATTAAAAAGAAAATATAAAACTAAAAATTAAAATTTTTTATAAAATAATATAAAAGTTTAAAATCCATAAAAATTAAATATAAATTAAAACTCACATAAAATTAATAAATAGTAAGAAAATTACAAAAATTATTATTTATTATTTACTGGAAATAATTATTAATAATTATTTCATACACATTGTTTGATCATGTGTTCGATCTCTCCATTACTTACACATATACAAATCTTATGTAGAGTTATAATAAATTTTTAACTCACGTTCAAACATCGCATTGATTTATCTAATTAATTTTGAATCAATTGTTGATTGATTTAGCGCTTGATCGTGCTGCGATTAACGCTCTAGCTTGTTACATAGTAAATCAGGTGATATTGCGAACCTAGATTCAAGAACGACAAAATATTTATGAGGAAGTAACATGCAACTAATACACTGTGTTATCTCCCATTTGTCCAAAGACACTATCAACTTCACAATTATTACAGAATTGCAAAGTAGATGACATAGCATATCAATAACAAATTGTTTGGATGGATGAATACACTACTTCATGAATTCTGAAAATGGAGGTTTATCTATGCAAATTATGACGTTTTTGCAATAGTGTCGGATATGGAATGTGGTTCTAGGACTGTCAAATGAAGAACCTAACTCAATTGGTGATGAATCTCCACTTCATCAACTTTATTCTATCATTTTCGCCCTAAAAACCCCAGCAAATGCATGTAAATATCATTAATTTGTACATCATAGCATCCATTATTTATTGTATTTATTTGTATATAAAATAAAGTTTTTAATGCCAAAATTTTATAATAAAGAGAAGAAAAGAAAAAGGAATAAAATATTGAAAGTATTTTATGACGCTAACCCCAAGACCAAATCCAGAATGGAATAGGTCGACAAGGAATAAAGTAGGGGGAGATAATGGCCAAAAATACAATAAATATCTCATTTATTCATTCTTGATTTATGCATTTTTGACACCTATTTTGTATCTAATTATTTATTCATTTAATAAAGAAACTTTGTACACAAAAGTTGTAGATAATAATGTAAATAAAAATACAAAATTGATTTTGTACAAAAATAATATACAGCGTACGTTTTATCAGAATAAAAAGCCAAAAACCAAACTTCACAGACCCATATCTTTCAAATAAAGACTCAAAACATAGCAAAATCACCTCTAATTGTATACAACTTTTCAAGATCTATTTAATAAAGGTGGTTTCATATTTTTTGGAGTTAATATGCAGAAGATAGGTTTTGGGCCTTATTGTACATAATACCGATTAAAATATTCACTTTATTCATTACTTATTATTTTTACAAATTCATATTTTTGTTTTGTAAACATTATTCATAACATAGGTTTACATTAAAATTAGAATTAAACCTAAAAGAAAAAGGAGAATAAAATAAAACTTTGACAAACATAGGCAAAATACCTATACCTATTCCTATACAATTTATATACCTATTTATTTAAGTATGCAAATAAACTCATAAAAATCAAAATAAAAATATATTTATACTCACAAAAACAAGTTATAAATATATAAAATAAGAAAATAAAATAATAAAATAATATATACAAAGTAAAAATAGAAATGAACAAAACATAGATGAATATACCTATAAATACATTCATAAAAATTAACCACTAATAAATCAAGCCAAAAAGAAATAAAAATCATATTAAAATACTATATAAAATAATAAACATTTTTTATTTTATACTCGAAAAATAATAAAATCATTTACTATTTTAAATTAATTATATTCGAATAAAATCTTCTGTTTTGTCCTGTAGCGGCCTACATGGACCATTCTGCGCGCGGCCTTCGTTGACCTTTGGTCAACTGTCCCATCTCAGCCTCCAGCCCGTCAAATCTGTCAAAGACCATGTCTTCTCCCATTTTTCCCGGGCGTTCCATCCATCGTTCACACTCGCATCCTTCACAAGAAATGTTCCCCAATAATCCCTCATACATGCCAACATCTTAGATCGCTTGTACATATACCACATTAATCGATAATTGCCAGTTAATAAGGGTGCCCAGAAAGGTTTATAAATAACCCAGCTCCCCCTCCTTCGCAAATTTGGTCAATTTTACCCTTCTCTCTTCCTCGTATTCGGTCCTAGGAGCTTCCTTGTGACAGGAGGGACCTTGACACCTTGAATCAGTCAGGGGAGGTGGGAGCTGCACCCACGGTGGAGCTCCGGTGACACCACGCTCCCTGGTTCCCTACCAGGTATCAGAGCTAGTTTTTTGCTTTGTTAGGTAGGTTTTAATTCCAGCTTTTATTTCCAGCATTTAGTGTAGCGTTTAGTTAAGTAGATCGCCTAGGTTCGGTTAGGACCAGTGTAGTCAAGTCATCCAGCTGCAGGCTCACATGATTTGACTTTGAAGCTCAATCTTGCTTATTGACTATACACATATGTACACTCCGGCGGGCATTTTTATTTTTCTATAGGACTGTCCACTTGTTTGGAGTTTTTACTTTTTGCTTTTTTTTGAATACTGTATACAACAACATTTACATAGGGAGTTTTTCCTTTTGAGCCAGTAGACTATCCCTCTTTTGAAGCTTGATTGCAACCCACAATCTCCTGTCCTCGAAACTCATCATCACTGGACGGGTTGGGATGCACTTCCCTCCCTAGAGGAGGGACAAGTGTTTCCACCTGTGTGCGTCTCATACCGGCAAATCCAACCCCCTCACCACTCCAACTGAGTTGAACCAAGTGAAAGGTGCAGGTGCCCAAGTTAGGTCATTATCAACAAGAGTCATGATGTGGTGCCCAAGAAGACAGGCATCACTACAATTGTGAGCGAGTCTGGAGAGGGTTTTGCGTGGACTACAGATGATTGAATCAGGACACCAAGAAGGATCATTTCCCATTGTCGTTCATTGATCATATTATTGAGAGTCTAGCCGGAAAGAGTCATTAATGCTTTCTTTATGGGTACTCTAGTTATAATCAGGTGGCCATAGCGCCCGAAGACCAGGAGAAAATGGCATTCACCTGTTCGTTTGGGACATATACTTTTAGACTATACCCTTTGGTTTATGTAATGCCTCGACTACATTTCAAAGGTGCATGCTGTCCATCTTTTCAGACATGTAGAAGATCAGTAACCTGCCTGCTCATTTCTTCGTGCTCACTTGGGCTCATCCGATAATGTGGTAAGTGGGGTAGGCTGGCTCCAGGGACTAGGTCAATGTGATGTTGAATGTCTCGCAACGGGGGTAGTCCTTCAGGCAACTCTTCAGGCATAATGTCAGCAAACTCCTGGATGAGGGGCTTTACCTCAGGCCGGACTTCGGGTGTAGTTGTCTCATGTTTTCTCACTTCACCTCCCATTAATGCATAAATAGTGGAGCTCTCCTGAACTGCACGTTGGAATGTCTAGGCTTCCATCAACAATACCGGGCCCGTAGTTGAAGGCTTTGTTGGTGGAGTACTTTTACCATATTATGCAGTCGCGGATCGAAGGGTAGCCACCTGGCTAGGGCTAAGGGCTTCGCGTTGTGGTCTAAGGGTCACACGCACCTTGTCTATGAGAAACGAGTAAGTGTTCATTTTTCCTCTGTGCTCAGTGTCTCGATCGAACTGCCAAGGTCTCCCAAGTAGTACATGACAGACATCCATAGGGGCTACATGGCACCACACCTCGTCTTTATATGAAGGCCCAATCGAGAAGCTAACGAGGCTCTGACGGTGGATTGGGAGTTGAGTACCACCTCGAAACCAGGCCACACTGTAAGGTTTCTCGAGTGATTGAGTTGTAGCTCCGGCGACGACTCCCGTCCCATCCAGTTAGTCTCCGCCCCCCGTTCCGCCTTCATATCGTATCTTGTCCCCTTCTTCATCTATCGCACACCTCTAATCATCCGGAACCCCAACGGTTGCACGAATCAAGGTTCCAACTCCACCCCTCGCCGGAACCTCGCCACCCACCTTCATTTTTGCGCGAAAGCTTTAAACCCCTGGTCGAGGAGCTTTGCCTCGAGCCGCTTTATCTTCATGTGCAGGTCTTGGCTCAAAAGGAGCCCTTTTAGGCTTGATTGATTCCAGGAAGAGGCTCATGGAGGTCCTTCCCTTCCTAGAGCTCGCCTGATCGACTGGGACCTCAAGGAGCCAAGCGAAAGCCATCAATAAACGCGAGGACCTTCCAGGAACATGTAGAGACTCTCGGAGGCGACGGAGGTGGCCGAAGGGGCCGACCATTCACGATCGAAGCTCGCCGCACGCGAGCTTCGTCCCTGTTCTTCCACGCCGCTCCATAGCTGCCCGATCAAGGTTGAGATCCCAGGTGTAGCAGCAACCATCGGATGCGAAGCCTCGTGACCGTCAAATCTCGCCATGAGATCTAATCTCGAGCGTCCGATAACGAAGTGTCATCGACCGTTGGATGGGTGCCACGTGTTCAAGTGAAAGAAGATCCGCCGTCCATCAGTGCCTAATAAGGGGTAATTTACACCTTTAGCCCCTACCTTTTTGTATTTATTATTTAGGCCTGTAAATATAGTTTAACATTCAAAATAATGTGTATATTTTGTAAAAGGACTCCCAGGTTTCTTGTATTTGCATTTAGGTCCAATCCACGTCACCTCACGTGCGGTCCCATGTGGGGTTGGGAAAATTATACTGGAGCCACTGTATGTATTTGTATTTCAAAAAGGTCCATGAAGTAAAATATTTAGTGTTATACTTTTATGAAATTTTCACATAGACCCTTAAACTTTATGAAATTGCATTTTGGTCCCTGCGTATGTGAGTCACGTGTAGTCCCACGTGATAGGTTAAATTGCAAGGTCCCCTTGGTGGGTTTTGGAATTTGTATTTGGTCTTGAAACTTCTTGTTAACTTTTAAAAAGTTTTGGTAAATTTTCACAGAACCCCATAGACTTTATTTTATTTGCAAATATACCCCTGCCAAGGTTGGAATTTCTTTTTGTTTCCTCTATTTATTTCATGCATCTATAAAACCCCAAAAATCATCAAAAAATGCCATAGGCCCCTGTTGCATTCTAGTTTCAGGACATATATTTATTTTGCATATTTATTGTATTTTCATATTTATAAAAATTCAAAAACAAGCATTTTCTCTACTATTTGCATTAGAAAATCTATAAAAATTATAAAAACTTCTTGAAAAAATCCCCAAAAAATATATTGTGTGTCTTTTAGTGTCTTTTATATTCCAACCAAAAATCACTAAAAAATATAAAATAAAACTCCTAAAAATTGCAAAACTCTAAAAACCTTTATAAAAATATTAAAAATCCCTTAAAAACCCAAAAATATAATCTCTGCTTACCAATTTTCTATATTTTATTATCTTTAATTTAAAATTACTTGAGGAATTTTTTATTCTATTTGATATTTTTATCCTTTTTTTAATTTCAGGTTTGTATCTTATTCACTATTTTCAGTATTTTTGCCTTTAAAAAAACCAAACAAAATCATGGAAAATCTAGAAAAATAAAAAAAACATTAGAAAAATATAAAAAGCACAAAAAATATGTTATTTCCTGTATTTTGAGTATTTTTCCTTATTTTTATCTCTCTCTTATCTCTAGTGTACATATATTCCTTATATACACATTATATCTTTATTAAAAGAAAAAAGAAAATACAAAAATACAAAATATAAAAAGAAAATACAAAATCAGTAAATTAAAAATCAAAATACGAAAATATAAAATCAAAAAATAAAATAAAAAAATATATAAAATCAAAAACCCACAAAAACAATAACATGGACAAGATAGGAATTGAATAATTTTGTGCATTTATTTTGCTCCCAACCGTTTGCTCCCAGTGTTTGACCTCTACTTGTGCTTACGCCTATACACATTTACATGTAGAGTTATAATAAATTTTAACTCCACATTTTTGAGATGTAATTGCTTGATTTATTATTGTAGGTTAATTATTGATCGAATTGGGATTTCGTCTGAGGTCACCTCAGCGACTGTCGATCCGCCTTGTGGAAAGACTCGACCTCGGCTAAATCCCTCTCATCATATTCTTATTCTTTGATTGAGATTGATCATTGTTTGGACCTTACTGCACTGGAACCTTATGGGAACTAGGTTTAAGGTACTTCAGGTCTATTCATGCTTAATTCTTTGAGAAATTAGGGCTACCTTCAAGTCACCTCAACTGACTAAATAGAACCTTTCGAGACACACACATGACTCTTGTTGGCTGTGACCTAACTTGGACACTTGCACCTTTCACTTGGCTCAACTCAGTTGGAGTGGTGAGGGGGTTGGATTTGCCAGTCTGAGACGCACACGGGTGGAAACATTCGTCCTCGTCTAGGGAGGGAAGTGCACCCCAACCTGGTCCAGTTTCAATGAAGTTGAATGACATGAGAGTGTGGGTTGCAATAAAGCTTCAAAAGAGGGATAGTCTCCTGGATCAAGAGGAAAAAGTCCTTATGTAAATGCTGCTGTAAATAGTATGTTTGAAAAAAAAGAAAAAAACTCCAAAAAAGTGGACAGGATTGAAAATAAAAATAAAAGTGCCTGCCGGAGTATGTATATATGTTGTATAGAAAATAAGCTAGCTTGAGCATCAAAGTTATACCATGTGAGCCTGCAGCTGGATGGCTTGACTACCTTGGTCATGCATCCCAGGATAGGTAGCTACACTGGCTACCTCCATTCTCCTCTTCACCCCCTCCTCTTGAGTTGGATGCCACTTGAACTTAGAAGGGAATACCCGCTCCTCGACGGTAGAGGGATGGATTGGGGAATCTTTGGGTTATCATTCTGGAGAAGTCAATTCCTTTATCATTTTAGCTGGGGAGAGCCACTATCACTTACACTGTACAAGTCAACTTCATAGTCGTAAGGGTTTGCGTGTGATGTAGGCTAGTTTTGACCTGGCTATTGAGGTGATTTGAATCGAGTTCTGTGACTCTCGAAGGCTTTTGTGTTTTAAATTTGGTTCCCGATCGGTTCCACACACAATTTCACACCAAGGTCTAACCTGATCTCCAAACTTTGATTTTGTACAAATGAGTTTAATAATCATGATCAATTCAATTTATTCTTTAAATTCTTTATTTTTGCTTTTTCTTTGCTGCTTATTCTTTATTCTTTTTGTACTTATTGCACAAGTATTTGCTAGGGACTAGCAAAGGCAAGTATAGGGGGTGATGAATCTCCACTTCATCACCTTTATTCTATCATTTTGGCTCTAAAAACCCCAACAAATGCATGTAAATATCATTAATTTGTACATCATAGCATCCATTATTTATTGTATTTATTTGTATATAAAATAAGGTTTTAATACCAAAATTATAGAATACAAAGAAGAAAAGAAAAAGGAATAAAATATTGAAAATATTTTATGACCCTAACCCTGAGACCAAATCCAGAATGATATTTGTCGACAAGGAATAAAGTAGGGGGAGATAAGTGCCAAAAATACAATAAATATCTCATTTATCCATTCTTGATTTATGCATTTTTGACACTTTTTTTTTATTATCTAATTATTTATTCATCAAATAAAGAAACTTTGTACACAAAAGTTGTAGATAATAATGTAAATAAAAATACAAAATTGATTTTGTACAAAAATAATATACAATGTACGTTTTATACCCAGAATAAAAAACCAAAAACCAAACTTCACAGACCCATATCTTTCAAATAAAGAGTCAAAACATAGCAAAATCACTCTAATTGTATATAACTTTTCAAGATCTATTTAATGGAGGTGGTTTCATATTTTTTGAAGTTAATATGCAGAAGATAGGTTTTGTGCCCTTATTGTACATAATATCGATTAAAATATTCAATTTATTCATTACTTATTATTTTTACAAGTTCATATTTTTATTTTGTAAACATTATTCATAAATAGGTATACAATAAAAATAGAATTAAACCTACAAGAAAAAGGAGAATAAAATAAAACTATGACAAACATAGGCAAAATACCTATACCTATACCTATACAATTTATATACCTATTTATTTAAGTATGCAAATAAACTCATAAAAATCAAATAAAAATATATTATACTTACAAAAACAAGTTATAAATATATAAAATAAGAAATAAAATAATAAAATAATATATACAAAGCAAAAATAGAAATGTAAAACATAGATGAATATACCTATAAATACATTCACAAAAATTAACTACTAATAAATCAAGCCAAAAAAATAAATAAAAATCATATTAAAATACTATATAAAATAATAAACATTTTTTTATTTTATGCTAAAAAATTAATAAAATCATTTACTATTTTAAATTAATTATTTTCAAATAAAACCTTCTGTTTTGTCCTGTAGCGGCCTAGGTGGACCAATCCGCGCGCGGCCTTCGTTGACCTCTGGTCAACTGTCCCATCTCAACCTCCAGCCCGTCAAGTCTGTCAAAGACCCCGTCTTCTCCCATTTTTCCCAAGCATTCCATCCATCGTTCACGCTCGCGTCCTTCACAAGAAATGTTCCCCAATAATCCCTCATACACGCCAACATCTTGGATCTCTTGTACATAAACCGAATTAATCGATAATTGCCGTTTAATAAGGGTGCCCAGAAAGGTTTATAAATAACCCAGCTCCCCCTCTTTCGCAAATTTGGTCAATTCTACCCTTCTCCCTTCCTCGTATTCGGTCCTAGGAGCTTCCTTGTGATAGGAGGGACCTCTTGGCACCTTTAATCGGTCGGAGGATGTGGGAGCTGCACCCATGGCGGAGCTCCGGTGATGCCACACTCCCTGGTTCCCCACCTGGTATCAGAGCTATTTTCTTGCTTTGTTAGATAGGTTTTAATTTCACCTTTTATTTCCAACATTTAGTGTAGCGTTTAGTTAAGTAGATCGCCTAGGTTCGGTTGAGTCGTAGTACACCGGAGCTCCGCTCTGGCGATGACTCCCGTCCCATCCAGTTAGTCTCCGACCCCCATTTCGCCTTCATATCGTATCTTGTCCCCTTCTTCATCTCCCGCACACCTCTAATCATCCGGAACCCCATCGGTTTCGCGAATCAAGGTTCCAACTCCGCCGCTCGCCGGAACCTCGCTGCCTACCTTCATTTTTACGCGAAAGCTTCAAACCCCTGGTCGAGGAGCTTCGCCTTGAGCCGCTTTATCTTCCTGTGCAGGTCTTGGCTCAAAAGGAGCCCTTTTGGGCTTGATTGATTCCAGGAAGAGGCTCTTGAAGGTCCTTCCCTTCCTAGAGCTCGCCTGATCGACTGGGACCTCCAAGAGCCAAGCGGAAACCATCAATAGACTCTCGGAGGTGATGGAGGTGGCCGGAGGGATCGGCCATTCACGATCGAAGCTCGCCGTGTGCAAGCTTCGTTCCTGTTCTTCCACGCCGCTCCATAGCCGTCTGATCAAGGTGGAGATCCTAGGTGCAGCAGTAGCCGTCAGATGCGAAGCCTCGTAAGCATCAGATCTCGCCAGGAGATCTAATCTCGAGCGTCCAACCACGAAGCGTCATCGACCGTTGGATGGGCACCACATGTTCAAGTGAAAGAAGACCCGCCGTCCATAAGCGCCTAATAAGGGGTAATTTACAACTTTAGCCCCTAACTTTTTTATTTATTATTTACGCCTGTAAATATATTTTAACGTTTAAAATAATGTGGATATTTTGTAAAAGGACTTTCAAGTTTCTTGTATTTGCATTTAGGTCCAATCCACATCACCTCATGTGCGGTCCCACGTGGGGTTGGGAAAATTATACCGGAGCCCCTATATGTGTTTGTATTTAAAAAAGGTCCATGAAATAAAATATTCAGTGTTATACTTTTGTGAAATTTGCACGCAGACCCTTAAACTTTATGAAATTACATTTTGGTCCCTGCGTATGTGAGTCACGTGTAGTCCCACGTGATAGGTTAAATTGCAAGGTCCCCCTAGCGGGTTTTTGAATTTGTATTTGGTCTTGAAACTTCCTGTTAATGTTTAAAAAGTATTGGTAAATTTGCACAGAACCTCCTGGGCTTTATTTTATTTGCATATATACCCCTGCCAGGGTTGGAATTTCTTTTTGTTTCATCTATTTATTTCATGCATCTATAAAACCCCAAAAATCACCAAAAAATGCCATAGACCCCTGTTGCATTCTAGCTTCACGACATATTTTTATTTTTCATATTTATTGCATTTTCATATTTATAAAAATTCAAAAACAAGCATTTTCTCTATTATTTGCATTAGAAAATTCATAAAAATTATAAAAACTTCTCGAAAAATTCCCCCCGAAAAATATTTTGTCTTTTAGTGTCTTTTATATTCCAACCAAAAATCACTAAAAAATATACAATAAAACTCCTAAAAATTGCAAAACTCTAAAAACAAAAATATTAGAAATCCCTTAAAAAACCAAAAAATATAATCTCTACTTACCAATTTTCTATATTCTATTATCTTTAATTTAAAATTAATTTGAGGAATTTTTGATTCTGTTTGATATTTTTTATCCTCATTTTAATTTCGGGTTTGTATCTTATTCACTGTTTTCAGTATTTTTGCCTTTAAAAATACCCAAAAAATCAGGAAAAATATAGAAAAATCACAAAAAACATTAGAAAAATATATAAAGCACAAAAATATGTTATTTCATGTATTTTGAGTATTTTTTCCTTATTTTTATCTCTCTCTTATCTCCAGTGTACATATATTCCTTATATACATATTATATCTTTATTAAAGAAAAAGAAAATACAAAATATAAAAAGAAAATAAAAAATCAGTAAATTAAAAATCAAAATACAAAAATATAAAATTTAAAAAATAAAATTTAAAAAATTAAAAAAAATCAAAAACCCACAAAAACAATAACATGGACAAGATAGGAATTGAATAATTTTGTGCATTTATTTTGCTCCCAACCGTTTGCTCCCAGTGTTCGAGCTCTACTTGTGCTTACACCTATACACATTTACATGTAGAGTTATAATAAATTTTAACTCCATATTTTTGAGATTTATTGCTTAATGACATCAAGTGAAATAATTCTCGAAGAGTTTATAAATATCATAATTGCGATAAATCAACTTTTAGAGTAAGGAGTTCTCAACATCAAATGTTGACATGTTGACATATTGGAACAAAAATATTATTATCATCAGAAGAAAAATGGTTCCTCTTGTTTTCTTTATTATTACAATGGCTCTTCTCATGACAGATCTTGCGATAGAAGTTAGAATTTGGTGCACAGTGCAGTGTAGATGAATGTATGATATGTATCCCTTTGAACTCTATCCAAAGAAGATTAAAGACTACACTTTCAATAATGAAAAAACTAGAGGGTTCATTTATTGAAGAATACCTTCTAGAGGAATGTATTTGTTTGTAATTTATCTGGACAAACCCAACAATTGTTTTCAATGGATCATAAGAAATGAAGTCTGACTTGTACACGATGAAGAAGATTACTGTTTGTGATAGTAGACCATTCTTGATATCTAAGTGTAAATTTATGACTAACATGGACCATTCAGGAGAACATCATTTAAAGAAGAATCTATGTGAAAATTCATTTTTCATGAGTTCATACAAATGAATCCAGGTGAAGATTACTTGATATTATTTGTTTACGATCGATCATTCGTGATTTGAAAGATCTGGATAATTCAAGATATCATTGTTATCACAGACACCATGATTTATTATCACAGACATCATTGTTATACATGCAATATTATTCTTTTAAATTATAAATATCTTTAGATTCCCAACAAGGAACACTGACAACATCAACACGGTTAAGGCAGATTTCATCAACAGTTTTGAGTGATATATATATTATGGTGAAATCATTGAGATACACTACAACAAAGGCTTTAAGACTACAAATATTTTACTACGGAATGCCATTACCAATGAAATACAAAGGCGGTATACGCTTATTCCAAAGGTAAAATATAAAAGAAGTACAATGGAATATAGCTACGAAAATTTCGTCGTTAATAATTTTACGATTTAAAATCGAAACTAATGGAGGTCAACAATGTAAACAGAAAAAAATTGTATAACATCCATCTCCCAGCACACAAAAGTCATTATATTTATGTTAGACTATTTACTTGAGTTCAAATATGTCATAATTGACAACAGTAAGAACAGACAAATGATCACTTATTTTTATGGTTTGAGATTATTGACAAAAATTATAATTTGCATTGGTTCTTGCAGTATCGTAAATAAGTATATTGTTGACGGTGGTGTATCTGGATAGTTGAAACTAAAATGGGAAATCAAATATTTGGCTACTGTAAACAGGAGGGCATGCAAAATTTTAAAGTGGTTGTAAAAAAAGAAGGATGATCAAATGGAAAAAATTCTGTTAAAATAGGGTGCGCTCTGAAATACTTCCCATGTGCTCACCTTCCTTACATCGTGCCCTCTCTCCTCTCCATCTCCTCTCCGACTCCAGGGACATCGTCGATGTCTCCTAGGAGCATCGACTCCTCCGTGTACACCTCCATCTTCTCCGCTAGCGCGCTCTCTCTCTCTCTCTAAATTATGTTATACATGCTCTCTCTCTCCAAGCTTGTTGGGATGTCAGGGTTTGACTTGAGGACTTTCCCCATTCCCGTAGGTTTAGTTTTCTTGCAATGCATTAATTTATTTACTGGATTGTTAGATTCTACACTACACATACTTTTAGTTTGCATGCATGTGTATCTTCATCTTGGATTTGTTATCTTCCCCCAGCAAAACACATGGCTAATAGTTGGAATGTCATATTGTGCCATTTATTTTCACTCATTTCGAGCAGAAGGGTGATAGTCAGCTGACTATTCTTCCGATAGTAAGATAAAATACCAATGTATAATGGTGGATTTTCAGCTTATTAAATGTGTTACTAACTAAGTTACTTTTCCAATGACTTTTAATTAAAGACAACAACCAGACCAGAAGTTCCAAAAACATATGGGCACCTTCAGAAGAGTGAGAAATTAGTTGTATGCATATTTTCTAATGTTTATGATTCCGACTGTATATATTTCTCTATAGAAATACAACCGTATACTCCGGGAAAACTTGCAAGGTAAATACAATGTGTTGCTATATTTTGGTTCTAATTGCTGCTACTCGATGCGTGTTTTAGCAAGGTGAATATAGCTCCCCTGTTAAACTGTAATCATTACATCCTTCATATATCTAAAAAGATATAGATAAAGGAAATTCAATATCAATTTGGTAGCAAAACTTTGTTATAAATCATGACATGTTCGCATTCTACGATACATTGTCATTTAACTCTTTTTGGGGTTCAATATGTTGGCATTCCGTAACATGATGTCAACCATCAAAATCTGACATCCCAGATATATACAATGATATTAACTTCTTTTGGTTGAAACCAAATACATATCTAGCATTTTAAGGTAACATGTTGTATTTTTTTATAAAATTTTTATTAGTTGCGCTCCTCTGAGATATTGCAATATTAGTTATGCCCCTTTATTTTTGGGAATATCAGTTGTGCTCGTACATTCTTACAAAATTCACAGTTCCAATCTTCTGTTAAGGTAAAGCTTATAAGAGACTCATGCATACAAGTTTATGTACAAGTGGGTGAAGTCCATGCTGCAAATAATAGATTTAGGTATACAAGAAAGCGATAAGAATGAGTTAATATGACTATTGCACCTAGTTTAATCTCATCCTAATTAGCATTAATAGTTACTTATTTTACTTTAATTTTTTTGTTCTAATTTTTAACATGTTACTTATGTAGGATCAAAATGAAGGCAAATGGAAGACGCTACTTATGTAGGATCAAAATGATTGAAGATTGATGAATATATGAAAATAGAAGAGGGCTGGTTTCTTTATAGAGAAAGTTGAATTTGTATAAAAGTGAAATTTTTATGTTGTGGACGAGGAAGTCTAAACTTGTAAAAATTATTTAACATGTTATACAATCTTTTTCCTTTTAGTTTTTTCTTGATATTAAGTGATTGAATGAAGGATTTTTCATATGGAAAGATATGTGATATTACATATGTACACATTAATTTCATATTATTCCGTTTAAAATGAAACTCGTTATTATTTATAAATAATAGACTTCTATCCATTCATATTAGTTACAAACAAGTAGTTTAAGAGGCAATTCGTGCCTTCTGACAATAGCATCAATAATTTTTTAGCAAGGAAAAATTTTCTAAGTATAGTGACAATTGATTTATTATCACATTTGAAAATACATGCAACTTTAAAATGGTATTTTTCTGTTATTAAATATATCAATATACATTTTCCACTTGGCACGTGTATTAGAGACAATATATGGCTACAATAGAATCATCGTTATTAAACTATAGCTACGATTTCGTTGTTTTGGTCTCGAGTACCATGGTCATGCATTAGGAACAATGGCTATGGTAAAATATGATAAGCACGAAAAATCGAGGGGTCTAAAATTAAATAAGCCTCACAAGACAGTACTCAGTCACTATGATGACCTCTCAACAATCATGCTTAATCAACAATTAACCCACACAATGTATAGAAAATCAACGCAAGCAGTGTGAATCAAAATTTATTATACCCTACAATAGATTGTATAGTGGACAAGTATATTATGGGTCGAACACAGGAAACAACGTAGGATAGGCAATCAAAATTAGCTAAAAGGAGATAATAAATGATTTTAGGTATTTTAGGTAATTTTGAATTTTTGTGGGTTTTAATTATGAATTTTTTTATGGATATTCATTTCTGTATATTTTTATTTATTTTAAAATGTATATATTTTTATATTATTATATTTATTACATTTTTCTGATTTTTTATTTTCTTCTCCTTTTAATATATGAGAGATATATATATAACTATAAAGAGATATAGGTTAATATATTTATAAATACACCTAAAAATAAACAAAAATTATAAAATAAAATGTTTTTGTGCTTTTTATATCTTCTTAATGTTTTTTGTGATTTTTCAGATATTTTTGTAATTTTTAGGTATTTTTAAAGTCCAAAATATCCCAAATAGGGATTAAATAAATAAATAAAATTGATTTTAGGTTTAAAAATGAAAACCTCAAATTTTCTCAAAATCAAAATTTCTATATAATAAATACTGTAAATAAAATTCAGGAATAGAAAGAAATATTTTTAAAATTTTAATAAGAATTTTTATAAATTTTATAAGGACTTTAAAGCTTTTCATTTTTTTGTCTTTTTATTTTTCTATTTTAGGGATTTTAGGTCTCGGGTATAAAATACTGTAATAAATAAAGTATATTTTTTGGAATTTTTCAAAAAAGATTTTTTTTTGAATTTTAATAGTCAAATGGGTAATAAAATCTCTCTTTTAGTTCATATATAGAAAATAACCTTAAAATACCCAACCAAAAATATATGTAATATATATATATATATCACGTATATATAGTAATTTTTCACGAATTGTTAAATACGTATGGCTATTTTTCACAAAAAAAGTACAAAAAGAAAATGCACTGGTATGGGTATTTAAGTAAAATTTTAAAGTTTCAGGACCTTGATTGAACACAATATGAAACCTTAGGACCAAATGTGTAATTTCTCAAAAAATATCTGGTAAACAATACCCATAGTGATATATTTGCAATTAATATAAAGTCTAGGGGGTTAAATACAATTTTCCCAAAAAATATTACACTATTAATCCAAAAACATGACTGAAATGAAATAAATAAGTCTAGGGGCTTAACTGCAAAACATCCACTCCCCTCACGTCCGCATGCATGCGAGGTAACGTGGATTGGTCCTAAATGTCAATAAAGAAAGTACAAGGATCTTTCTATAAAATATCAAAAAAAATTACACTGCAAGCACACGTTTACGTATTAAAAATAAAATATGAATCTTGTGGGGGCCTTAGGTGAAATTACCCCTATACGCACAATCGGATGGTTTCGGATCTTCACTTCTCTACGTGTCGAGACATGAACGACCGAGGACGCTTCGATGAACAACGTTAAGGATTAAATCCCTCAAAGGAGATCATTGTTGCTCATCTTGATCCGACGTCTCTGACTCAATGTAGCACTTGGCTCCTGATCGGACAACAAGTAGCTCACTTGGAAGAACAAGGAAGAACTCCCTGCGGTCCGAGCTTCGATTCGTGCTGGCAGCTGATTCTGACCACCTGAGGATGTCCTGAAAGTCCCAAAACGTGGCTGGAAGTGCCCCGGAGCTGCAGCAAGCTTCGGATAGGTACTTGGAGCTCTGATGAAGGCTAGCAAGGCCGGAGAAGCACGTTAGCTCCAAGTGCTTCATTCCTGATCAAAATCGACCCCAAGGGGTCCTTTGGCTCTCCAAAACATATAGGAGGATACAACAGATGAAGACAAAGGTTTTTGGTGCTAGCTAGGTCGAGATGAATGTAGGTGGATGTAGGCGGAACTTTGGTGACTCATCGAAGAAGGAAAGCAGGTGGTATGATCTGAATAGGATCATGATGACAGAGATGCGTGGAGTTAAGATAAGCGATAGTGCAAGGTGATGGAGGCGATAGCGAAGATGGAGGTCGATCAGAATGGTCGGAGAAAAGTGGCGGTGACAAAGCTCTGACTATTCTATTTTTTGGTATTTTAGGTTAAACTAGATGGAATCGAAAAAAAGTAATAGCTAATCTATGCTACTGCTAGGTAGAGAAACAAAACGAGTAAGAAAAAAGAAGCTCTACTTAACCAGAACTAGCTGGAGGCAAACTCGCGACAAAGGAGGTGGTGGGGCTGGATCTACCTCGGTTCAATGTCGCTGTGACTTGCTGAACCTTCCTCGAGGGCCTTACTGTCACCAGGAAGCTCAAGATGCTCAAAAGTTGAATGACAGAAGAGAGATCAATGAATCAAGGGAAGTCGAAGGCAACACCTTGTATAGGGGTTTCTTCCCCCGGGAGAATGTGCCTGATTCAGAAGCGCCTTGTCCCAGGAAGATGTGTGATGAAAGAAAGACAATAAAGGAACAAAAGTAAAGAAGATCTTGAATCAAAATAGTGAAATAATATCTTGTGAAAAATCGTGAAAGATGGGGTCAATCGTGTTTTGATAGTTCTACAATTGGGGTCAGAGAGTTAACTCCAAATCAACGAGAGACGGGCCCTGATTGGGCCACGTCACTCGCAAAAAGAAAACCAGATTTGAAATTAAAAAAGAATTCAAAATAAATTAGCAATTTATTTATTTAAATTTATTTTAAAACATAAAATATTTATTATTTTATATAGGACTCTAATCTGATTTTTATTTATTTTTATGGATTAATTTATTATAAGTTACTTTTTACAAGTAAAAGTCTAGATATATTTACCTATGTTACGTATATTTTATTTGTACTTTGTAGTTTATATTTTTATTATTTTATTTACATATTTTATAAATTTATAACATTTTTTAATACACACAACTATATTTTTGTTATATTTTTCTGATGTTATTTGTACATATAAATAAATAGAGGTATATATTATATATGTATTAATATAGGCAATTCATCTCTGTATTTTTATATGCTATTTTATTTTATTATATTTTTATGGTTTTATTGTATACTAAATATATAAATATACTATAAATAATTTTTACAATAATATAAAATATCAAATAATAGTAAATATAAACAATAAATAAAATGAATATTTTTTCTAGTATATAAAACAACATGGGTCCAGAACCTAACTTTTGGATCTTAACTCCAAAATGAATGAAACAACCTACATTAAATAGCTTATGAAAAGTTATATATAAAGTGATTTTGGTGCATTTTGAGTTCATATGGAGAAAACATGGGTCTGGGAAATTTGGATTTTGGCTTTTTATTTTGAGTGTAGAATGTACAATTTGTATTATTTTTGTGTGAAGTAATTTTTATATATTTTTCAATGTATTTTTATCTACAACTTTCATGTACAAAGTTTCTTTCATTGAGGTATAAATGATGAAGAATAAAATATATCCCAAAAAAGGAATTATTAAAGAAATAAAATTAGGATTTTTATTCTACGTAATGTCCCTTATATCCCCCTACTTTATTCCCTATCGACCTGATGAATAGGGTTTTATACTATGTGGGTCTAAAAATGTATCCTCATGGAGTGCAAAGATAGAGTGTCCCTGAGGTGACCCGCAAAGAGGACCCAATTTGATCAACAAGTACCCACAAATAGATGGATAAGCAATAAATAACAAAATGTGAGGCACAGTTTATTATACTCTACAAACAAAAATATGTAGCATGTAAGCATGTAGAGGTCGAACCACATAGAGCTAGCTTGGTAGCCTAATTATTATTGCTAATCAATGTGATCTGTGTATACAATTGTCTTTAAGTCTTTTTATGTTGTTTTTTGATTTTATAAATTTTATTCTATTTTTATTATATATATTATATATTTTTTAATTTTAATTTTTAATTTTCTCTTTGATTTTAATTTTAGATAATAGCTATATATATCGACATAGGCATTTATATTTATAGTATATATAAAATGAAGTATATACTATATATATATATATAAATTAGATAATTTACTGATATTCGGTACATTATATATTTTCAAAGATTTTTAAAAAAAGTAAAAGGGTCTTTAGGTTATGTATAATGTAGATTATCTTTAGGTATATATGTAGGAAAAAATGGGGCTGCTCCTGCCCTATTTTTGTACAAATTATTTTTTTTGCAAAATATCATCATGTATATTAATTTATATATATCCCTCCAATATGGCCATCAAATTTTGTCAGAAATAGAGACTCCTATGCCCTCCATCTAGAACTTGTAATTTTGACGGTCTAAACATTGTTGTAATTAAATTGTTCTAGGTCGAGGGCATAAGAGTCTCTGTTTCTGACGAAATTTGAATGATGTATTGGAAGGATATATGGACGAATATACACGGTGATATTTTGCAAAAAATAAAAAAATTTGCACGAAAATAGGGCAGAGGCATCCCCAATTGAACCCGTATATATTATACAATATAAGGTATAATAATTATAAATATAAATAAAAAATAAAAAATTACAGAATTCCATATTTTTGGGGTTTTCATAATTTTTACATTTTTTTATTTTCCAGGATTATTTTAATTTTATGTATTTTTAAAGTAAAAAATGTCCCAAAATGAGTATTAAATAAATAAGTCAGATTGATTTAAAGATTAAAATTAGCAACAAATGTCAAAAATTATTCAAATCAAATTTAATATATAAATAATAATATAAAGAAAATTTAGAGAAAAATAAGTGTTTTTGGATTTTTGTGTGATTTTCCGATTTTTTACTAGATTTTTGAGTTTTTATTTTTAGTCCTTTTTCTATTTTTAGGGATTTTTGGTTTAGAGTCAATATTGGCAATAATAAACAAATCATAATTTTTTGTGGTTTTTAAAGATATTTTGATAAGTTTTGGCATTTTTATAGTTTCATAGGGACAAAATAGGCTCCATTTCATTTTTAATAAATAGGTAATATGCATAATGTGCATAATAAATTTCATGGCATGAAACAACAATCATTCGTGTACATTACACATTTTTTGCATAGTTTTTGTCGCACAAATGCTATTTACAAAAATTATAGAAACATGCACAAAAACGCTTGAATTGGAAAGGACATATTTGCAATTAAAAATAACTATGAGGCTGTATATGCTATTATCCCAAAACCTTACAACTATACCTCGAAATTTATAAATTATTTTATAATCATAAAAAATGCAAGGTCTAAGATGCAAAATGTCACCTCATGTGGGGGTCCTCGTGAGGTGAATTGGTACGAATATGAATGCAATATGGAATACCTACAGGGGTCTTTATGCAAAATTTACACATTTATTTACTCTATGAATGGTATTTACAAAACTAGAAATTAAAATCAAATATAGGGGGTTACTTGAAATTTACCCCTAAACGTGCACATGCCAACGATCGGGATGACTTCACTTGGACACATGGCGACTCCATTACGCGTGATGACGGTTCACGTCCCGACAACTAGGATTAGATCTCGGGCAGGTATTTGATGGTTGAGTGCACATCCATCGGACGCTGGTTGCTCTATATGGCACCTCATTCTTGATCGGATAACTGTGAGGCAGCTTGGAAGAACATGCAAGAATGCCTACCCTACCGAGCTCCGATTCGATGTTGTGCTCGATATCAACCATCTCTAGGGCTGCTGATAGGCTAAATAGCTTTGTCTCACTGTTTCTCACCTCCAGACATGTCTTTGAAGCTCCAGGGCTCGATGTTGGAGCTTTGGCAGACTCAAGAAAGCAGGCGCACCTGGAGGTCCTCCTGGGATCAAATTTGCTCTAGATGAGCCTCATTTAGATGGGGACATGTAGGGTTAGACAGAGGGGATATGGGCGATGGTCCTCGGTCATTAATTGATGGGATATGAAGGGAAATGGAGAAGGTAGAGGAGCTGCGGTGAATGGTAGAGGAGCAGCTCCGATCCTCTAATACATGGTCAATCAGAGATGATCAACTGCAAGGGATGGAAGAATGTGCGACAGGGAAGAGACTGAGGACGAAGGGGAGTCAAAATGTAGGGTATGGAAGAACGTGCGATATGGATTACACTAAGGGCGAAAGGGAGTCAGAATGAGTCGATTCACAGTGAAACAAGGGTGGCCGGAGCTCAAGAGCTCCGGTTAGGCTAAACTTAAATCTAAACTAAACGTATAATTAAAACACTAAATAAGATACATAAAATGAAACTAAAGCTAAGTCTAACCTAGAAATGATAAAATGGTGCAACTCATACCTGGTTGTTACACCATGGAGAAGAGGTGGACGGAGATCCGTCTTGGGCCTCCTCCCTTCATCTATCGGCCTCACAAACACCTTAATTCGATATGCACCTGCTGTCACTAGGGACACTCACACACGAAGGGCTAGAGGATTTCGGGCTCGAAGATGGATCAAACAAGGAAAGGAGAAGGAGAGTCTTATTAATAGATAAGGTGAAGGAGGTTCAAGGATCTAGTGCTTTTGGTTAGCCTGAAGCAGATTGATCAAATCCAAGATGTGGGCGGAAATTACGAGGATCGAATCAACGGTTTTATTCAGGGAGCTAAGACAGATCATGAGTGGATCAGTCACGAAAAATGGAAGAAACCCTGTGTCTGACATGTCAGCAATCGAGGGAGAGAGTTGAAACTGACGCTTGGTGTCAACGACTGTCGAGCTGTAATTTGTCCACATAGGACTGCAAGAGGACAAAAAAGCCTAAAAAATGATGAATAATTAAAAAATAAAATGGTAAATGAATTAATAGTTTTAGATAATAAAGTAAAAATGCTTGTTATTTCATTTAGTATTTAATTAACAATTTTAATTATTTATAGGGGGCTATTTATTATGAGTTATTATTTACAAGTGAAAATACAGGTATATTTACCTATATATCGTGAATTTTATTTATTTATACGGGGCTATTTATTATGAGTTATTATTTACAAGTGAAAACATAAGTTTATTTACCTATATATCGTGAATTTTATTTTTATTTTGTATTTAAGATTTTATTATTTTTTATATATAATTTATATAACTATAACTTATATGTATACATGAATATATTTTTATTTTATTTTTATGTATAATTTGTACTCTTAAATAAATATGTATACTTATTATATAGGTATAATTATTGTATATTCATCTATGTATTTTTGTATATCATTTTATTTTACTTTCTTTATGGTTTTATTTTATACTAAATATATACATATATTACGAATACTATTTTCATAATTACAGAACTAAGAAAATAATATATATAAAGAATAAATAAAATAAATATTTTATTACGGTATATTGTACAATAGGGGTCCAAAACATAACTTTCGCACCTTAACTCCAAATTAAATGAAACCAACTTCACTAAATAGACAATGAAAAGTTATATACAATTAAAGGTTATTTTGATGCATTTTGAGTTTTTGTTGAGAATATATGGGTCTAGAATGTTTGGATTTTGGCTTTTTATTCTAAATATAAAATGTACACTATATATTACTTTTGTGTGAAGTCAATTTTGTATTTTTCTATAGATTTTGATCTAAATCTTTCATGTATAATGTTTCTTAATTTGGTTTAAAATAAAAATAATAAAATGGGTCCCAAAAATGTGTTACTGATGAATAAATAATTAGGGTTTTATTGTGTTTTTGACTGTTATCTCCCCCTAATTTATTCCTTGTCGATCAAATCAATTCTTGACTTGGTATCAAGGTTTAGAGTCATAAAATACCTTTGGAATTTTATTTATTTATTTTTTATTTTATTTATTATTTTAATTTGAATATAACAACGTAACTTATACAATAATTATACACTAAATAATGAATGTTAGTTTATACAAAATAATGATATTTACATGCATTTAGCTAGGGATTAATGGCCAAAATAAAAGAATAAAGGTGAAGAAATGGAGATTCATCACCCCCTATACTTTCCTTTGCTAGTCCTTAGCAAACATTTATTCTTATAAGTGTAGAAAAGAAAAAGAAATAACTTGGAATAATTGTAGACTTATAAACTATTCTTAATAAAGTCAAATTTGGAGCTAAGAGAAGACCTTTAGGTTAATTGTGTGTTCAGAACCACATGGAAGACATGAAGTGTGACATAACATCCCTTAGGTTCCATACTCCTATCATCCAATCCAATTCATGGCCCGGTCAGAACCATCCTCTCAGCTGCATAATCTTTCTACCTTGAAGTGATAGAACCATGTACGTAAAATTGTTCAGCCCTCCCCAGACAAAACTATTGAACCATCAAGGCATCTGCTTTTCTAGTAACTTGTCCTCATGGAGAAAGATATTCCCTCCTAAGGTCAGGTGCTCCTAGTCTTTACAATTGAATGGGGAAGAAATTAGAAGAACGGGAGAAGAAGTGTGAATGACCAGTGTAGTCTTCATTCCCCTGTGAAGTCGATTCGTGTAACCAATTCTTCACAAATAAGCATGCTTTTTATGAGTCTCAAATTTTTGTAGATTTTTTTGTATAGGCTTCTTTGAATATTTTTGACTTTGTACAACTTCTACATTCTTTCTTGTACCCTGATGGATATATCATATTTTTGTTCCACCCAATTTTTGGGGATCTTGGAAAAAGTTGCACTGGTAAACCATTCCTCATCTGAAGCATTGTTACAATCCATCTCCAATCTTTAGATATCATTGTTACCAAAAGAAGTGCGTTAAATTATCGGTGTCAGCAATATGCAAGAATGGTTCCTCAGTCACCCTCAACGAAGCAGCCTTGCATCATCCCAACATAGACTCCAAGATTTTTCAATAGTCCGTCTGAGTTGAGCTAAGTGCTATGTGAGAGGTTTCTAGTCAAGTCACCATCTCGAGAGTCTTATGGATTATATGAAGGGTTCTACTTAGGCACATTGAATTGACCCATGAACAAAGTCTTATTGAATCTAAAGAATTAAGTCAAGGTGACCTGAAATATCTCCACTTCCAGTCCTTAATGGGTTCCTCTAAAATTAAATGTATAAATATCGATTCCAAGCTCCGATCTTCAGACTTTATTTCGACTTGTTCAAGTGTCTATATTATTCCAAAACATATGAATGCTATGTACAATGCAAGAAAAATATTTTTGTGATGCGCTTTTGTTATTTTGAATTTTTATATATTTTTAAAAAAGTTTTGCAGATTTTTTATACAATTTTAAAAAAGAATTTGCAAATATTTTTGGGATTTTTAATTTTGAAAATTTTTAGGGTATTTATAAAAAATTGGAACGAAAAGGGATTATGTGCAGATACTTACACAAGCGTACATGTTTTTGTTTACTAGGGTTGGTTATTGGAATTAATAGGAGTGTATGCACAAAGTTTGTAAAGCTCTTTATTTGTTTGAGTTTTGTTTCTAAAAATAAATTGAAAAGATTTTTGCAAACATTTTGAAAACTTTATTTTGTTGACAAATAATTTCTACAAACATTTTACAAAACTTGAAAATCATTTGCAAATATTTTTAAAATAGTATATATAGAATTTTCAAAATATTTTTTCAAGCATTTCCAAACATTTGCAAATAGATTTTTAAAAATATTTGATTTCAAACAAAGAAAATAAATTTTTACAAACAAAATATTTTTACAAAGATTGAAAATATAAACAGTTTTAAAATGATTTTTCAAAGAATCTTCCAAACCATTTTCAGACGTTTTTTGAAGCATTTTTACCCGATTTATTAATTAGTATATACAAAGAGTTTTAATGAATTTGACACAACTATGTCCCTTATACTTAATTAGTTTTTCTTAATCCATACTTATTGAAAATATAAAAGTAGGAGTTATGGCTAAAGTATATACGACCCCCTATACTTAGCTTGAACTAGGTCCTCATAGATCGAAGAGAAAAGAAAAGACATAACTTGTACTAAGTATAAGAGTGCCTATACTACAACGACTAAAGAATAAAGAATGACTCAATGAGAAGTCGATCATCCCTCCTATACTTAGGATCAATTAATCCTAAGTATAACCGACTGTATCTACATGCAAGGAGGGTCGAGGGTGGTAATGAACAACTCAATGATTCGTCCTATCTCCCCCTATACTTAGGTCAAAATATCCCTAAGTATAAATAGAAATATCAACAAGAGAGGAGACATGTAATGGGAAAAAGAATGATTAGCGAGAATTTTCTCATCCCCTTATACTTAGGATGAAGCGTATCCTAAGTGTAGAAGCAATGAATGAGTAAAACAAAGCAAAAAATAGAAAATACACCAAAAAAGAAGAAAAGAAGAAAACTAAAGGAATATTTTTTTAGGGATGTTATCTTAATCTTCTACTATTGTGTTTGTCATGTAGGATTCATTAATGATGATTTGAACTACATCGACAATGGTCAGGAAAGTGTCATGATTAAGGTATGACTAAAGGATATGGGAAGATCCTTAAGAGCATCACGAAAGCGTGAGGATCACATCGTATGCAATCGGGAGCGACTAGTCTCACTAGTCACTGCGGGCAACGAAATTTAAAAAATTTTAATGTGATGAAACCACATGATTCAATAACACTTCTTATATCATTTCATGTAAACCACATACAAGCATTAGGGTTACCTCTTAAAGCGTGGTTGCGATCGAGTCTCTAAATGAAGAGACCTCCTGATTCAAGTCTGATCCAACGGAGGAGACGCTTGCGAGCATGTTGATGAGATGCATGCTCCTCACAATCCATGTCGATGATCCAAATGACGAATCTCCTGATCTTGTCACACGAGATCCGACATCTTCTTCTTGAGTGAGGTGCACCGAAGAAGACAGAGTTCCACGAGCAAATAATTCGACAACATAACGACGATGCTGTGACGATGATGACTCTTACAAGGGCTCCATGGTGGACGACCACTATGAGAGGGAGGGAGAGGCTTGGCGAGTAGAGAATGAGTGAGAGAGAGAGTTATTCTCGATTATGTTTCTTGAAGAGCAAGGTGTACCTCTTCTTATATAGTATCTTGGGATCCATGGATCTCAATCCATGTACGCACAAATCCAATGGATGAGATTGCTTTCTATTTCTTTCAATGGCCATGATCTTGTTATGAAAACACAAAAATAATATATATTGATAAATCAATATAATTAATTTCAAATCAAATTATTCAATTATCCTTGAATATAATGAGGAGATAAACCATATCCCCTAAAAATGGGGGACGACTTGTAAATTATCTCACAAAATAATTCATAATTATCTTGTAAACATAGCAAGCATGTCATTGGAAAAATGTGAATCACACTTGCATCCCAAAATAAAATGTGAATTATATTTTCAATTAATCATCCAATGTGAATCCAATTCACATCACTAAAAAATTAACAAATATAAATTATAATAGGCTCTCTCTTATATATTATAAACCACATTTGTAATATATCTGATTAATATGGATAGTACTATCCACATTATTCATATCCATGATAATTAAATCACATTTAGTCATCTTGGATCTCTATTCTCATGTTTCCAAATAATATGAATCACATTCACATTATTCACATCTTTGATAACTCTCCTTATAATATGAATCAAATTCATATTAGGGAAAAGGGAATATGCACCAAGGTGCATGTAATTTTACGTGCACCGGGCTTTATATCCTCCACGTTTTTAATTTTTTAAAAAATATCACCATGTATATTCATCCCTATATCCCTCCTATATGTCATTCCAATTTCGTCAGAAACAGAGACTCCTATGCCTTTCATCTAGAAAAAGTAATTTTAACGGTCTTAGAATTGCTGTAATCAACCTGTTCTAGATGGAGGACATAGGAGTCTATGTTTCTGACGAAATCGGAATAGCATAATGGAGGGATATATAGATGAATATACATGGTGATATTTCCCAAAAAAGTTAAAAAACGTGCAAGATATAGGTCCCGGTGCATGTAAAATTACATGCACCTGGGTGCATGCTCCCCAACCCCTTCATATTATTCATGATATTAAAATCACATTTAATTATCAGTTTTTTTCAATGCTGGGATACATAATATCAACAATTAAATTATCCATGAACTATTACAAGGATAATGCACTTTCTTCGTGGATACTTTGAGATAATGACAGGGCGATTGTATTGATTCACATATAGTGACTTGGATATTGGGATCACATCTCAATTAAAGATCTTGCAGACCTCTCATAGATGCTTGATTAAATAAAGATCGCAAATCTAATCTTCTCATAGCGTAGGAATCACAAGCATATCAGTGTCCAACATTTGGACCAAGATTGGATCACTTCTCTACTAATAGGAGTTACTAAAATCCAGACCCGTTTCATCACTCCCCAGGAATGGAAGCATCATGGTTATACAATCGTTTATGATCACATCACCCTCAGGTATTCCTAATACTTGTACATCCTGCATACTGGAAGACCAAGAACAAACCAGAAGTATTAGATCTTTTTAGACTGTCTTCTTCAGGATTTTCATCATTAATTTTCTCATTCGATCATTGGGAGTTGTTATTGATCATATACTTTCTAAAAGCATATATCATACCTAGGTGTTGATCATATACTTTCCAAAAGTATATATATCAAACCTACAAATTCAGTCAAGCTTCCAAAGCAAGACGACCGTGCACGGAATTTGATTTTTCCCAATATCTCATGAGTGATCTCATGTCTTCCAGTTCAGTAAATGAACATGTATGATCCCTTTGAGAGATCGTATTACTCATATGCACTTGCATGCACACCAGCACACCAGTGTATAGACCTTGGTTAGGCCATCAACCTATTGGTCTGCCAAATGTACATACCCAGACATATAGTAACATATATGTCTCTGGTAGGAGGATGCATGCCTATATAATGACAACATACGACATAGGTCTTTGGTAATCTCGATTTCATTAACTCAACTCTTTAACCTAACTAATATAACACCTCTGAATTTCTATTCCCATGCAGAGGACCCACATCAAGAGGATAGCCAGATATCAGTCTTTAGAAAAAAAATTGCCATGTCCTTCTAAGGCTGGAGATACTCTCTTAATAATCATTTGACGGTGCTTGATGAGTCCTCAATCTAAGTCTTTAGATATTCATCTAAGCACCAGTCTCTATGATTCAACAACTGTATGATCATTAAGATGGCCATGGTATATAACCCTAATTGTACTAAGGGATCTATTATGCAAATTAATCATTCTTCATTTCAGATTAGGGAATGACATTTGCAATAACATTTATTGTAATGGCCTTTCGTGGGCTCGCATGTACAACAATCTCCCACTATTCCAAAGAGCCATTAATGGGCTAATCTTTAAACCCACACTCATGTGACAATCATAGGCTATTTTGATAAATAGCAAGGTAAGCTGATCAGTCACTCTGTTCCCAAGAGACTACGCCAAGTCCATTTACGACACTTTCATATCCCCTAGTAACACTGTTTGCATCAATGTGAATGTTGCATCTTATGCAACTAATACTCAATCTTGACAGTTATAGTGTCCTTGACACTACAACTCAATAATTATTATAACCAACATTTCCACAATCTTTATCAGAATACCTTATTTCCGGAGATCTCTATCTCCTAAGGTATCTGTATTAAGATCTTTTAGATCTCAATCTATAAAGTCTTAATTTCTTGAACATAAGACTTAGAGATCACTATATTTGTAGTCTTGTCATATTTGAAGATCTTGTTATTATTGCAATCAAGTGTTCTATTTCCATAAAAGGATTAGCAACAGTTTACTACTCCCATTGCATGGTAGACATTTGGCTTTTATATACATTTAGCATACACTCGGCTTCTCATAAATGATGGCATATAGCTATTCACATCTCAACTCCTTGAGGTTCTATCTCTTTGGATAGGTCAGTACCATACCTTAAGGAAAAGAAGCCTTTCTTGGAATTTTCTAGAAAATGGAAAATATCCAAGGTGCACCACTAATGTGACAGTCCCTATACCCTCTTTTCTTTGCTTCTAAACACCTTCAGAACTAAGATCTAAGAGGTTTCCTTAAGATCGTATCTTAGGGTATGAATGGCCAGATTATAAAACACTTATTATCTTCCCTATATCATTCCAAATGATTAGGACATAATCTATCTATAACAGAATGAACACAATGACACTCCCACTAAGCTTCACATGGTTCATCAAGATTCTATCTGAAATCATAAACTTTATAATTTCATCAAATCTTATGTTCCAACTACGAGAAGCTTATTTGAGTCCATAGATGGAGTTCTTTAACTTGCACACCTTGCTTTCTTCAACTATAAAGCCATGGGGATACTTTATGTGAATATTCTTGGAGAGGTATTCATATAGGAATGCAATCTTGACTTCCATCTTGAAGATGTCAAAGTCAAGTTGTGTAGCTATAACTAGCAATATTCTGATGGGTTTAAGCAAGGTCACTGAAGAGAAAGTCTCACTGCAAGCGATGTCTTCTCTTTGGTGTGTATCTCATATCTACGAGCCATGCTTTGAAGGTCTTTACCTTCTCATCATGTTCCCTCTTTCTCTTGAAGATCCATTTACACCTTAAGGAGTCTTACCCCTATAGGTGGATACTCGAGGGTGCATCTATATATAGCTTATATACGAAGTCTACTTTAGAATTTTATTGCTAACATCCATCTTTCCATGTCATGGTCCTAGGAGCTTCATCACATGAAGTTTGATCGTTTTCAGACTTAACTGACACATGGAATCTATCCTCAAACTCATTTGAAGATGTATTAGTGTTTCATCTTTAATTGTCCTTTTAGTTTCCGATTTCAGAGCCTCATTATCTTCTTAAGATTCAATGAGTTCCTTCACTTCATTTTCATCTTGATTCTCAAGAGTCTCATCCTCTAAGAATCACATTCTCAAAGATGAGATCTTTTAAGTATCTCAAGATCATAAAGTAGGTATCCAATACCATCCTCATTTTTCTAATGAAGTAGCACTCTCTAATTCTAAATTCCAGCTTACTTGCATCGAACCTTATTGATGAATATGCATGTCATCATCTTTATATTTTATCTTAAAATCTCTTATAAAACACCTCTATATAATACTAACTCCATATTCTTACTAATTTGTATTTGTTTGTAAATATTATATATTTGTATATTGTTTTAACCTTAAATAAGTAAATAAAAATTAAGGAAAATAAAATAAAAGAAAAAGACTGTATATATGTAATAGATATAGGCTGACTCGAACCCCGAGAGAAGGTCAAGACTTGACCTGATCGACCGGGAATAAAGTATGGGGAGAGAGGGTCCTTAATCAGAAAATCCAAAAAATGTATTGTAAATACTTATCACTATTTTATTTGTACATAAATTGATCTCAAATTAAATAATTTTCAAAGCAAAAGTTGTAAATAAAATGTTTCCTAAATGATAAAAATAATTACACAATAAAATCATGTACAGAATAAAAGTAACCACATCCGGAAAAAGCCATTAAGCGATAATTTAAAGATCAATTTCAGCTCTATATGAACTTAAATTGAACCAAACCCAGTTCATTGTATTCTAAAATAAATTATCTTTAAAGTGATTGTGATTTCATAATTTTTAGAGTTACAGTTGAAAAGTCGATTTTCTGGGGTGGTTTGTACAACTTTACCATTTATTTATACATATTGTATTTGTAAATATTTTTATATATTTTTACTAAATATTTAAAATAAAAATAATGAAAATAACAATAAAAATTATAAAATTTAAAAAACCAACTAATTTCCTTATTTAACCATGTAAATATTGTACTATATGTATATATAATATGTATATAGTTAATTTTCTTAAATAACTACCATAAAACATATAAAAAAACTAACATTTTTTCCAAATTAATAGAGTGACAAAGATACAAAAAATCATTTAATTTTTATAAATATTTTTAAACACTAATTGCTTTTATCTTTATCTCATTTCAAATTTCTTTTATCTTATATCTTATATTTATTCAAAATTTTAAAAATTGAAATTCCATTCTTCTATCTATTAATATGGATCAATCTTTGATGAGAGGATCCCGATCTCCAAGAGTCTTCTTGTAACAGACGGGTACCTAGCCTTTGAGCCATCCGATGATAGCATGTTGGCCTTCGTCGAGGTGATCAATGTCTTTTCTGCTCCTAAGATGAGATCCACTTTCTATTATTTATTTTAAGTTAACCATAGTTTACTTTTGCATTTTAATTTCATCATCATTTTTTATTTCGATCTTAGAATCCATCATGATGATTTGATTCGCCCAATTCGATATTTCATCTCATTTTCTTGATCCTATCGCTTCACTTCCGCCTCCACGATCTTTCACCTCCGACCGCACATGCCACTCAGAGACTCGGTTCACTCTGCCATTTTTCTCGGAACCACACCCGCTCACATATCTCGATTCCTAATCATCATGTTCATGTCTTCATTTGTTTATAAATAAAATAAATAAATAAATATTTTTGTTTGTTTCTATCTTACATTTATTTTGTAGGATAAATAAAAAACATAAAACAATATTTAAATAAAATTATAAAGAAAGTTTCCATCTGTTATAGTTTTCAAAAAAATAAAAAATAGTTTTTTATTTCAAATTGTTTTTGTCACAAAAAATAAAAAAGTAAAATAAAATAATAATAATAACATAATAATAATAAAAAGAGTAGACGTCAGTCCAGCGTCGCCTCTACCATCCATCGTTCACCGCCCGACGCCAGTGATGACACGCCCGAGCGACTAAGGTAAAAAGGTATCTCAGGTCGTTGCGACCTCAACTACTCGGGGCTAAGTCAATCAAGAAAATATAGACCACCAAGGATAAAAATCAACAAATCAAGCACAAAAATAGAGGTCTAGCTATTTATTTTACCTGGTAAAGCTACAAGGGACGAACACAAGAGCACGGTATGCCTAGGCTACGATGTAGTCAGAAATCCAAAAACAACTATTTTTGGTGGATTTTATGTTTTTCAATTTTTCTTTGAATTTTTAATATGAGGAAGAGTAGAAAAATACTCACAAATTCACAAACGAACAATTGTTTAACACATCAAAAATGCTCAGAAGATTCAAATAAAAATAATTTTAGGTTTTAGAAATATTCAAATGTTTCTGTTAATTTTACTGAATTTTTCTGATTTTTAGTTGATTTTCTAAAAATGAAACAAGGTCAAAAATGCTAAACAGTGTACAGCTGAGATCTAAAGGCAAGTTAAAAATACTTAAAATGCCTGTAAAATCCCAACAATAGTTTTATGTAAAACTATAGACTAAAAACTAACTACAGGAGAAGAAAACATTTTTTGATTTTTCCTGAATTTTTAATGATTTTTATAAGATTTTTAGTGTTTTTCAATTTTAGGATTTTTATAAAGTCAAATAAAAATTAGATAGAAGTGAACACACAACAAAACAAACACACAACAATTTTTTTTGGAATTTTTAAAGGGTTTTTAATATTTTTAGTTGATTTTAAAAACTGGACAGAAGAAATTTTTAAAGTTTTTGAATTTTTAAAAATGAAAAATGGAAACAAAATGCATCCAAAAATTTATAGAAATTTCTACACCATGGTAGAAGCCATGTATCGAAATTTCATAAATTTTGGACAAAGTTTGCTATTTATTCAAAATAAGGCATACAACACACAAGGACCCAAATGCAATTATTTAAAAGTTATCTGCCAAACAATAAAATGTGGAAAGAGTACGGGGCTAGATATGCAAAAAGTCCAGATCCGCACGAGGGCGACACGTGAAACATGCAAGTAGGGGTATAAGTGCAAATACGAAAAATAAAACTTCAATTGATAACAACAATATCGTCAAGGATTCGAAATGCAAATAACTAGAGGTGTCACATGATGGACCATGTGCCACACAAATAGAGGGACCAAATTGCAAATAATAGAAGCATAGGGTCTGAAGTGCAAATTATCCAAACTAAACACAACGGCTAAAAATATTTATAGGACTAATGCTGAAATGTAAACAAGTATGAGGGCTTAAGTGCAAATTACCCTTCTTATTATAGATCCAACGGCTGAACAAGACGGTCGAGAGTCACGGACATCGGTTCGGCAATGGACGTGTGAGATCTGATCCTCAGATGGATCCAACGATCGAAGATCCCCAAATAACGAACGCCGAAGATTAGAACTGGCGGGGGCCTCGATCCAACGGCGAAGACACCTCCTGGAAGAACGGCGAAGAACTCGCCTCCAGCGAGCTTCGGCAGGCTGCTACATGTGACTGAGGCATCTTTCAAGGCTGCTATGATGGGGAAAATGAAGCTGATGACGATCCGCAGCTGTGGGGATGCTCCGATGAGGCCGGGGATGTCTGAAATGGCCCAGCGACGCTAGGGACCTGGAGCTGCTGTGCTCTGAAATCCGAACCTCCAGATGAGGTTCTGGGAAGTCTAAACTGCACAGACAAACCACAAGGTTGAGGGCAAAATGCCTCGAGACGTCAAAACATGAAAGGGGTGGCTGACGCATCGTGGTGTGACCCTCCTGGAGAAGCGACAGAGGAGGAGGGTCCAAACCCCTTTCCTGGGCAAACATGGGGAGGCTAATGGGTGTAGAAGGTGGGGATGAGTCTGATGGATGTGCTAGGATTGTCGGAATGGCGAAACGATGATCCAATCACAGTGAGATCAAGACGATGACTCAATCTGATCAGCCTCCGAAATTCTTCAATAAAACACAAACGAGGAGGAATCAAGGTTACCTAATGGATGATGTCGTCTGGGCTGGAGATCGTGGACCTTTGGGGGTCTTTGCCTCGATGGATTGACATGTCCTGAGGCTGGAGCCCACCTCGCGGCGGAGCACGGCGATGAAGCTCACCGGACCTAGGACTAGACACCTCGAAACCTCACTACAACACTCTCCCTCTCTTGTTGTCACTCAAGGAAGAAGGTGGAGCTCCCAGGAAACAAGGGCAAGGGACGAAGATATGGAAGAAGGTGCGGCTCCAGGAGACTATATACCCAGTAGGGTCCGAGAAGATGGGAGCAAGGGTGCGCAATCCGAGGAACGGATCCCTAAAGGCGACATCAGGCGAGAATCGTGGATCATTCCTCGATAATCAGATCGTATAATCGAGGTTAATGGTGGAGAGATCAGTTCAGGAAAAATCGGCGAAGATCAGGCGAAAACCGGATCTGTGAAGGAATGAGGTCCAAAGGGGGCAGTTGACCGAGGTCAGTGTTCCCCTGGACCAATTAGAAATCAGCTGAGTAAATATTATTTTTAAAATAATTTAAAAATATAAAATGATTTTATTTTAAAATATATTCAACATGAAAAATGTTTTATATTTTTCAAACTATTTTTAATGATTTTTTTATGAAAAATAAATTAAGTTATATACATTATATTACATTATATACAAGTATAAAATACTTATTTATTTTATTTTATTTTAATTTTATTATTTTTTAAATATCCTAATTTTACATTCTATTTATTTACAACATAAATTTTAGAGTATAAAATAATTTTTATTTTATTTTTATGAGTTATTTACAAATTTTAAATAAATATGAATATGATATATATACATGTAATATGTACATGGTTGTAGAGAGAATTTTATTTTATTTTATTTTTATTTTTCTAATTTTTGTTTTACTTTTATAAATATATACAAGGGAGTGAAAAGACATTTTTATTTTTATTTTCATGAAATTAATATATATATATATATATATATATATAGAAGGGGAAGTGTACAAGGTAGAGTAGCCCTATCTCTCTCTACTTATTTTATTTGGCGATCAGGCCCATATTGGGCCCTCTCTTGGAATTAGGTCACTCAATATTTATTCTAAATATTTCCCTCTTTTTCTTTTATTCTTTATTCTTTTATTTTTGCACAAATACGTGCTAATTATTGATATTTAACAAATGCATGCTTATTGGTAACTTATTGTATTTACAACTATATATATATGATGTTTTGCCAAGATTTTTAGCTAAAATAAAAGAATAAAGAGTGATGAATGGGGATTCATCATCCTCCTATACTTTACTTTTGCTAGTCCCTTAGCAAACACTTATTTGAAAAAGAAGTGAGAAGAAAAAGAAAAAGAAGGGAAATCAAGGTTGATTATTAAACTTGCCTTCATTAAATTGAAGTATGGAGCTCAGTCAGACCTTTGGATTATTAATTTGTCGGAACCTTATTTGGACTTAAGATTAAAACTCAATAGCCTCTAAGTACTACCAGTCTATGGTCAAGACTCCTCAATAATCCATATCAGAACAAGTTTACATACACAAACTCTAATGACCATGAATCTTTCCTTGTACTGTATAAGTGGTATGTAGCTACCCACCTCAGAAATGACAAAGTGACAACTCCCCTTAACAAGGTAACTCTAATGCCCTAGTCTGGCAGCTCTTTCCTCGAGGAGAGGGATATTCCCTTCTAAGTTCAAATTCAACCGGCTCAAGAAGAGGAGGAAGAAGAGAATGGACCATGACCAATGTAGCCATGTATCCTTGGGAGCCCAACCAGTGTGGCTAAGTCTCCCACTGCAAGCTTCATGAGATGAGCATGTGTAACGTAAGCTTTGCTTTATTTGACTATATACACTCCGGTGGGTATTTTATTTTCAATTAGACCCACCACTTTTTTGGAGTTTTTTCTTTCTTTGCAATTTTTTTATATGCATATGTACAACATATCTAAATGGTGCAACATATATACATAAGGAGTTTTTCCTCTTGAGCTAGAAAACTATCCCTCTTTTGAAGCTTTATTGAAACTCACAACTCCAGTCTTTAGACTTCAACACCACCAGACCAAGTTGAGACGCAATTCTTTCACTAAAAGAAGAAGAGAGGTTCCGCCTAGAAGTACTACCCTCATATGCTACCCCAAGCTAAAGGAAACTACCTCCTTACCACCTCATACATGGAGAGCTATGTGTAATGTGCTGGTGCAAGTAAAGCCATTGTCTTCGAGAGTCATGTATGCGTTGTTAAGTGTTCTACTTAGGCTCATCAAGATGACATATGATCATAGCCTAGTGGAATCAAAGAATTAAGTCCCAAATGGACCTGAAAAGTCTTAACCTTAAGCCCTATAAGGTTCCTCTTAGAATTAGGTGGATTAAGGTCTTAACCAAGCTCCATTTTTCAATTTAATTCTAGGCCAGTTTAAATGTAAACTATGATTTAGAAAAACTATACACATATATACAAAAATATTTTTATGCAAGTTTTTGGAAGTGTGCAAAATTTTTGAAAAATGTTTGAATGAATGAATGCATGGAGTTTTACAAAATATTTACAAACATTTACACAAGGGTTTTTGCAAACTTTTGTTTTTCAAACATTTTACAAAAAATTTGTACTAATACATAACTTTGATATCAAACTATTTACAAACTCTTTACATAAATCATTTTTATAAACATTGTACAAAAATAATTTTTATAAATAGCTATGTATGTGTAATAAAGAATTTTTATGTACAAGGAAAAATTTTTAAATTTTTACGGTTTTTGGATAAAAGAATTTTATCCATTTTTTTATTAACAGACTCACACAAAGTATGAGTTATGGCTATAGTATATATGTAATATATACGACACCCCTATACTTAGCTCGAATGATGTCCTCTGAGTGGATCAAGAGCGATGAAGAAGACATAACTTGTGCTTAGTATAGGGAAGTGAAAAGGAATAGTATAGTACAATGATGAATCAAAGAATAGAATGAAGAGAACTTGGTGTTTTCCCCTATACTTAGGATCAAGTAATCCTAAGTATATCAAGCTGCACATGAAGGGATATTCGAGTGAAAGAATGTACAGGGTCTACCTCCCCTATACTTAGAGTAAAATATCCCTAAGTATAGGCAACAAAACAGAGGTAGAAATAATCAAAAGAATACTCAAGAGTCCAACACCCCCCTATACTTAGGGTAAAGTACACCCTAAGTATAGCATAATCATGGGATGAAAAATGGAGTGTGGGACTAAAGAATGGAATGATATGGCCATCTGGATCTATACAAAGTGGAAGACAATGATGATCAGGTGTGAGATGCAATATATGTGAGTCAAAGACCACATCTCACGCAAAATGAATAGGGGCGACGTCAACGACCAGCGGCTCATGATCTAGATACGGTTTGAGCCGTTGCCCGTTAAGACGAAAGGTAGACTCAGATGACATCTCAGATATGTCAATATTCCCATTGTCATGTACCTTTCTCCCTATTTGACACTTCAGCAAGACCATTGGTCTAAGGATGGTATGGAGTGGCTACTCGATGGTCAATGCTGAACTCACTAGCAAGGACCTTTACCTTGTCGTTGACAAGATGAGACCCTCCATCAGATATCAAAACTCGAGGTACCTCAAACCATGAAATGATATTCTTCCTCAAAAATATGCATACAGTCCTAGCATCTGTAGTTCAGGCGAGGATGGCCTCAACCCAACGACTTACATAATAAACAACCAACAGAATGTACTCGAGTCCCTGACTCTTAGGGAATGGACCCATGAAATCGATGCCCCATGCGTCAAAAACCACACAGAAGTGAATGGGCTGCATCGGCATCATATCACGCTGTCCACAAGTGCCCATCCTCTAACAGTTAGTACACCTCTTCACGAACTCATCAGAATCCTTGAAGAGGGTAGGACACCATAGGCCGTATTGGAGCACTTTCTGTGGTGTTCTCCTCCCAGAGTGATGTCCTCTTGCCTCCAGCTTGTGGCAGTAAGTGAGGACGCTATGGTGCTCCTCCTGAGGAATACACCAACGCCAGACACTATCCCCTCCTTCATGGTAAAGGATGGGATCCTCTCAATGGTAAGACTTGGCCTTCGCTAAGAAGGTCTCAAGTCTCTTCCTGGGCCAACCTTTTGGGACTTTCTTGACAACAAGATAGTTCACAATGTCAGCATGCCATGGGAGCGAGGTGATAGCAAGGATCACCTCATCTGGGAAGGTCTCACATATAGGATCAATCTGCTCAGAGTCCTCAAGATGCTCTAATCAGGAGAGATGATCCGCCACCACATTCTTGACTCCGGGCTTATCCTTAATCTCAATATCAAACTCCTAGAGTAGAAGGATCCATCTAGTCAATCTCGCTTTGGCATCCTTCTTTGCCATGAGGTACTTGATGTCAGTAAAAATGGTCACTCTAGATCCAATGATGTACGATCTGAACTTATCTAGGGCAAAGACTACGTCTAGCATCTCCTTCTCAGTGACAGTGTAGTTCCCCTACGTGGCATCCTATGTACGGCTAGCGTAGTGTATGTCAAATGGTACTCCATCTCTCCTCTATCCCACGACCCCTACAGCAAAATCGGAGGCATCTGTAATGATCTCGAATGGGAGAGACCAATCAGGCGACTGGAGGACAGGAGCCTCAACAACTAGACTCTTGAGAGTCTCAAATGACGCAGACACTTATCATCAACTATGAGCTCGGTGTCTTTGGTCAGAAAATCAGTCAACGGCCGGGAAATCCTGCTGAAATCATGAATGAATCGTGGGTAGAAACCGACGTACCCCAGAAAAGACCGCAACTGTCGCAGACTGGATGGTGGATTGGGTTTATAATGATATCCACCTTGACCGGATCCACCGCCATGCCCCTGTTGGAGATGATATGGCCAAGCACCGTCCCCTGAGTCATCATGAAGTGACTCTTCTCCCAAGATAACACAAGGTTGACCTCGATGCACCGCTAAAGGATGTGGTCTAGGCACTTAAGTCAAGCATTGAACCCATCGCCGTAGACCGAAAAGTCATCTATGAAGACCTCCGAGCACTCACCCACCATGTCCGAAAAGATGGACAACATGCACCTCTGGAATGTCTTCGGAGCGTTGCATAGACCAAAGGTCATGCGTCTAAAAGCATATGTCCCAAAGGGATAGGTGAATGTGGTCTTGTCCTGGTCCTTCGGTGCAATGGCCACCTGATTGTATACGGAGTACCCGTCAAGAAAGCAGTATTAGATCTTCCCGACTAGCTTCTCTATAATCTGATCAATAAAAGGCAGCGGGAAATGATCCTTCTTGGTGGCCTGATTCAATCGTCTGTAGTCTACACTGACCCTACAAGAAGTGGGTACCCGGGTAGCGATCTCCTCTCCAGGCTCACTCACAACTGTAGTGATGCCCATCTTCTTGGGCACCATATGTAATGGACTAACCCACTTGGAGTCGGAGATGGGGTAGATAAAATCGACACTCCACCATTTCGAGATTTCTTTCATGACAACCTCTCGAAGATTCAGGTTCAGCCGCCGTTGGAACTCATGCGACGACTTGGCGTCCTCTTCGAGATAGATATGTTGGGAGCACAGGGCCAGACTTATCTCCTGGATATTGGATATGCTCCATCCTATTGCCTTGTGGTTCTTTTCAAGAATCTCCATCAAATGAGATTCTTGCTCTCCAGTCAAATCTATTGAGATAATGACTGGGTGCATCTCATGCTCGCCCGTAAGGAACCTATACTTCAGCGACTGCGGCAAGGTCTTCCGCTCTGGATAACTGGGAGCTGGTGGATCTGGTCTTTGAAAGGTTTGAGGGAATGCAACCAAATCTGTGTGGGAGAACTCTCGCTGAATCTGAAGATCTGGTGAAGAGTGCTCTGCTAGTGTCTATGTACTCTGAATCGGCTCGGTCACCACCCTAGCTGTTAGCTCTACAGAAATCAGACATGGAATCATATAATCAAACTCTACCCAATAAATGTCTGACTCCGAGGGATCTGAATCTGAATTAAAAAACAAATCGACTGCCTCGCTATCGAGAACATAGTCTGCTACCTCATAGGTGTCCTCTGCCAGGAATACGCTCTCCAAGCTCTTCTCTATTGGAATTGGTGCATCAGCGGGGTCTGAATCTGAGAGGATGGCTCGTGAAATGGGGTCTGTCCAAACTGCCTCATCATCTGTGATCACAAAATCACACTCCTGGTGGACGTCTTGCTCTGCCTCTGTTATCTGCTCTGAATCTGTGAGCGGCTCTGAGCAAGCTGAATCTCGTACTCTAGTCTCATCGATCGTCTCTATTTGTATACTCTCGTCATCGACGCGAAAGTATACCTTCCCGCTATCATGATCGTACACTACTTGGTTGTGGCCAAGAACGGGCATCCTAGAATGATGGGGGTATCGGTCACAGACTCAGGGATCTCCATGTCCAACACTACGAAGTCCACGAGGAATTGCATGCCCAGAATTATGACAACCACGTCCTTCAGCAACCCCTTCGGTCTCATGACAGACCGATCAGCAAACTGAAGGACTGTCCTACTCTATCTAAGAGGGTCAAACTCGAAGCGATCGAGTAAGGCTGCCGGAAGTAGGTTAATCGAAGAACCGTTGTCTAATAGAGTCCGATCGAACCTCCACTCATGTATGTGGCATATGACATAAGGAGCTCCTGCATCTGACCTATTGGCTGGCAGACGGGTTCTCGATGGTGAAGCATATGGCACGAGTGAGCACATGGATCTCTGAGTGATGATTCCTCCTCTTCCTGCGAATGGTGGTCCTCTCTCTAAGGTTCCTCTGGAAGAGGGGGATGTGCTTCAAGGCCTCTATAGAGTCAGATGCATATGAAATCTGTCTATCATCTGCTGGCTGAACTCTAGGTGATGGGATTTTTTGGATTCTCTTTTTTGGTCCCCTTAGACAAGCGGAGTGCTTTGGGAAAGGGGATGGCTGGGCCCTCCTTAGATCGAGGGCTAGGATCGGGTCGCTGCTGCTGTGACAAGATGGAATGATAACACACATCTCCAAGCAAAATAGATGGACTCACAAATGAATAACCCTTTCCTTTATTTCTAAAATCGTCCTGAGATACATAAACAGACAGAAATGCAACGGGACTAGAAATGGTGGCCTCAGTACCACCTACGACATCTGGACTCGCAACATCAGTACCACGCTCTGGCTCAGCATCGAATCCGGTGGCATCAGCACCACCTCCTCCTGAATCTGGTGAAATGATGACATCAATACCGTCTGGATCAACGTCCTTGGTGGCTTCAGCACCACCACCATCATCATCATCACGAGCGGCATCAGCACCGCTCTCCTCCTCATCTGGCGCTCCTGAAGCTGCGAGTGGTCATCGCTCAGATGAGGCGCCGCCGACTGGCATCCTACTGCTACTAAGTGTAACAAAGTCAGCATCAAAATGATATGCAGAAACATCACCAAGTGAATCACTAAGAGAGGTAACCCTTGTAAATACTACCTGCTCAGACTTCCTCTTCAGCTTGTTAGGGTTCCGCTCTATATGTGCAGGAATGACGACCTTCCCTCTCACAATCTCTCTCATCTCCTGTCTGAACTCGTCCATCTCCCGTCTGAAGGTGGCCTGCTGCTCGGACATGAGGCGGGCTAGATCATCCAAAGCGGGGTTCTCATAGCTGGTCCCATGAGATCCTGACGGGTGGCCTCTCTAAAACTGAGGCTGCTGCTGCTGATGAGAGTGAGAGGGGTACTGGGTATGATACTACTGAGGCTGCTGCTGCTGCCTCCAAGACTATCCCTGCTGATAGGTACGAGGACCATGCTACTGGTACTACTGCTGGGGATGTGGCTGCTGCTGTGGGAACTGGGGCTGCTCTCGCTTTTGGGCATAATGACCACCTTGAACTGGAGTCTGCTGCTGGGAGTTGGTATCTCCGGTCGACCAACAGAATCCAGGATGGTCTCGTCGGATCCCAGGCTGCGGTCGGTCATACTAGATCCCGTTGATATCCATCAACAGCTCCTGCTCGTAAGTGGGTGGGGGAAGAACTGCCAGGGGATGATCCGACTGTTAGACCACCATTTGAGTCTCCTGAGATGGTGGCGACTGGTAGTATTATTGCGGCTGCTGGTACGACTTCGCCTGAACATGATGAACCTGTCTGGGCTGACTGGAGTGATGGGACGAACTGCCGCTGCTGCTGGGATCTGCCCGTGACCTGATATGGGGCTGAGAAGCCGTCTGTGCCTCCTGGAGACACATGATATAGGTCTTCATGTCACTCAGTGTCTGTTCCATCTGATCGATCTGTGACATGCCCTGGCACTGCTTCTTCTCTATTAGCTCAATCCGGTCCAACTTCTCGCTGATAATCCCCATATCAGCGGCTGTCGACTTTGCCTACGCTGCGGCTGCTGCAGATGTAGAAGGACCGACCTCAACTCGTGCTATCCTCTGATAGGACACGAGTGGCGAGTGGGGCTTCCCCTGAGTGTACAATCGGGTCTGGGACATCACCATGTAGTTCTCGACCATCTCCTCATTAGATGGCCCAGACCTGATCCTCATCCTTGGCGAAGTAGGAACCCCCATAGGAAGCATTGACTAGTCCCTGCAACTCCGATGTAAGCCTGCATAAGAAACTCTGGAGAAGGTTGGGCTTGGATATATCATGGTGTGGACACCGATCTGTGAGCTCCCTGAACCTATCCCATACCTCGTGAAACTGCTCATTGGGGAGCATGGAAAAGTTGCTGATCAGGGCCCTGGCTACATTGGTCCGATCGAGTGGATAGTACTTGTTTAAGTACTCGGTTCGGAGCTGTTCCTACGTAGTAACAAATCTCCCCAGGTGCTTCAACTAGTTTGCTGCTCTATCTACGAGGGAGAAAGGAAAGGCCATCATTCGAATAGTATCCTCACCCACATGGCGATCGTGGACAATACTGTAGATCATCTCGAGCTCCTGGAGATGGAGGTGTGGCTCCTCTGTGGCGAGCCCATGGTAGCGGGGAAGAAGATGAATCGTCTGAGATGGGAACTTGAAGTCCCACACAATGGCTGACAACACTATCCATCTATGGGTGAGAATCAAACCGACTCCCTCATCGGTCGTACTGGTGGTGCTGGTTGTGCTGGCTCCTCAGGCTCTCTGTCAACGGGAATATCTCCTCCTCCTCCTGCGGCTCTGCGCTGATCTCTATCGGCTCTCAACTGCTCCATCTCATGGTGCATATCCACCATGAAAGCCCCCTGGTCTCTGATCTAATGCTTCATGGTCTACAGAGAGGCTAACAGGGTGTTATTTATGGCACCCTGATCGAATACGTATGTCTCTGTCCCACAAGGTCCATCGGTGCACTCCTCGCTGCTGGCCATGGTATCTGTAAAGGCAAAAGACCCAAACTCAGTCGATAAATCATCTGATGCCTGCTGCGGTCTCTGCTCGGGAACCTCAGGACTAGAAGAAGGGTGGTCGAGGGGGAACAAGGCAGAATCAAACTCCGATTCGGAGAGTGGGTCTCGGCTCTCACAAACGAACCTAGATGAGCGGGCTAGAGTGCTATAAAGCGGTGCAACCAGGGCTGCCTAATGGACCTCCTACCCATCATCTTGATGTGGCAAGTGAATGCAGATGAGATATGAAAACACATAAGATCAGAAAGCAAGCCCCTCATTCACCTACTCGACACGGAGCTGAAGATCGTAAAGGCTTAGTTGGTTTATCTTGTCAATTTTATTAGGTGATAAGACAATCTTTCAGAGCGATTAAGTGAGCTGATAGGAATCCAATACTTCTAACATACTATCCCGTATAAAGGTCGGTAGTATGTCAAGAAATCGGATATGGCTCTAGCCTAGTGTGTGGGTCACTCTCTCGCTCATCCAAACCATATAATAAGGGGATTACTCTCCCAAGACAAAATTTTCGGTGAAGTGTCTTTTAGGATCAAGTGTGTTTAGAAGTCCCAATTTTATAGTTTTTATTTTTTAGGTATTTTTCAAGCAAACAATGCCTAATGAATTTTTTGGTTCTCCTGGTTATTTTAAGTCCAAAACTGGGGGAGAAGGCGAAAAAGCCAATGCACAATCAAACATGATGATGCATGCAGCGTAAGAAATGCGTATCTGTCTCCAGCTCTCTACATGCAGGGTGATCCGTGCATAAAATAAAGATTGAAAGTAAATTACCTATATGATGCACGGAGAAATCAACCTTAGACAAAGCAAGTTCTACACGGTAAGCACAATAGTCAACTAATCAAACCAAGTCTTGAGTCCGATCTTGGGAACGACTCGGTGTCTGCCACAACGGATCCTGCATGCGCTGTATGTAGTTCCTCACGGCACGTGGACTCGAGCCTAATTAATCTGACTTTTTCTTTGTGAATTAATTAATTAAGTCCAATTATTGATCTATAGGAACATGCAGATAATTAGGGTTTGGCCTTAATTAATTACGTCACAGTCACAAAAACTCCTAAGTATAAGGGCTAAATCCTTCTAAAATCAGATAAGCAGTAAATAAATCTGTGAAAACCAAAACCGGCGAAAAACTGCGGTGAGGTCCCCTGAGCACACCGGTGCTCGGCGAAACAGACCCTGAAGCATTCACCAAGTATGAGAGTCTTTGTCCTATATTATTACAATAATAATGTACAGGAATAAAATCTAAGCTAACTAAACTATACTACAACTCCCCACACTCCTGCTTCAGTTCTCTTACGCTCTCCTGCGGCTCGATGCCCCGCAGGTGCCTCGGGTCTCTGAAGAAAGCCGCCCTCAACCGTTGGGCCCTCACAAGAAAGTTAGGAATAGAAAATGTGTCAATCCAACAGTTATTATAGAATAAAATGGTCTGGAATGGAAATAAATGCAGAAGAGAAATGCAAGTAAAAATAAAAGCCAAAAAAGAAGGGACAAACCGACTACTAAGACGTGCTCCCCGACAACGGCGCCATTCTGATGACATGCCCGAGCGACTAAGGTAAAAAGGTATCTCAGGTCGATGCGACCTTAACTACTCAGGGCTAAGTCAATCAAGAAAATCAAGACCATCAAGGATAAAAATCAACAAATCAAGCACAAAAATAGCGGTCTAGTTATTTATTTTACCTGGTATAGCTACTAGGGTCAAACACATGGAGCATGGTATGCCTAGGCTACGAAGTAGTCAGAAATGCAAAAACAAGTATTTTTGGTGGATTTTATGTTTTTCAATTTTTCTTTAGAATTTTTAATATGAGGAAAAGTAGAAAAACACTCACAAATTCACAAACCAACAATTATTTAACAAATAAAAAATGCTCAGAAAATTCAAATAAAAATATTTTTGGGTTTTAGAAATATTCAAATGTTTTTGTTAATTTTCTTGAATTTTTATTATTTTTAGTTGATTTTCTAAAATTAAACAAGGTCAAAAATGCTAAACAGTGTACAACTGAGATCTAAAGGCAAGTTGAAAATACTTAAAATGCCTATAAAATCCCAAAAAACTTTTATGTAAAACTATATACTAAAAAGTCACTACAGGAGAAGAAAACATATTTTTTTGATTTTGTCTGAATTTTCAATGATTTTTATAAAACTTTTAGTTTTTTTTCAATTTTTTTGGGTTTTTATAAAGTCAAATACAGCAAAAATTGGACAGAACTGAGAACACAACAAAAACAAAATATTTTTTTGTAATTTTTAAATGGTTTTTAATATTTTTAGTTGATTTTTAAAACTAGATAGAAGTAATTTTTAAATTTTTTGAATTTTTTAAAATGACAAATGGAAACAAAATTTATAGAAATTCCTACACCGTGAGAGGAGCCATGTGTTGAAATTTCATGAATTTTGGATGAAATTTTCTATTTATTCAAAATGACATAAAGCACATAGCACACAGGGGCCCAAATGCAATTATTTAAAAGTTATCAGCCAAACAATAACACGTGGAAAGAGTACAGGGCTAGATATGCAAAAAGTCAAGATCCGCATGAGGGCGTCACATGAAACAAGCAAGCAGGGGTATAAGTGCGAATACGAAAAATAAAACTTCAATTGATAACAACAATATCGTCCAAAATTCAAAATGCAAATAACCTAAGGTGAAACGTGATGGGCCACGTTCTGCACAAACAAAGGGACCGAATTGCAAATAACAGAAGCATAAGGTCTGAAGTGCAAATTATCCAAACTAAACACAACTGCTAAAAATATTTACAGGAGTAATGATGAAATGTAAACAGGTAGGAGGGCTTAAGGCAAGTTACCCTTCTTATTATAGATCCAACGGCTGAACAGGTCCTCACTTAAGATCGGACAATCGAAAGTCACGGACACCGGTTCGATGATGGACATGTGAGATCTGATCCTAAGATGGATCCAATGATCGACGATCCCCAATAACAAACGTCGGAGATTAGAACTGGCGAGGGCCTCGATCCAACGGTGGAGACATCTCCTGGAAGAACGGCGAAGAACTCGCCTCCGGCGAGCTTCAACCGGCTGCAACGTGCGACTGAGGCATCCTCTGAGACTGCTATGATGGGGAAAATGAAGCTGATGACGATCCACATCTGTGGGGATGCTCCGATGAGGCTGGGGACATATGGAATGGCCCAGCAATGCTAGGGACCTGGAGCTGCTGTTCTTTGAAATCCGAACCTCCAGATGAGGTTCTGGGAAGATCTAACCTGCACAGGCAAACCACAGTGTCAAGGGAAAATGCCTCGACCCGTCAAAACACGAAAGGGGTGGCTGGCACGTCGTGGTATGACCCTCCTGGAGGGTCCAAACCCTGTTCTTGGGCGAACGGGGGGAGGCGAATGGGTGTAGAAGGTGGAGAGAAGTCTGATGGACGTCCTAGGATTGTCGGAATGGCGAAACGATGATCCGATCAAAGTAAAATCAAGACGATGACTCAATCTGTCCAACCTCCGAAATTATTGAATTAAACACAAACGAGGAGGAATCAAGGTAACCTAATGGATGATGTCATCTGGGCTGAAGGTCGCGGACCTTTGGGGGTCTTTGCCTTGATGGATTGATGTGTCAGAGGCTGGATCCCACCTCGCGGCAGAGCACGACGATGAAGCTCGCCGGACCTAGGGCTAGACACCTCAAAACCTTACTACAACGCTCTCCCTCTCTTGTTGTCACTCAAGGAAGAAGGTAGAGCTCCCAGGAAATGAGGGCAATGGCCGAAGATGCGGAGGAAGGTGCGGCTCCAGGAGACTATATACTCAGCAGGGTCCGAGAAGATGGGAACAAGGGCACGCAATCTGAGGAACGGATCCCTAAAGGCGACATCGGGCGAGAATCGTGGATCATTCCTCGATATTCGGATCGTCTAATCGAGGGAAATGGTGGACGGATCGATTCAGGAAAAATCAGCAAAGATCAGACGAAAACCGGATCTGCGAAGGAATGAGGTCCAAAGGGGGCAGTTGACCGAGGTCAACGTTCCCCCTAGACCAATCAGAAATCAGCTGAGTCAATATTATTTGTAAAATAATTTAAAAATAGAAAATGATTTTATTTTAAAAAATGTTCAACATGATAAATGTTTTACATTTTTCGAACTATTTTTAGTGTTTTTATTTATTTTTATGAAAAATAAATTAAGGTTTATACATTATATTGCATTATATAGAAGTATAAAATACTTATTTATTTTTATTTTTATTTTTATTTTATTATTTTTGTATAAATACCCTAATTTTATATTTTATTTATTTACAACATAACTTTTAGAGTATAAATTAATTTTTATTTTATTTTTATGAGTTATTTACAAATGTTCAATAAATATGAATATGATACATATATACATGTAATATGTACAAGGTTGTAGAGAGAATTTTATTTTTTTTAATTTTTCTAATTTTTGTTTTATTTTTAGAAATATATACAAGGGAGTGAAAACACATTTTTATTTATTTTTGTGAAAATAATATATATATATATATACATAGAAGGGGAAGTGTACAAGGTAGAGTGGCCCTATCTCTCTCTCTACTTATTTTATTTGGCAATCGGGCCCATATTGGGCCCTCTCTTGGAATTAGATCACTCCATATTTATTCTAAATATTTCCCACTTTTTCTTTTATTCTTTATTCCTTTATTTTTGCACAAATACAAGTTAATTATTAATATTTACCAAATGCGTGCTTATTGGTAACTTATTGTATTTACAACTATATACATGATGTTTTGCCAAGATTTTTAGCTAAAATAAAAGAATAAAGAGTGATGAATGGGGATTCATCACCCGGCCGCGACGCCCTCGTGCCATCGCCTCTGCCTGACCAGCCCACCATGGGCCACCGCTTGAAGACTCCCGTGCCACCTCTCAGACGTCCTCCTGCCGCCTTAAGCGGAGTGGGTATCCATCCGTGCCACCGCTCATACGCCTGCATTGCCGCCACGTGCGGTTCTCCCTTTGCAAGCACCGTTCGCAAGCACGGCAACCTCTAGATCTTCCGCTGCCAACCACCGACAGTTGTTCTGCTTGCCGCACTCCACCATGGACCGGCGCCCAACGCCAATCCAGATCGTCCACTGCCCTTGTCCTTGGAGAAGAAGGGCAGGTGGCGCCCCCTCTTGAATTAACGAAGGAACTAGGAGAAACTCTAAGGGGGGATTAAAAATTGGCAAAATTTCATTCACGCCCATAGAGGTTTAAGAAATTGCAAATCAGCATGTCGGCCTTCAGTCCCGTATGCAGCACACCCTTTCTGGGTAATTTTCACGTTACGCCCTCTATTTTATTTTTGTTATTTATTTAATGCAAAAACATTAAGTATTTACATTTTACTCCCTATTATCTGGACTATTTATTTTACATGTTCTTTTTATTGAAAGAAATGTGGCATTTTTCTAAAAATTCTACAAAAAATTGTGTATAGACTTATTATGTGCATGTTCATTGCATAAATATTTTATCGTCATTTTTTATTATAAAAAAATCAAAAACAATATCATTTTCTCTTCCTAAAATTTAAAATTCATAAAAATTTGAGATTTTATAAAAAGTTCCAAAAAAGTAAGATCATGTGTATTTCATTGTATTTTAATTTCTATGCAAATTTCATGCATTAATTCTTTTCAAATCCCCAAAAAAAATTTAAAATACTAAAAATCCTATAAAAATAACAATTTATACAAAAATCAAAAAATCATGATTTTAGTTCATGTGTGTAGATGTTTTCCTATATTTAGCATAAAAAAAGTTTCTAGGAGTTTTGGGTGCTTAAAATATTTTTAAATTACAAATTACTCCAGAATGTGCACTATTTATCATTTTTGCCAATGTTTTATTTTTAGAAAAATATAAAAAATCTAATAAGTCTACAAAAATTCTTAAAAACATTTCAAAGCCTTTAAAACCCAAAAATATTTTCTTTGTATTTTTTAGCATTTTTTATGTAATTGAAAAAGACCAAAAGAGTGTGGGGTGCGTGTTTCTTCCCTTGTGCACATTGTTCCTTATTTGAAAATTTAAAAAAAAATGCAAAACTAAAATCACTTAAAATTTGAAATCAGAAAATAAAAAATAGAAATAAAAAATTAAAAGATAAAAAATCCACAAAAACCAACGATAGTTTGCCTTTGATATTCTTATTTTTTCTCTCAATTGAATTTCTTTCGATTATTTGAATAACCCTCGGGAATTGTAGCCTCCCAGAGTTCGATCCTATACGCTATAGATGTAAATAAGTAGTAAAAACATTTCTCTTGCTCCTCCTTATTCTTTGTAATTATTTTGTAGCGAGAGAAGAAAAAAATTGTTTATTTGTGGACGCTTGATTGGGTTACAACGAGTTGTTCATAATTCAGTTATTAAAACACCAGAAAAGCATAACAACAAGATGGCGCCATTGCTGGGGAGACATGACGAGGCATTTAGATTTCTCTTTTGACCTGTTATTCTTGGTTGTAAATAATTTTTCCACATTATTCGTTGTCCATATTCATTGCATTTGTTTCATTATTTGTGCTCATATTTTTATAGTTGTGTTTCTTACACATTCTCTCTTTCCTTTTTCTTGCGAGGGCCTATGGAGCGAAGGAGGTGATCCTAGGAGAGTCGAGGCACCCAAGCGAAGCGGAGGCGACTTGATTAATTTCGAAGCCACTGGAGAGTGCATGATGAGAAGAAGAAGATTTTGATAGAGACCATCATTTGGAGCATAGATAGTTTTTATTTATTTTAGCATTTGAACTCTTGTAAACAGACATTTATTCGTTACGGGGTCAGTTTCGCCAAGTGTAGGTGTACTTGGGGGACCTCACCGGATTTGTTTTCATCGCCTTTTTTTCTTTGTTTGACACAAATTTTGATCTATTGATTGTTTTAATTAATTTTATTGAGCTTGATAATTAATTAGGTCCAAACACCCTAAACAAGAATTTCTGTACCTATAGAGTATAATGTAATTAGACTTAGTCAAATTAAACAGATTCTTGCCCGTTAATAGCTATTGTTAGGACAGTTTTCTTGCATCATATAGGTTAGTTTACTTTTCTGTATTTAAATTCTACACAGATCATTTTGCATGTAGGGTGTTGGCGACAAGGTATGCATCTCTAACCCCTACATGCACCATTGTTTTTAATTGTGCATTGGCATTTCCGATCTCCTTCCTTGTTTTCACTCACATAAAGTTAAAAAGGAAATTGGACACTTGTTAGGTGATTCATTGAAAATACTTAAACCAAGTGACAATGGCCTAAAATACAGGACTGCTAAAAAAACTTGACCCTAAAATAAACATAAGGAAAAATCATTGTTTTTGGGAGAGTAACATCTTGATTGTTTGTTTCGTATGCAGTGAGAGAGAAAACCACACACTAGGATAGAACCACACTCGAACTCTTTTCAGACTACTTTCTTAGGGTTAGTCGTTCTCTAGTGAGGATCTCTCTGGGTAGCTGGTAAAATGGTCCGTGATGTCCTTAGCAGATTGAATTGATCGTACATTCGATAAACGATCTGCAATTCATACTGGCTGGGAAAGATCTAACTTTCAGATTGCGCCGGTCTCCTGGGAGCATTGGGTTCCTAACAGCTCGCTTTAACCGCTCTGATAGATTGTATTCTCACCAAACTCTAAAATTAACAAGATAATTGACCGAACCTTTACGGTCTCACATTGAGTTGAGTTGGTGAATTGGGGACTTGTATTGTGTTTGATTGCCACTGATAAAGATCCTTCTATGCAATTTGCGCCTTCATTCACTTTAACTCTTTCATCGACCTTCGTGCTCTCACATCTTGCCTATTAATTTCGAAGATGTCAGACCAAAGTATTTCTCGTTCGGACTTTGCAAACTCATTCTACACTCCAAATCGTTCACCTTCTATTCGGGGAGACTCACTTCCTGAATATTCCTCTTTTTCCACCTCACCCTTCACAACATCCATCAATCCACTATTTGATATTGGCTTTAATCTCAAATTAGTATATGAGACTCCATCGTTTCTGAGCACTAATCGAGTGTCATGCACATTTTCAAAGTCAGACACCGAATACCTGATGCCACCAAAGTGAAAGGGAACCATGTCGTAGCAGAGTGAGATCAACAACACCATGTTAGCCTCCATCCAGTCAATTCAAACCCAATTAACAGAGCATGCTAATTTCCAGACCACATTGAGAGATATGATTCTCGAGATGAGATAGGAAAGAGAAGATATGAGAGAGGGGATAACAGAAACCCTAGATGTAGGAATAGGGCAGAAGAGTCTCACATAGAACATGGGTCCAAGCCTACATTAAAGGATGCCAATAATGCAGGGGCAAGACATACAAATTCTTGGATACAAATCCCTGCGGTTCATGGGCATTTTGAGCTTAAGCCCACTATTTTAACTCTTCTCCCAATATTCCATGGAAATGTTAATGAAGAACCTTATATACACCTCCAATAGTTCGATCGCAATTGTGGAACAGTACACTAACCAAATGTCCCATTAGACGTAATGAAGATGACTGTCTTTCCATTCATTCTGATGGGCAAGCTTTATATTGGTTAAATCACTTGGGAAAGAAGCTTTATATTGGTTAAATCACTTGAGGAAGGTTGTCACTACTTGGGAAGAGTTGAGGTATGTATTTTTGAACAAATATTATTTGCTCGGACGACTCAACTAAATGTGATTCTTGATTGCTAATTTCGACCAGATGCCCCAAGAGCCTATTCACGAGGCATGAGAAAGATTTCAAAGATCAGAAGGAGAAATGCCCCCATCATGATATTCCAAAGACCAACCTTGTACATAATTTCTTTAGGGGTATAAGCATTGAGAATCAGAATCTGGTAGATGCCGCTTGTGGGGAGAGCCACTTCAACAAGGACAAGGATGTCCTTTATCAAATTTTTGAGGAGATGGCAGAGAGTTAAGCAGCTCTTTCTTCTTCACGTGCTTTTCAGAAGCACCCCCTCACCACCCTGCAGTACTCCACAAGGATGTCAATATGAAAACATCACAAGAAGTGGATAGGTGGAAAGCTCTGACCTGACCATTATTGGAAACCACCTATCCAAAGTGGACATTATTGAGAAACAAATTCAAGTAATCTAACAGAGGACGAAGAACCCGGATAAGCTGGATGAGATAACAAAGCACCTGAAGCTTCTTATGAGTAAGATCAGTGCAGTTCACAATGTGAGTGCAAAGACCGATACCACTACTAGGGAGCAGACTTCTTCTACCCAGCAGGACCATCCACAGTTCAACATGTCTAGTACTGCAACACCTGATGAGGTTCAACAACATGCACATAAGATTGTTCCATACCAACAGGAAGTAGCCTACATTCCTGAGCAACAGTCTCCACCTCCAACTTTCATTCAGGAGGTGAACGGTATCTGGTTTGACCGTGAGCAAAACCAACCCCATCCGTCAGGGCAAGGCCAGTTGGGTTCACAACAGGGTCAGAGATCCACCCACCAGCTTCAGGGAGGTAGACAATAACAATACCAACACCAACAGTTCCAACCTCACTTTCAGTCTCCACCACTGTTCTAAAATTGGATACAAGTCTACCCACATAAGCAATCTATGTATTTTCGTCATCCTAACCAGTAGCATACTGCATATTATAGACAGTATCCTCCCCCTCCTCCTCCTCATTATAAGAATCCGTACGGTTATCAACAACCTCCATACTATCAGTCTCAACGACAACCAGTAAATGAGAAACCTAAGGACCCTTCAATCAACCAAACACTAGAAAAACGGGCTCATGAAGAACATGAATTGACTGACTCAACAGATTGACGACCTGACCACCACCAAGACATTGATTCCTGTATAGGTCGAAGCCAACCCTAATAACTTCAGACGCAAGGAGCAGGTATCCAATAGCCTACACACCCCCGAGACAGGTATGTCCCTTGATTTTACATGTTTATCTGATGCCATTCATCTCAGGAATGGTACGAGATTGTAGTCACCTACACACCAGCTAGGGTTGGGAGATTGAACCACTGAGAGAGCATCATCTTCTACATTATCTGCTTCACCAGAACTCGAGAGGACTAGTGTAGTAGCACCCAAGTCTGGAGTTTCACTGCCTTTACCACCACCTTCACCAGGCAGATGTAGATCACCATATGCAAGGGAGAATATACCAGTCGCAGATTATTCCTCTTCGCCAGCAACGACATCCCATTTTATTTTAGATTCTATTTTTTCCTCCACCTGATTTAAAGAACACTGTACATACTGATTCTGGTTGTCCTTTTATACATGAGGATTCTACTTTGAATAATGAAAATGAACGTTTGCATGTTTATTCTGATTCAGTGCCATTTCCTTCTGCTCTAAAATCTATGAAAATTCAAAAATTAAAAACAGTCCTATCTGATCCTGGAGTGGTTGAGATCTTATAGAATATCTTTTTAAAGATGCCACTCCTTAAGTCCATGGAATACTTGCCTACAGTAAAAAAGGGAATGAAAGAGGCATGCATACAAAGCGTCAACCAAGGAAGAACAAATGAAAGGAAATAGAGGAACACATTCTGACCACAGCCACAGTTCATGCCATCAGCAACCTCCTGCCTAAAAAGAAAGACAAGGGAGCTCCTCACATCCGTTGCCATATCTTTGATCAAGAATTTGATCGTACTCTTCTAGATATCGGTTCCTCCATTAATCTCATGACTTCCTCTTTACTAACTGAATTTCGGTTAGGACTTCTTAAAACAACCATGATGATCATTCAGTTTGCTGATAGATCGATTAAGAGACCAAGAGGCATTTTAGAGGACGTTATTGCAACAGTGCAGGGAATGAAATTCCCTGTTGATTTTGTTGTCATGGATATGGACACACTTGCATCGTTACTCCATAACCCGATCATACTAGGTCGACCGTTCCTCCGAATGGGCGAAGTAGCAATTGATTATGGTACTGGAGAGATCATCTTTCACTCTCGCAATGACAAGGTGAAAATTAAGACGATCTCTGATCCTAGACCATTATCGCCACCTGCAGCAAATGAGACAAAGAAAGTTATATCAGAGCCATATGACTGTGATTTTCTTGATGAATTCAAAGAGACAAATCTTTTCACTGATCTTATAGATATCTAGGAGTTCATTTCCGAAGAGGACTTTATGGAAAGCACAGGCATGAGTTCCCTTGGTGGTCCAATTGAGCTACTTGCTGATGGGCAGTTTGAGCTGATTTTTAAGGATCAATTTGAGTTTTTAGAGGCACCTTATGATATTACTTTGATACACTTTTCCGAGACTACTGATGATAGGCCTCATTCATAGAGTTATGAAGTAGAGATATCTGAGCCATGCGTTGAATTTCCTGATTTATGCACAGATGAGAGACATCTTTCTGAGATTATTGTCGAGATATCTGAACCATAATATGATAAGAATGTTGAACACCCTGATTTGCCACTCCTTTCTGAGCAGAGATCATTCATTGCAAATCTATCATAGATTTTACTTGCTGAGCCGTTGGTAGCCAAGGTGAACAGTCCACAAAGTACAGATCGTATACCGTCTACACGTGCAATAGGAGAGGTCATTGTAGAGCTGATTTGGACCCCACGTGAGCTCAAGGTTTTACCATCAACGTAGAAATATGCCTTCCTTACGATACCCCCCAAAATGTTTCCTGTCATCCTCAGCTCGCAGTTGATCGTTGGACAAGAATCTTGCGTACTAGAGGTTCTTGAGAGAAACCACAAGGCCATAGGATGGAATATCTTGGATCTCCGTAGGATTAATTCATCTTTATTCTCGCTACCTAGAGGATGACTGTAAACCCTCCCCGTGAATGTCAGCGCCATCTAAATCTAAATCTAGGGGAGGTTGTCGTGAAGGAGATTAGAAAATGGTGTGATGTTGGCTTTATATATCCCATTTCAGATTCCAAGTAAGTCAACCCTTTACATGTGGTCCTGAAGAAATCCGAGATTACGATCGTAAAGAATGACCGTGGTAAGGATATTCCGACCCAGGTACCTACTTCATGGCGTGTCTGTGTAGATTACCAACGCCTAAACTCAGCTACCAAGAAGGATCACTTTCCACTACCCTTTATTTATCAGATTATTGAGAGGTTGGTAGGGAAAGAGTTCTTTTGCTTCTTAGATGGGTACTCGACATACAACCATGTTGCTATCGCTCATGAGGATCAGGAGAAAACTACTTTCACTTGTCCGTTTATCACCTACGTCTTTAGATGGATGCCCTTTGCATTGTATAACGCTCCCGCTACATTCCAAAGGTGTATGCTGACCATTTTTGCCGACATGGTGGTAGTTTCCATGAGGTCTTCATGGATGATTTCTTGGACTACGGGGATAGTTTTGACACATGTCTTGCTCATTTAGATCGAGTTCTTCAACGTTGCTGTGTGGTAAACCTAGTGCTCTTGTGGGAGAAGAGTCACTTTATGGTGACTAATGGGATTGTACTGGGCCATGTCATCTCCATAAATGGTATGGAGGTTCCCAGCTAAGATTGATGTGATTTCCAAGTTAGAGCCACCGCTTAATTTGAAGCAGTTGAGGTCATTTTTGGGACATGTAGGATTCTATAGACAATTCATAAAGGACTCAAAATCTCTAGACCTTTGACTAAACTTCTGTGTAAGGAGACTGATTTTGTTGTGGATGCGAAAGTCCTCCTTGCATTCAATCAGATGAAAGTGATGGTTATTAGTGCTCCTGTCTTACAGCCACCTGATTGGTCTCTTCCTTTCGAGATCATGACAGATGCCTCAGATTTCACAGTTGGAGATGTTTTACGACAAAGAAGGAATGCGATACCATCTGGATGAAGCATAATTCAATTATACTGTTACAAAGAAGGAGATGTTAACAGTTGTGGTTGGGCTATAGATGTTCAGATCTTACCTCATCGGTTCCCATGCTATTATATACACGGATCACACTTCCATACAATACTTGCAGGCAAAGAAGGATGCCAAACTACACCTTATCAGATGGATCCTTCATCTCCAGGAAATTGATTTAGAGATTCGAGATAAACCTAGAGTGAAAAATGTTGTGGTAGATCGCCTTTCCCGTATCATGAATTAAAGACCTCTAAGCAGAACATATTCCCTATTTCCGAAACCTTTCCATATGAGGGCATTTTGTCTATAGACTCACTCCCATGGTATGCTAATATTGTGAACTAACTTGTCTCTGAGAAAGTTCCACAAGATTGGTCGAAGTAAAAGTAGATAGATTTCTATCTGAGATTCATTATTCCAATGGGAGGATCGTACCTATTTTGCAATGGTGCAGATTGTATCTGGAAAATGTGCATTCCTCAAGAGGAACACACAAGTGTACTTGAGAACTGACATAAATTAGATTCTTGTGGGCATCATTCAGGGAAACGTATGGCAACAAAGGTTTTATAGAGTGGCCTTTGGTGGCCCACATTGCTTAAGGATGCTATAGAGTATGTTCGAGGGTGTACTGATTAACAGAAAATGGGAGGAAACATTGGTTCCAAAGATACCATGCCCCTAAGATACATACATATTTTTGATGTTTTTGATGCTTGGGGTATAGACTTCATGGGCCCATTTCTTGTTAGTCAGGGATTTCAGTACATCCTGCTTGCCGTGGATTATGTTAGTCAATGGGTGGAGGCTATCCCCACTCAGGCCGCAGAAAGTCGTACAGTGTGTTCCTTTCTCAAGGACCAAATTATTGCATGGTTCAGGATCCCCAAAATACTTATTTCAGATGGGGGAAGCCATTTCATTAATAGAGAAGTAAAGAAGCTTGTGAAGGAGTATGCTATTGAGCACAAAGTTGCGTCTCCTTACCACCCTCAGACTAATGGCTTGGCAGAAATTTCAAATAGGGAGATAAAGATGATATTGCAAAAACTTGTACGTCCAGATAGGAAGAACTGGTCCCAGATGCTTGATTCAGTTCTATGGGCTTATTGGACGCATATAAGTCTCCTTTGGGTATGTATCCCTGCAGATTAGTGTAAGGAAAGCCTTGCCACCTGCGAGTGGACTTAATTCACAAATCTTTATGGGCACTCCGTGTATGCAATCTTGATTATGAGAAGGCATGAAAGAACATGAAGTTAGATTTTAATAGATTACTGAAATTTCGAGACTTTGCATATGATAACTCACTCATGTATAAGGAGAAAGTCAAGCGTTGGCATGATAAACACATTCGAAGGAAGACTTCTATCCTGATCAGAAAGTTTGGTTATTTGATGCTAAGTTGAAGTTGTGCGTGACAATGGGAGTATTGTCATATCTAGGTTGTCATCTAACGCACAACCATTTGTTGTGAACGGACAATTGCTGAAGACATATCTAGATCTTGATACATTCCAGTCTGTTGTTGATTCTATATCTGTGGTATCATACAATGATCTTTTGATTCCATATTCTACATATGATACATGAGTAGACTACCTCTTGTATATCCTTTCATTTCATTCTTTCTTCTTTCGTTTTATCATTCACCTCTTTTCCGTGAGTATATATGCTATACTTAGGATGTACTTTATCCTAAGTGAAGGGAAGTGAAGGATTTATGTTGTTTATATTCGTCTTGTTCATCAGTCTTGTTATTTCCTATACTTAGGGATACTCTATCCTAAGTATAGGGGGAGGGATGTTGTTCATATTGTTTTATTTTTTGTGTTTTTCCATTGAGTCTATACATTCTCTTCATGGGTTTTTCCCTTTTGTACAGTCTACTATACTTCAGATTACTTGATCCTAAGTATGGGGGGATCACCGACTTCTCTTCTTTTTATCTTTTCTTTGATTCGTTGTAGCATATAAGTCTTTTCACTTTTCTATACTTAGCATGAGTTATCTCTTCCTTTTCCACTCTCTGATCACTATGAGGACATAGTTCGAGCTAATTATAGGGGGTGCCGTATTTATTGTAATATACTTTAGACATAACTCATACTTTTAATATGATTATTTTTGGGATATGTATATAATTTCATAAAATCCATGTGTGTATAAAAAAACTTAAAAGACCAAACTAAAAAAGAAAAAACGAAAAATGGAAAAATGGAAAAAAATGAAAAACAAAATAACTAAACCAAAACAAAAAATAACGGAAAAAAATGAAAAAACAAAAAAACCAAAATAAAAGAAACAAAAAAAGCTCAAAAAAATACTTCTTGTACATACTTGTATATATGTTACTAACCCTTTTTCCCTAAAAAATCCCTAAAAATTACAAAACCAAGAATATAAAAATGTGAAGAATTCAAAAAAAAACTTTCCTTTCACATCTGTTTTTTTTACAATCCATAAAAAGTTCAAAACTAGAAAATTGTTTCAAAAAAATTACATTCTTTTTGCATTGTACATATTTCTTGCATTTGTATGTGCATTTTTCAAGGTAATATTGACATTTAAACTAAGTCTGGAATAAAATTGAAGAATAATGTGCTTAGATGAACCGTAATCCACTTAATTTTAGAGGAACCTTATAAGAAATGGAGTTAAGACTTTTCAAGTCCTAGCGACTTAATTCTTTGAGTCCATAAGACTATGTTCACATGTCATCTTAAGTAGTCGAAATAGAATATTTTATAACAAACGCATAATTCTTTCAGACCATGGCTTATCTTGGACAAGCACTCTCACGTAGCTCTTCATGGATGATGCAGTGAGGAGGTAGAAGCTTTTGGCTTCGGGTAGCATATAAGGATAGTACATCTAGGCGGAACCTCTCGTCTTCCTCTAGGGAGGGAAGTGCGTCTTAACCTGGTCTAGCAATGTTGAGGTCTAAAGACAAGATACTGTGGGGTTGCAATAATACTTAAAAAGAGGATGGTCTACTGTCTTAAGAGGAAAAACTCCTTATGTACATGCTGCACCTTGTATATACTTTCAAAAAAAAGAGAAGAGGAAAAATGCAGAATCTCCAAAAGTGGATAGGACTTATTGAAAAGTAAAATGCCTTCCATAGTGTATATACAAGGATATAAAAAGAGAGAAAAAAATAATAAGATCTTCAAAGCCAAATTTTTTGTAAACTTGTAGCGGATGACTTGGCTACACCGATCATGCATCCAAGGATAGGTATCTACACTGGTTATCGTCCATTCTTTTCTCCATCCTCTCTTCTTGAGCTGGTTGTACTTGAACCTAGAAGGGAATATCCTCGCTCCTCGAGGAAAGAGTTGCAAGACCGAGGAACTAGAGTTACCTTGTTGAGAGAGGTCATTTCTTTGCTACTTTTGAGATGGGGAGCTATATCTCACTTACACTGTATAAGTAAAGATTCATAGTCATAAGAATTTGTGTATGTAGACTTGTTCTGACTTGACTATATAGGCGACATGAATAGGGAGTCTTGTGGAACTTAGAGGATGTTAGGTTTTCAATCCATCTCCCATTACGGTTCTGATAAACTAATAATCCAAAGGTCTGATAGAGATCCAAACTTCAACTTTATGAAGATAAGTTTAATATTCAATATTGTCCTAATTTCTTTATTTTTTTTCCTTTCTTTTTTCTTCTATTCACTTATACTTTCAAATAAGTGTTTACTAATGGACTAGCAAAGTTAAAAAAAGGGGGATGACGAATTTGTATTTCATCATCTTTATTAATTTATTTTAGCTTATAATCCCTTATAAAACATATGTATATAAAACTAACTCCATATTCTTAGTAATTTGCATCTGTGTGCAAATATTATATATTTGTGTATTATTTTAACCTAAAATAAATAAAGAAAGAAAGAAAGGAAAAATAAAGAAAAGAAAAGAAAAGGAAAAGATTGTATATACGTAATAGATACATGCTAACCCGAACCCCGATAGAAGGTCTATACTGGACATGATCGAAGAGGAATAAAGTAGGGGGAGATAGGGTTCTTAATCATAAAATCCAAGAGAAAAGTATTGTAAATACTTCTCGCTTATTTAATATATCTGTATTAAGCTAACACTATTTTATTTGTACACAAATTGACCTCAAATTAAATAATTTTTAAAACAAAAGTTATAAATAAAAATGTTTCCTAAATAATAAAAATAATTGCATAATAAAATCATGTACATAATAAAAGTAACCACATCCGGAGAAAGCCATTAAGCGATAATTGAAAGATCAATTCCGACTTCATATGAACTCAAATTGAACCAAACTCACTTGCATTGCATTATAAATTAAATTATCTTTAAAATCTCTGCAATTTCATAATTTTTTGAGTTACTGTTGAAAAGTCAGCTTTCTGAAGTAGTTTGTACAATTTTACCATTTATTTATACATATTGTATTTGTAAATACTTTTACTAATTATTGAAAAAATAAAAGAATAATAATAAAAATAAAAAAATGCAAAAAACTAACTAATTTCCTTATTTAACCATGCAAATACTATACTATATGTATATAGATAGTTAATTTTCTTAAATAACTACCAAAAAATAAAAAAATTTATCATTTTATTTTCAAATTAATAAAGTGACGAAATACAAAAAAATAGTTAATTTTTGTAAATATTTTTATATACTATTTGCTTTTATCTTTATCTCATTTCAAATTTATTTGCTCTTATCTCTTATCTTTATTCAAAATTTTAAAAATTCAAATTCCATTCTTCTATCTATTAATATGGCTCCTCATCCCTCTTTTCAACTTGATTGATGAGAGGAGCCTGATCTCCGAGAGTCTTCTTGTCGCAGAAGGGTGCTTAGCCTCCGAGCCGTCCCGGGACAATGAGTCGGCCTTCGTCGAGGTGACAAGGTCTTTTCCGCTCTTAAAGTGAGATCCATTTTCTCTTGTTTATCCTAGATTAATCATAGTTTACTTTTTGCATTTTAATTTCATCATTATTTTTATTTAGATTTTAGAATCCATCATCATGATTTGATTTTCCCGATCCGATATTTCATCTCATTTTCTTGATCCTATTGCTTCACATTCTACCTCCATGATTTTTCACTTTTGACCACGCACGGTGGTTAGAGACTCAGTTCCATCCGCCATTTTTCTCAGAACCGCACCCGCTCACATATCTTGATTTTATTTTTTCCTAATCATCATGCTCGTTTCCTCATTTGTTTTAAATAAAAAATATATTTTTTGTTTTTTTCGTGTAACATTTTTTGGTAGGATTAATAAAAAAATAAAAAAGTTATAAAAAAATGTTTCCTTATGTTATAGTTTTAAAAAAATTTAAAAAATAAAAGTTTTTTTATTTACGATTGTTTCCAAAACACAAAATAAATAATAACATAATAAAAAAGAGTAGACGGCAGTCCAGCGCCGCCACTGCCGTTCATCGCTCATCGCTCGACTCCACTGGCCGGCCGCAATGCCCCTATGCCATTGCCTCCGCATGAACAGCCCAACACGAGCCACCTCTCAAAGACTCCCGCACCACCACAGAGCACCTACTGCCGCCTGAAGCAGAGCGGGTCTCTAGCCGCACCATCGCTCAGACACCCACATCGTCACCGCGTACGGTTCTCCCATCGCAAGCGCCGCCTGTGAGCACGTCGACCGCTAGATCTTTCGCTGCCAGCCACCGATGGCTGTCCTGCTCGTCTCTCTCCACTTCAGACCGCCGCCTGACGCCGATCTACATCGCCGTCCACCCGTATGCTTTGAGGAGTAGGGCGGGCGACGCCCCCTCTTGAATTAACGAAGGAACCAAGAGAAACCCTAGTGGGAATTAAAAATTGGCAAACTAAATTTATGCCCTTAGTGGTCTAAGAAATTGCAAATCAACCCTGCCAGACTTCAACCACTTGTGCTACACGCCGTTCCTGGGTAATTTTCACTTTACATCCCCTATTTTCTTTTTGTTATTTATTTGATGCAAAAACATTAAGTATTTACATTTTAGTCCCTATTATCCAGACTATTTATTTTGCATGTTCTTTTCATTGAAATAAATGTGGTATTTATTCTGAAAATTTTACAAAAAAATTGTATTACTCCTCTTATGTGCATGTTCACTGCATAAATTTTTCATTGCATTTTATCAACATTTGTTATTAACAAAAATTCAAAAACAGTGTCATTTTCTCTGTTTGAAATTCAAAAATTCATAAAAAATTGAACATTTCTCTAAAAATTCCAAAAAAATAGATTAGGTGTATTTCATTATCTTTTAATTTCTTTGCAAATTTTGAGATTAATTCTTTTTCAAACCCAAAAAAATAAAATACTAAAAATCTTATAAAAATCCTAACAAATTCTAGAAAAATCTAAAAATCATGATTTCAGTTCATGTGTGTAGATATTTGCTTATATTGTAGCACAAAAATAGTTTCCAGGAGTTTTGGGCATTAAAATATTTTTAAGTTGCAAATTACTTCAGGGTGTGCATTGTTTATCATTTTTGCAACTGTTCAATTTTTAGAAAAATACAAAAACATCTGAAAATTCTACATAAATTCTCAAAAATATTTCAAAGCATTTAAAACCCAAAAATGTTTTCTTTGGATTTTTTGAGCTTTTTTGATATAATTGAAAAATACAAAAGTAGCGTGAGGTGTTTGTTTCTTTTGTGCATATTATTCCTTATTTGAAAATTAAAAAAAGTGCAAAATTAAAATCACTAAAAATTTGAAAATCAGAAATTAAAAAAATAAAAAAATAAAAGATTAAAAATCCACAAAAACCAAGGACAATTTCCTTTGAGATTCCTGTTTTTTCTCTTAATTTAATTTCTTTCGATTATTTGAATTACCCTCAGGAATCGTAGCCTCCCTGAGGTCGCTCCTATCGGCTATATAGGTAAATAAGTAGAAAAAATATTTCTCTTGCTTATGTCTGCTATATAGGTAAATTGTTTCTGTGTGGATGCTTGATTGGGTTGCAATGACTTGTTCATAATTCGTTTAATTAGAACCCCAGAAAAGCATAGCAACACTTATTAAGGATATATATTTTAGTCTTTCTTACATATATATGGAAACTAAGAGGTAATTATCTCCCTACAACTCCCTACAACTCCATGAGTTCACACATGATCCATTGATCAAATAATTTCACACATGATCCATTGTATCTCCCTACAACTCCATTGAGTTCAGGTGAATTAGGAGGAGTAACATAGGAATGATATTCCTTTCTCCATAAGGTATACCATGAATTCATCTAATAGGTAATGACTACCTAGATTAGATCAAATTCATTTTCATCTTCCTTCAAACTTTTTGTTCTAAACCAAAATTGCGAAATCTTTATACATTTCAAAGGTTTATAAGGTGAAGCGAAGAAATCTCATATCACAAATAATCATCGAATGATATCACATATCATCAATGTTTATTATGATATAAATTAATATGTACGAGATCTTGAATAGATTGGCATCTTACACTATTCTTAAAGAAGGGTGTATTGGGCATTTTTTACTTTCAATACAATATTCACAGGTAAGTAAGTTTTAAACCTTTAGATAATCTAAAGTTCAATATCTTAGTAGTCTATTGTTCTCATCAACAAGCATTTTTATAAGGCTTGATGCTAGATCATTATCAAATGATCATCATCCTCCTACTGATCTTTGAAGGTTTTAAATTTCAGTATTCGAAATATAATGAACCATTCATAAATTTTCTAATTTAGAAGAGTCCTCCATATGTCAGATTACTATCTGAAATATATCCATTACAACTCTTTCTGATAGGTCTATTACAGAATTCATGTTTATTTCTAACAGTTAGAAATAAGCAATGAGTGTATTCTAATATATGGGTTATAGAGACATTCTATAAGACTAAGGGCTCTCCCATTGAAAATATGAAGTCCATCTATCCAATAGAGATTGTTGCAACAATTGCATTAATATCCACATGGATGACTATTAAATCTTAAGATCAAATTTATAGTCTTCTGATACATAAGCAACCAATTGCAAGTGTTATTAAAAGAATGAGATACAATTATTAGACTTTGATCTAATCAAATAAGAAAGTCAGTTTCAATGATCAAAAGTAGATTATTCTGATGCACTATCTAAGTCCTTTGAGGAGCTTAGATAGTCTAGATAGTCATACTATCAGTACATCAACTTATTGAAGTATTGACATTCATCCAACTCTTTGGATGCCATATGTATGGAAGTCACAGAAGTACAATCAACTCTTTAACTTTGCTTCTCACATGGGCTAGACCCAAGCTTGTACTACGCTCTCTTTATCTATAAACAACTATTGATTAAGACAAAGGATCTCTTATGTTGAGCTCAAAAAAATTCAATGTAAGAGCATTTCAACATTTATACATACTTCATTCAATTCATACAATATGAACATTATGAAGATTCATGAATGACTTGAGTATAGACAGTAGAATAATGACATTCATCGTATCGACATCCATCTAAACTCGTAAAACATTGGTTCAGGTAGGTACTCAAATATTCAGAATGCATCATTTCTTATAGAGCCACCATTCTGCATGATGCAGCGAACCATGTCATTCATGATTAAATGTAGAGAGTACATATGTATGCCATAACATCTTCTTAGATTTTATAAGGATTATTTGACAACTACGATCATCATCGACATGTCACTTCCAAAATATATTCGATGAGAGATCAAGACCATACAGACAAACAAACCCTAGATTGTTGTCCTATTGTCAATTTAATTATTATTCTTCATTACTATGAGGAAACCTGCACATTGCAACCACATACATTATGTGTCCAACTGCAAGTACAATATATGTATCATGGATCCAATCCATGATATTTTACTAGTTATTATTGAGTATAGTTTTGAGTAGATTTAATGAAGGATTATCTAAAATAAGATAATTTTGTTATATATATGTATTACTTTGACTCAGGAGTTTTTATATCAAAGTTATCTTGCCTTGTCAATACTGAAAGTTCATTCCCTTAATCACTTTCAATGTAAGAGATATACTTACCATTATATCTCAAGCAAGATTTGGGATCTACTTCCTTATCTTTGTTACATCCCAATAATATGAGAACTTGGAACTCAGATAAAAAGAAGCAGGAACACATTCCACCTTGCAAGTCCAACTTGCATTCCCAGTTTAGTCTTTAACACCTGGTCCCACCACCCGTAAGGTGATGTTGACTCGTCATTAACTAAACCAATCGTCAACAGGAATACAACTCGCTATGCGCAATCCAATATGGCCTTAATAATACGAGGAATCCATATTGGGGTCACTACGCATAGGTCCTTACTTTTTCGAGAAGTAAAGAGCCCGATCCAAATGCACTTGTATGTAGGAGTTGTCACTTCGGACAAGCATCTCCGACATACAATCTCTGGTGATGGAACCCTTTGCCTTTATGGGAGACCATGGACATCACTTATATGATCCTCCATATCACGTTCAAATTCTAATTAATCATAATGAATCATATTTATTACGATTAATTCTTCCCAGGGAAATACAACTCTATTTATAATAGAGTGTTTCAATTTTTAATTGGATTTCAATTAATCTAATCACATTAAATCAATGATCCAATTAATATCCAACAATCATTCTTCATTGTTACTTGAAATATGGTATTATCTCAAATACATATTATTTTGATTTTTAATAATTAGAAAATACATAATGATTTATCAAACATTATACCAACCCTACCCGCTGTCATGGCCATACCGACGAGAATAGGAACAGACTGCATAAGGTGCAACCTGCTACCCCAACGCTCCCTGACTAGACACCATATCCGTCTCGGTAAAGGATAATGCAAAATTGATCACTTTGTACTTAAGATGATAATCAATTTTTCAACCGAAGTTGTACCATATAGTAATAATCAAAACCTTTTTTATTATAAGAAAATTTGCTAAACAAATTGCCAAACCTATTCAAGCAACATTGTTTGTTGGAAAGTAGATTGCGTAACTAATTGTGATCTAGATCATATCTAATCAATTATTAGTTAAGGTAATGTCATTTGAGGAAATAATTATCATCAAATAATTCTCAAATATTTATCCATAATTATTCCAGGAAATTAACCATTATTTTCACTAATTTCGTAAATGACAATGACAAGGTTCTTAATTAGAAATGTAATTTCCAGCAGTGACCCTCACCCACTAAATCTATCATATCTCAATCAATTTAAATCCAAATCATGAAAAATCACTTTCCAAAGTTTGCTAATTTGATTTGAAATAGAATACAAGATTAACACACATTTTAAGGAGTTTCATAGCTGTAAGTAACTCTTTAATCACGTAAAGATTTTCCATCCCTGAAACTGTGGATATATGTTCATTACAATGATCATAACTTGAGTTATCAAATTCAAAATCATGCAAACTCAGATCTCACAGTTTCCCTAATTAATGAGAAACATTATACAAGTTATAATTTTGTTTCTAAAAATTTTAAACAGTTCCGAAAATAATCACAAAACAGGGCTACAAGATTGAAATGCGATAAAATTTTCACAAGCCCAAATGAAAATAAGTCTTCTTAGGTTTATGGATCATATCCAAAACCTCTGACCTAAGGGTCTGATATAAATCGAAGAATATACAAAGATCTGTAAATGCATCGTAGAAGAGTGAGGATCACATTGTATGCAATCGGGAGCGACTAGTCGCACTAGTTGCTCGGGCAGCGGAATTTAAAAAATTTTAATCCCATAAAATCAGAAGATCCAAGACCACTTCTTTGATCATTTAATCTAAACAATATACAAGCATTAGTGTTACCTCTTGATGTGTGGTTGCGATCGAGTCTCTAAATGAAGAGACCTCCTGTCTCAAGTCCAATCCAACGGAGGAGACGGTTGTGAGCGCGTTGATGAGACGCGTGTTCTTAGCAATCAATGTTGATGATCCAAGTGACGAGTCTCTTGATCTCATCACACGAGATCCGATGTCTTCTTCTCGAGCGAGTCACACTGATGAAGACGAAGATCCACGAGCAAACAATCTAGCAGCATAACGACGATGCTGTGACGATGAGGACTCTCACAAGGGCTCCATGGTGGACATCAACTATGAGAGGGAGAGAGAGGCTTGGCATGTAAAGAAAGAGAGAGAGAGAGTTATAATCGACGTGTTACTTGAAAAGCAAGGGGTGCCTCTTCTTATATAGTATTTTGGGATCCATGGATCTCAATTCATGTGCACAAAAATTCAATGGATGCGATTGATTTGTGTTTCTTTCAATGGCCATGATCTTGTTGTGAAAACAAAACAATAATTAATTTAATTTGAGTTAATATATATCGATAAATAAATATAATAAATTCAAATCAAACTAATCAATTAGCCTAGGAGATAATGAGGAGATAAACCATATCCCCTAAACGGGGGGAATGACTACCCAATCATCTCATGAGATCTCATTATCTCATGATATCTCGTTATCTCATGATATATCCAAGATTTACAAACAATTGTTTTTAATTATCTCACAAAAATAATTCTAATTATCATATGAACATAGCAATCATGCCATTGGTAAAATATGAATCATATTCACATCCGAAAATAAAATGTTTAGCGATTGAGTAAATAGCCCTACAAACGAATGGATCGAATCGAATTGGAAAATGCCTAGAGTGTTGTCGGATATAATATCCGGGCCACGACCCTAGACCTGTTACCAGGGGGTGCGGACAACAGGGACACATCAAGAGGGACTGCTAATCCATTTCACATCAATAATTAATTAACAAATATAAATAACAGTAGTCTCTCTCTCTCTTATACATTATAAACCACATTTATAATATATCTGATTAATATGAATAGTACTATCCACATTATTCATATCCATGATAATAAAATCACATATAATCAACTTGGATCTCTATCTTCATGTGTTCAAATAATATGAGTCACATTCAAATTATTCAGATCTTTGATAACTCTCCTTATAGTATGAATCAAATTTATATTATTCATGATAATCAAATCACATTTAATTATCAGTTTTTAAAATGCTCGGATACATAATATCAACAATGAAATTATCCATGAATGTTTACAAGGATAATGTGCTTTCTCTACGGATACGTGGAGATAAGGACGAGGCGATTGTATTGTTCCACGTATAGTGACTTAGATATTGAGATCACATCTCAAATCCAGATCTTGCGGACCTCTCATATATGCTTGATTAAATTAAGATCGAAAGTCTAATCTTCTCATAGCATCTGAATCACATTTAGATAATTGTTCAACATTTGGACCAAGATTAGATCACTTCTCTACTGAGAGGAGTCAATAAATTCCTGTCCCATTTTATCACTCCCTAGGAAGGGAAGTAGCATGGTTATACAATCGTTTATGATCACATCACCCTCAGGTATTCCTAATACATGTACATCCTGCATACTGGAAGACCAAGAATAAACTTGAAGTATTAGATCTTTTTAGACTATCTTCTTCAAGGTTTTTATCATTACGTTTCTCATTCGATCATTGGGAGTTGGTATCGATCATATACTTTCCAAAAGCATATATCATACCCAGGTGTTGATCATATACTTTCCAAAAGTATATATCAAACGTACAAATTCAGTTAAGCTTCCAAAGCAAGATGACTGTGCATGGAATTTGATTCTTCCCAATATCTCATGAGAGAGCTCATGTCTTCTGTTTCAGTAAATGAACCTGTATGATCCATTTGAGAGATCGTATTAATAATATGCCGTTGCGTGTGCGTCAGTGTATAGACCTTGGTTAGGCCATCAACCTATTGATCTGCCAATGTACATACCCATGCATATAGTAGCACATCTATCTCCGGTCAGAGGATGGATGCCTATATCGTGATAGCATACGGTATAGGTCTTCAGTTATCTCGATCTCATTATGTCAACTCTCTGACCTAACTAATCTAACACCTCTAAATCTCTATTCCCATGCAGAGGAACTTCATTAAGATGACAATCAGATATCGGCCTTTAGAGAAAAGATAGCCATCTCCTTCTCAGGCCGGAGATCCTCTCTTAATACTCATTTGACAGTACTTGATGAGTCCTCAATCTAATTCTTTAGATATTCATCTAATAACCAACCTCTATGATTCAACAATTGAATCAACAGTTGTATGATCATTAAGATGGCCATGGTACATAACCCTGATTGTACTAAGGGATATGCAAATTAATCATTCTTCATTTCAAATCTGGGAATGATTTTTGCAATAAAATTTATTGCATAATGGCTTATCGTGGCTTGCATGTCCAACAACGACTTCAATAATCGAACATTGATGACGGTTGGTTGTGCATCAGCTGACAAGTATGATATCATGATGCTTATGTTGTCATGCACTTCCTTCACTTTGAATGGCCCTGTCTATTTACTCTTTAATTTTCTTGAGAATATATTCAACTTTGCGTCAAATAGCCACACTTTCTATCCAGTCTCGAAGGTCTTTCGTCTGATGTGCGGTCATTCTAACATTCAACCTTCTCCTTGTACATCAAGGTTTATCATAAGCATTGTCTCGGAATTCCAAGAGCTTGTTCGGATCCTCTTTTCTTTGTTGATCACCTTTACGTGAGTCTAAGTTGCAGATATTGATTGCCCATGATGAATTATGGATCAGCTCCACAAGAAAATAACATGACCTTCCATACATGAGATGATAGGGCGACATGCCGAGGGGAGACCTATAAGTGGTTCTGTATGCCCAAAGGAGGAAGTCCAAGAGTTGGAACCAATTCTTTTTGTTCGGCTTCATAAGCTTCTGCAAGATCGTCTTGATTTCATTATTGGATAATTCTTCCATGCCATTGGTCTATTAATGATAAGGAGACGTGACTCGGTGCTTGATGTCATACTTATTTATTAATTTTCTAACCTCTCTGTTAATATCAAAATCTTTGAAATCCTTAACCATGAAATGATGTTCTCTCTCATAAATCAGCACACAGTGCGACTGTCAATGGATCAAGCAGGAATAGCTTCAACCAAGTGACTCACATAGTCAACGACAAGAAGGATGTGCTCAAATCCCTGACTATTAGGAAAGGGTCCCATGGAATCAATGCCCCACACATCAAACACATATAAAAGAATAAATTTCAGGGACATTGAATCATTTGTTATAAGGGTTCCTCCCAATCTCTGACAGTCAGTGTGATGCTTCACATATGTTGCAGCACTCTTAAATAGTGTCAGCCACCAGAGGCCACACTGTAGTACTTTTGTTGTCATCTTATCTACAAAGTGGTGTCCACCATATATCGAGTAAATGATAATGCTTGAGGACACTTCGATGCTCCTCCTGAGGGATACACCATCACTAAATGCAATCTGCTCCTTCCCTTAATAAGAATGGGTCTTCTAATTGGTAGAATTGGATAGTGGACAATAACTTGTCCTTCTTGAAATTCATCCAATATTGTGGTACTACCCCAGATTCGAGGTAGTTCACAATATCGACGTATTAAGGTAGGGAGTACACAACAAGAATCGACTCGCCTAGAAAGGTGCCTGTGCAGGGTGCATTGCTTAGTGGAGGCTCTTGATGCTCAATTCTAGAGAGGTGATCTGCTACCACATTTTGAACTCCAAGCTTGTCCTTGATTTCCAAATTGAATTCCTGAAGGAGAAGGATCCATCTAATCAATCTAGGCTTTGCATCCTTCTTTTGTTGTAGATACGAGATAGCAGAGTGGTTAGTATAAATTGTTACTTTAGATCTAAGTAGATATGATCTTAACTTCTCAAGGGAAAATACAATAGCCAACAATTCTTTCTCTATGACAATGTAGTTGTGTTGAGCCTCATCTAGTGTTTTGTTGTCGTAGCGAATGTCATATGGTGCCTTGTCTTTCCTTTATCCTAAGACATCCCCAACTGCAAAGTCTGATGCATCTCTCATGATCTCAAAAGGGAGAGACCAATCTGGTGGTTGTAGGATAGGAGTTTGAGATACTAGCTCCTTTAGCTGTTTGAATGATAGGAGAACATGTTGATCAACGTTGAACTCGGTCTCCTTGCATAATAGCTCAATTAGAGATCGGGCGATATGGTTTAAATATTTGATGAAGCATCTATAAAATCCAGCATTCCCCAGGAATGACATCACATTTCTGACATTCTGAGGTGGCTCAATATTGGTGATAACATTCACCTTTTCCAGGTTGATTTCCATGCCATAATTGGAAATGATGTGACCCAACACAATTCCTTTTGTGACCATGAAGTGGCTATTTTACTAAGATAGTACGATATTGACTTCATAGCATTTGTGAAGTACTCAATCCAGGTGCTCAAGACAAGAATAAAAGTTGTCACCGTAGATGGAGAAGTCATCCATAAACACCTCTAGAAAACTGCCAACCATCTCGGTGAAAACTGTAAATATGCATCTTTGGAGTGTGTCAGGTGCATTGCATGGACCAAAGGCCATTCTCCTGAAGGCATGGGTGTCAAACGAGTAAGTGAAGATGGTCTTATCTTGGTATTCTGGGGTGATTTCCACTTGGTTGTACATGTAGTACCAATCCAGAAATCATAAGAACTCCTTATCGGCCAATCTTTCCAAGACTTGATCAATAAATGGTAAGAGAAAGTGGTCCTTCTTTGTTGCAGCATTGAGACAGTGTCAATCAACACATATATCCACTTTCATTTGTAACCACGGTGATCCCTAACTTCTTTGGAACTACTTGTAAAGGGATCACCCATTTTGAATCAGAGATGGGGTAAATATCCCACGCCATACCATTTTGTGATTTCTTTCATGACCATGTCATGTAAATTTGGGTTCAGTCTTCTTTGAAACTAGTAGGATGGCTTGGCATCTTCTTCCTAGTAAATATGGTGTGAGTACAAGGTAGGATTTATCCTGCACAAGTATGAAACATGCCAGCCAAGTACCTTGTAGTTTTTCTCTAGTACCTCGAGAAGTCGGGACCTTTGATACAAGGTCATCCTACTGCTGATGATAACTGGATACATATTATTTGCACTCACAATGAAGGCATACTTGAGGCCTGTCAAAAATGGCTTTAATTCGAGTTTTGATCTGGTCTGCTTCTCTATCACTTCAGAAACGTTGTTGTTAGATGAATGATTTGACAAGATTTTAGAGGTACTGCTCATCCAGTGACTTATGGTTCAATTGATAATGTGCCGAAAAATCTGTAATGAATTCATCATGTTAGGTCTGGCATGAGTCCTCTGAATCAAATAGGTGCATCAACAACCTGGAATCTATCTCCATGTGACATCGAAGCTTGTATCGACTGCACTTTCTAGGTCCTCATAAGAGAGGATTTCCAAGGTCCATGTGTCATTTAAAGAGAGTTCTGTATCTCTGATTTCTGCAATAAAGTCAAAGTCTATTTCAAGCGGTGCTTCATGGATTTCATCAGATACGACTTTCGACTCTCTAACCATATCAATGATAACTATGTTGATGCTCGAGCTGAACGTGATCTTCTCCGACCCATAGTTAACCACATCCTCTGTAGTTCACTATAATGGTCTTCTAAGAATAATTGGGGTCTCAAGTAATGGTGCAAGGAGTCCATATCAATGACTATAAAATTAACATGAAATTACATGTCATGTACCTTTATGACAAAGACTTCCAACATATGTTAGGGTCGCTTGATGGATCGACCAGCGAACTGAAGGACCATGCATGTCAGCTATAATGGTCTCAACCAAAATTCTTGTAGTAATGATGAGGGCATGAGGTTGATGGAAAAGTCGCTGTCAAGACGAGTTCGCTCAAAGACTTGGTCAAAAATCTTGTATCTAATTCAAGGTGCTTCTTTGTTTGCCCTTTTCTGAGGGAGGTTGGTGATACCAACAACTGTAACCATGGTGAGGATGCGCTTCTCAACTTGTTGGCGTTTATTGTTGTAGTTCAATTGATGCTTGTTTGTACATGCTTACTTCAAGCATTCTTTAATGTGGGCATATATTCTATGGCTTGCATCAATGTTAACTCAACAATTAAAATTTTGAGAACATCAACAACACCTAGATCAGACAATACACCTTTTCTTTTTAATTTTTTTGGAATTTTCTATTACACCAGGAAAAGAAATATTTAAAGATTTAAAATCAAAATCATTGTTCTTATTTACAAAAGAGTTATTATCCACAATATTTTATACATTTGGACAATAAATGGATGTACAATCAATAGCATGGGGTGCACATCCAAAAACAACTGTCTCCGCTACTTGACTAGCATTGGATCGGCTACTGGGGCTGGCTCCTCGATGGTTGGCATGGCTTCACTTCACTGCGATCTTCTGTTTTGGTCTTTTTATTTTTATGTTTTTTTGTTCTTTTTGCTGATGGAGATGGTGGTCAGTGAAAACTGGCATGTCTCCTCCTTCTTCCTCATCCGAACATGTAGCTGGCATGACTGATGCAAAAGACGACAATTCACCATATGAAGCTTTATTCTTACCCTTGATTGTGGCAAAAGGATACAAGGTCCTACCTCTCTTGAGAGTAATAGTATTAAATAAAGCAAAATCACAATCATCTGACTCTATGGGCACAAACGAGATATCACCTTCTACATGCTCTTTTCTCTTAAAATTATTTGGGTTTGCTTCAACCTGGGCCGAGATAGCCGTCAGGTCGTCCAACTTCCTTGTCATCTCTACTAGATATTTTACCAATTGGGCTAAGCAATCGTGGCTCGTGTTCATGGGAACCTCCTCGGAGTGTCCAGCATGCTGCTCATGTTGGGGTTGCTGGTGTGGAGGCTAAGATGGGGTTTGTTCATATTGTTGCTGAGGTGCAAGAAGCTGATATTGATGTTGATAGGGAGGAGTAGGATATTGCTGCTGAGGTGCAGCCGCGTACTGGTGGTATGGCTAGTGCTGACAGTACGATGGATATGGGTACTATAGCGATTGTCTCCAATTATTGTGGTGCTTTTGGAGATTGGTGATGTTGATACCGAGACTGAGGTTGGGCAAAACTCCCTCCTTGATGTTGAGGTAATGGGTGAGAATTGGTAGGATGGCCCTACTGAGGTCTGTCTGGATAGGACAATTACACGGCATTCGACCATACACCATTCACCTCCTGAATGAGAGGTGATGGAGGGGAGAATGGATAATAGAAAAATATGGGCTCTGGTTGGTAGATCACTAATTGTTACTGCTGCAGTGCCTGATCAAGAGTCTACATGTAGTACACGTCCTGAACTGATGACTGTTGATGACTCAATTGAGGCTATTGTAGTGGTGCTGGCTCATCCTTCTTCTCAGTGAAAGTCTCAGGCAGTGGAGTCGATGATTGACAGGCATTGATGGTACTTACCAGCTACTCTAGTTGCTTCAGAATTTGATCAACTTTGTCTAGGTTTTGGGTCTTTTGTTTTATCACAACTAATTTCTCCAGATCCTATGATCATTTCTCAATAATACCAAACTTTGAGAGATGTCCCCCAATGATGTCGAGGTTGGAGGTCTCATCTCTTTCTGCCTCATGAGATTGTTATGTGGACTAGCTTGTAAAGAACCTAGGGTTGTCTTTGATAAGCACGGGATGAAGAGAGAGTGGCCTCTCCTTCGTCCATTTCTTTGAATATCTACCAGAATACATCTTCATTCTATTGAAGTCGGATCCCCCACAAGAAGCATTGACTTATCTCTAGCTCTTGACATTCAGGCCCCCAAAGAAGTATTGGACCAGATTGGTCTTCAGTACCTCATGGTGGGGGAACTTTTCCTGCTGATGATAGATTCATTCCCATGCTTCATGAATGGACTCGTGGGTAGCCTAAGAGAAATTTCTAATCCCTGCTCGCATCTGGTTGAGCCGGTTGAGAGAGTAGAACTTGTGAAGGAATGCAGATTTAAGTTCCTCCTAGGTCGTCATGACCATTCCCAAATGGTTGACCTAGTATAGGGCCTTGTCTTTTAGACTGAAGGGGAATGCGGTCATCTTGACTACACCTAACAAGATGTTAGGGTAATGGGCAGTTCCGTAGATGCGAGGGAACTGCTATGGGAGAAAGTTTGGTTCCTCATTGGTGTTCCCATGGAATGAGGGTAGGAGTGCAAGGACCTGAGGCTTTAGTTCAAAGTGAACATGTACCAGGGGAATGCAGATCGACTTGGTCATATGGTTATCTCCAGGATTATATGTCTCTTCCAATTTCAATTTGGGGTTCCCATTGTTTGCCTCCTCTTCTTCCTGATCATCACGGGTCCTCTCACCATCTCCTCCACCTCCTCTTACTGGTCTATTCCTCGTGTCATTCAACATATCTTGAAATGTGGTTTGCATGAATGCCTACTCAGTCAGTTGCTACAAGATGGCTTGGATAGAAGCCAACAACTGAGCATTCACCTTGTTCTGATCTGGCATGGAGCCTTGCTCTTGTTGGCGCAGCTATTGACCTTTACCCTTTCCCTGAGCAGCCATCTCTGAGTCTGAGTATGAAGAAATAAATTATGGATTGAGATCCAGGAATGGCTTCAATCTGCAATGTAAGAGGGATCCCAATCAGACCAGTGTGAAATTTTATACAAGCTGAATGGATGGATATGAGATTAGGGTCAATCCCAAATGATTGTTAATGGAGTAAAAGATGTAGAATTAAATCGACCTCCATTCACAACAGGCGGAAGTGGGACCAGAGTGGTCCTAGTTTATTAGAATAAAAAGGGGAATGGAAAGAAGATGAGGAGTCTGTAGATCGGTTCGTAAGGTTCGAACCAGGTTCTCGGAAATTGCCTCGAATTATTAACGATGTCGAGTCCATGGAACTGATGTTGGTATTAGCAAAGTCCTGACTGAAACATATATGGATCAACATCGTGAAGAAAAGGAGGATCGATGCAGGAAGAAGAATACGATGGTCAACAAGGTATAAAAAGGAGGGTAAAATAGTAGAATGTCTCGAAATGAGAAGGGGGTCAAAGAGGAGACACATATAACAAAATTTGTTCCGTACGCTGAACTTGATCTTTGAACCTTATTCTAGATCCATACAAACACAATACAATATTAGTTCACCAACTCAACACATTGTGAATCCATAAAGTATCAACTATTTTTATATTTTCATTTTTAGAGTTGTTGTTTCAATCATTTCTTTTAGAATGCCCTGAGACGCTAACCCTATAGGAGTGAGAGTACTGCTAGAAAAGTATCACGTACTTATCCTCCTTCTTTGTAACCTGTAGTATGTACTTTTTTGAGGTCCTTGTAACCTTTCCTGGATCCCTACTCAGCCAAAGATTAAGAGGGAGGAAGCCGATAGGTGAAACCACTACTTCTGACATTGCTCTCAATGTGCAAGGACCTACTCATACACAAATCGTTAACAGACACACATGTGAGACCGAGGCCTAAGCTCAATACTTAGGCAGGAACATCATTGATGATAGGTCCCTACTCATTTATGTGCGATAGAAGCACCAATACTTCAGAAATCCAAGCGATACACAAGATAGTTACAAATTGGATTTTGGGCTCTAATTCTTAGTGGGTCGTGCCATGCTCATGGGAGGGGCTTTGGTCCCCTCCTAAGCTACCTGAAAGCAATGAGGGCTTTATGAACCCAAATCAATGGAGTCCATTACATATTTTAATTAAGGTCCAAGTTTATTTAACAGTCCCCTAGTTTTAGATTTTGGGTTTTCACTTTTTTTAAATATTTTGCATACTAGTGCCTAACGATTTTGTAAATTTTCATTTAAGTCCTATGTGATCAAAACCGGAGGGAGATAGCGAAAAAGTCGTGCAAGTCATCTTGATGATGGGAATATCACCATTGAATCTAACTATGCATGTAGAATTAAAGGACTTACAATTCTTCCCAGCTCTCTCAATGTGGTATGCAAAACATGTTTTTTAAACCTATCTACATGGCGGCATGCAATCAACAAAATCGCCCTAAACAATACTTGTTATTAGTCATAAAGAACCATATATTAGTTATTTAGAAATAAACCCTAGGGTCTAGTCTTGGAGACATCTCGGTGACCGCCACAATGGGTCTTGCCAATATTGTGTGTTGCCTCTCTTGATGTGTGGGTTTAAGTCCAAATAACTAACAATTATGAATTTGGCTAGATCAAAACATAAGAGACTATAGGCACATAATTCTTGTTAGGGTTTGGACCTAATTACCAATACAAGCAATCTTAAAATCTAAGGGATCCATGTACAACAAAGAAATAAAAATAATGGCATAAAACTAAATAAATAAAACAAAGTGGTGAAAACTCAAGAAAACCACGATGAGACCCCTAGTTGTACAATCACCCAGGCAATGGACCTTGTTGAGTAGAGTAGTGTCCAAGTTCATAATTATTACAATTAATAATGAATTGATGATTCACTTTCTCACCAAAATAAAATAAATACTAAGCTAAAATTCTATGATAATTCCTCTCTTTGTTACGCTTGCTGCCTCTCCAATTGGTCAAGGTAAGAAGAATAGTCTCCACCAAGCTTGGCTGACTCGACTCCATAAGAAGTCCTCACATAGCAGGCCCTAACAACAATCACAACAAGAGACAGAGTATTAACACATATAATCAATTAATATTTTCAAAGAAATAAAAGCTTAAATATATATAAGACAGAAGAATGTAAAGAAATATGTACAAGAAAATGAATTAAAAAGAATATTATGTACAAAATTAAGCTACACACGTTGCTTCACGGCAATGGTGCCATTTGATGAATAGAGCTTTATAGTATGCAGGTCTAAAAATGTATCCTCACAGAGTGTGAAGATAGAGTGATGCTGAGGCAACCCGCAAAGAGGACCCAATTCGATCAACAAGTACTACAAGTAGATGAATAAATAATAAAAAACAAAATGTAAGGCACAATTTATTATACTCTCCAAACAAAAGTATATCATGTAAGTATGTACATGTCAAAGTACGAAGAGCAAGCCAGGTATCCTAATGATTATTGCTAATCAATGTGATCTATGCACACAATTGTCTTAAGTCTTTTTATTGGGGGTTTTGTTTTATAATTTATATTTAATTTTCTTATATATATTTAAATTTTTTGATTTTAAGTTTTTCTTTAATTTTAATATTAGATAATAGTTATATATATTTATGTATATAGCATATATATTTATAGTGTACGTATAAATTAAATATATATATATACATATATTACTGAAATATTCTAAGATTCATACATAATATATTTTTAAAGGTTTTAAAAAATATTGAAAGGGTCTTTAGGTTATGTAATAATAATATAAAATATCTTTAGGTATATATATTATAATGTAGGGTATAATAATTACGAATATAACTAAAAATAACCAAAAATTGCAATATTTTATATTTTAGGTTTTTCATAATTTTTTACTGCTTTTTTAGATTTTCCATGATTTTGGAAATTTTTTTGTATTTTTTAAAGTAAAAAATATCCCAAAATGGTGATTAAATAAATATGTTTAATTGATTTGAAGATTAAAAAAAGAAAAAAAAGTGTCAAAATTCTTCAAATCAATTTTAATATATGAATAATAATATAAAGAAAAATTAGATATAAAAATAAATTTTTTTGGAATTTTTTATGATTTTCCCTATTTTTTACTATATTTTAGAGTTTTTAATTTTTAGTCCTTTTCTTTTTCTATTTTCAAGGATTTTTGGTCTGGAGTCAATATAAGTAATAATAAGCGTATTGTAATTTTTTTTGTTTTAAAGGCACTTTGATATTTTTTTGGCATTTTTATAGTTAAACAAGGAATAAATAGGCTCATTTAATTTTTAATAAATAGGGAATGTGTGTAACATGCATAATAAATTTCATGGCGTGAAAGAACAATCATCTAGGCACAATACGCAATTTTGTAGATTTTTTGGAGCAAAATGAAATTTATAAAATTTATAGAAACAAGCGCAAAAATGCTTAAAATGGAAAGGATGTATTTGCAATTAAAAATAACTCTGGAGAGGTACATGCAAATATCCTAAAACTTAACAGCTATATCTCAAATTTTATAAATTATTTTACACTTACAAAAAACCGCTGGGGATAAGATGCAAAATGTCACCTCACGTGGGGGTCCACGTGATGTGACTTGGCACGAAAATGACTGTAATATGGAATACCTACATGCGTCTTTATGAAAAATTTACTCATTTAGTTACACTATGAATGGTATTTACATTACATGAAATTAAAATCGAAAAGGCAAGAGAGGTTACTTGAAATTTACCTCTAAACGTGCACGGGACAATATTCGAGATGACTTCACTTGTACACATGGCGACCTCATGGCGCTTGATGATGGTTTGCATCCCAACGGCTAGGATTAGATCTCGGGTGGAGATTTGATGTTTGAGTGTGCATATCCATTAGACGATAGCTACTTTATATGGAACCTTGTTCTTGGTTGGATGACTATGAGGTAGCCTAAAAGAGCAGGCAAGAAGGCCTTCTCTTTCGAGCTTCGATTCGATACTATGCTCGATACCGACCATCTTTAGGGCTACTAATAGGTTTAATATATTCGCTTCACTGTTCTACACCTCCAGATACTCATTTGAACCTCCAGTGCTCAATATTGGAGCTCTGGAGGTCTTGAGAAAGAAGACATGCCTATAGGTCCTATTGGGATTGAATTGGCTCTAGATAAGCCTCATTTGGATGGGGACCTGCAAGGTTCGACAAAGGGGACTTGGATGATGGTCCCAGTCATTTATTAATGGTGTTCAAAGGGGGGATGAATGAGTTAGTTCATGCTGAAACAGGGGTGGACAGAGCTCAAGAGCTCCGGCGAGGGATAAACTTAAATCTAAGCCAAACAACTAACTAAATCACTACATAAAATGCATAAAATGAAACTAAATCTAAGCCTAAACTATTAACAATAAAATGGAGCATATCATACCTGGTTGTCATGGCAGGGAGCAGAGGTGGTCAGAGAGCCGCCTTGGACCTCCTCCCTTCCTCCGCTGGCCTCGCAAACACCTTAGGGATGCGCCTGCTATCACCAGGGATACTCACATACATGAAGGGCTAAAGAATTTTTTGCTTTAATAGGGATCAAATGGGGAAAGGAGGAGAGTCTTATTTATAACCAAGGTGAAGGAAGTTCAATGGTTTAGTTCTTTTGGTTAGCCCGAAGTAGATTGATCAAATCCAAGACGTGGGCAGAAAACAGGGATCAGATCAATGGTTTTGTTCAGGAGATAAGCCACATCATGAGTGGATTCAATGCGAAAATGGAAGAAAACTGGGGTCTGATATGTCTGCAATCGAGGGAGAGAGAGGAGGCTATTGACTTGGAGTCAACAACTAGCGAGTTGTGATTGGTCCACATAGGACCACAAGAGGACAAAATAACACAAAAATTGATAAATAATGAAAAATAAAATGGTACATTAATTAATTAATTTTCGTTTATAAAATAAAAATTCTTGTTATATCCAATAGAAATTAATTACCACTTTTACGGGGCTATTTATTACAGTTATTATTTACAAGTGAAAAAAAGGTTATTTACCAATATATAATTTATTTTATTTTTATTTTGTATTTTAGAATTTTCATTTTATATACATAATTTATAATTTTAAATTATTAAAATATGCACGAATAATTTTATTTTATTCTTTTGATGTAATTTTTACACTTAAATAAATATTTATACATATTATATAGGTGTTTGTATGTATATTCATCTATGTATTTTCTTATAGTATTTTTTATTGCTTTATCTATGGTTTTATTTTATTCTAAATATGTACATATATTATGAAAAATATTTATGAAAATATAAAATTATCAAAAATATAATTAATGAAAAAATGAATATTTTATTCAGGTATATTGTACAATAGGGATCCAAAACGTAACTTTCACACCTTAACTCCAAATTATATGAAACCACTTTCATTAAATAATCGATTAAAATTCATATATAGTTAAAGGTGATTTTGATCATTTTGAGTTTTTATTGAGAATATATGGGTCTGGAAAGTTTGGGTTTTAAGTTTTTATTCTAAGTATAAAAAGTACATTATGTATTATTTCATGTGAAGTCAATTTTGTATTTTTTTTGTACATATTTATCTAAAACTTTCTTGTTCAAAGTTTCTTGATTTGATAAATAAAAAAGAAAGAATAAAATGGTTCCTATAAATGAGTTATTATTGAATAAAAAAAGAGTCTTATTGTGTTTTTGACCCTTATCTCCCCCTACTTTATTCCTTGTCGACCAAATCATTTATTGACTTGGTCTCGGGGTTTAGGTTCATAAATTACATTTGGCATTTTATTTCCTTTCCTTTCCTTTTCTTTATTCTTTTCTTTTGACTTTAAATAATGTAATTTACACGTTAATTATACAATAAATAATGAATGTTGATTTGTACAAAATAATGATAACTACGTGCATTTAGGTAGGGCTTAAAGGACAAAAAGAAAGAATAAAGATTATGAAACGGAGATTCCTCACGACCCAATCATCATAATGCCTAGGTCTCGGGGTTTAGGGTCATGAAATACCTTTGGCATTTTATTTCCTTTTATTTCCTTTTCCTTATTCTTTTATATTTGTTTTAAATAATGTACTTTATAAAATATTTAGACAACAAATAATGAATGTTAATTTATGCAAGATAATGATATTTACATGCATTTAACTTGGGTTTAAAGGCCAAAATGAAAGAATAAATGTGATGGAATGGAGATTCATCACCCCCTATACTTGCCCTTCTCAAGCATTATGTGTAAAGAAGAGCAATGGGGTGCCTCTCCTTTTATAGGGTTTTGGGATCCATGGATCTCAATCCATGGGACAACACAAATCCAATGGTCCTCATTGATTGTGTTTCTTTCAATGGCTTAGATTTTGTTGGAAAAAATCCAACAACAATTAATTTAATAAAGAATCAAATATATAACAAATATAATTTGATTTATATCAAATCAATATTTATTGGATAAATAGGAAAGGAGGCAAGCCTCCTTCCATAAGGAGGGTGGACGGCCACCAATTCCTCATGGGAATTGTGGCCGTCCACTCTTCCCATATGGAAGGTGGAGCCCCTTTTCCTATTACATGAGATTACATTATCTCATGATTCTATCCAATATTTGCAACAACTTTTGTTGCAAATTATTTCACAAAAATAAATCCAATTTATTTTGTGAACATTGCAATCAGGCCATTGGAAATTTGTGAATCATATTCACAACCCAAAATAAAATGTAAATTACATTTTCAATTTAATGTCCAATGTGAATCCAATTCACATTAACATTTAATTAACAAATGTAAATTACAAACATCTCTCTCTTATATATTATAAATCACATTTATAATATATTTGATTAATATGGATAATGCTATCCACATTAGTCATATCCATGATAATAAATCACACTTAATCATCTTGGATCTCTATTCTCTTGTGTTCAAATAATATGAATCATATTCACATTATTTACATCTTTGATAATCAAATCACATTTAATTATCTAAGATAGCTCTCTTTATAATATGAATCAAATTCATATTAATCATGATAATTAAATCGCATTTAATTATCCATTTTCTCAATGCTCGGATACATATAACAACAATAGAATTATCCCTGAACTCTTTCAAGGATAATGCGCTTTCTCCGCAGATACTTGGAGATAAGGACAGGGCGATTGTATTGTTCCACGTATAGTGACATGGATATTGAGATCGTATCTCAAATCCAGATCGCGGGCCTCCCATAGATGCTTGATTAAATCAAGACCGTAAATCTAATCTTCTCATTGTATCTGAATCACATTTAGATCAATGTCCAACACTTGGACCAAGATCAGATCACTTCTCTACTGAGAGGAGTCACTAAAATCCAGACCCGTTTCATCACTCCCTAGGAATGGAAGCGTCATGGTTATACAATCGTTTATGATCACATCACCCTCAGGTATTCCCAATACCTGTACATCCTGCATACTGGAAGACTCAGACTAAACCCGAAGTATTGGATCAACTTTATACTATCTACTTCATGGTTTTATCAGTGAGTTTCTCATTCGATCATTGGGAGTCGGTATCGATCATATACTTTCCAAAAGCATATATCACACCTAGGTCTTGATCATATACTTTCCAAAAGTATATATCAAACCTACAAATTCAGTCAAGCTTCCAAAGCGAGACGACCGTGCGCACGGAATTTGATTCTTCCCAATATCTCATGAGTGAGCTCATGTCTTCCGGTTCATTGAATGAACCTGTATGTTCCCTTTGAGAGATCGTATTACTCATATACCCTTACATGCACACCAGCGCGCCAGTGTATAGACCTTGATTAGGTCATCAACCTATTGGTCTGCCAAATGTACATACTCAGACATATAGTAACACATCTGTCTCCGGTCAGAGGATGCATGCCTATATCATGACAGCATATGATATAGGACTTCAGTTATCTCGATCTCGTTAAGTCAACTCTTTGACCTAACTAATCTGACACCTCCGAATCTCTATTCCTATGCAGAGGACCTGCATCACGAGGTCGGTCAGATATCAGCCTTTAAAGATAAGGATTGCCATCTCCTACTCAGGCTGGAGATCATCTCTTAACGATCATTTGATGGTGCTCGATGAGTCCTCAATCTAACTCATTAGATATTCATCTAAGCACCAGACTCTATGATTCAATAATTGAATCAACAGCTGTATGATCATTAAGATGGCCATGGTACATAACACTAATTGTACTAAGGGACCTATTATGCAAATTATGTATTCTTCATTTCAGATTAAGGAGTGAATTGCAATAACATTTATTGCATAATGGCTCGCCGTGGGCTCGCATGTCCAACACCCCCGGTCCCCATCCCCTACAAAGCCCTCCCCCTCCACCACTCCCCCGTCCCCATCCCGCTGCAACCTCCCCCCTCCCGTCGTCCCCGTCCCACTGTATGCCCCATGCAAACCATACCCCCCGCCATTCGCCTCCCCCTGCAAGTACACATCGCCCCTGTCCCCGTCACGTCGCCTGCCCCTGCAAACCCCCCTGTACCTGCCGCCTCCCCCTGCAAGCCCCCCCACCCCAACCTGTCGCCTCCCCCTACAAACACCCCACCCCAACATGTCACCTCCCCGTGCAAGACCTCCCCCCTCCCGTCACCTCCCCCTGCAACCCCCCTCCCCCTACCCCCACCACTACAAATCCCTCCTCCCCTCGGGCACCCGTCAACCCCCTACAAAGAACCCCCATGTACCTGCCACCTCCCCCTGCAAGCCCCCCCCCCCAGTTCTCGTTGACTCCTGATCGCAAGCTCATGTTCTTCTCCAGCAGGTTGGATGGCTCCCTCGATCCCGCCAACCTCCTCCAGTCGAGTCCCCATCCTCGACGGTGCAGTGGGAGGGGAGGTTGTCAGAGGAGGGAGGATTTTTCACTTTTTTGGTTAATTCTAGTCATCCGATCATGGATTGGTTAGATTAACTCATTTCTAACTCAAATAAGTTAACTTTAGATGTGTCAGTTTAACGGTAGGGTTCGTGGGGTAAGACGAAGCAACTTTACGGGGGTGAGGGAGAAATTACGATGTTTCAAAGGTCATAGAGGTAATTAACAAAGATTATAGGGTCTGCCGGGTAAAAATCCCTTAATTTTATATAACTTTTAATAAGTATTTAATGAAGGTGGTTTCATACTTTTTGAAGTTACAATGTGAAAGTTAGGTTTTGGACCCCTGTTGTATAGTTATACCGATTAAAATATTTATTTTTATTTATTATTCATTATTTTTCTAATTTTATATTTTTATAATTTTGTAAATATTATCTATATGAGAAAAGGGATCCTACACCCAGGGGTGTAGGTAATTACCTACACCCGACTCTTTTTTTTCAATATTTTTTGATTTTTTTGAAATGAAACTTTTGGAAAATTAGATCCTTATATATCATCATGGTGTCATTCCAAATTCAACTTATTCCAAGACTTCTATCATCTCCATCAAGACTACCAAATTTTAACGGTCTCGGAATTATTGAAATCGACCCATTCTAGATGAACATGATAGGAATGTTTGTTTTGCATGAAACTTGAAACACATATTCCCCTCATTATATTAAGAAAATCCCCATAAGGTTTCCTTCGAAAAAAATCCGAAAATAATGAAAAAAACGCCCGGGTGTAGGTAATTACCTACACCCTCAGGTGTAGGCTCCCAGCTCCCTATCTATAATATATATACATATTCAAAATAAAATAAAACACTAAAGAAAATACTAAAATAAATTGTATACAATTCGTAGATGAAATACCTATAACTATACCTATATAATAAATTGATCTATTTAATTAAGTGTACATATTATATGACAAAAATGAAATAAAAATAAATTTAAGCATCTAAAAATAATTTATAAATATATAAAATAATAAAAGAAATTAATAATATCAAAAATTCAAAATAAAAAGTAAAGATATAAATATACAGATGAATATACCCATAATGTACCCCTAAAAAGTAACTTGTAATTACACATATCTAAAAAATAAAATAATAAACTAATTTAGAAAATAATAACTATTTTTATTTTATAACCTAAAATTAATAAATTCTTTTCTTAATTAATATTGAATTTAGAAATAATTTCAGACTGGTTTTTCTTGGTTGGTCCACGTGGACCAACCAGGTCGCGTTAGAGCGAGTTTTTGACCCATTTCTCGATTTTTTCAACCAAAGATTCGATCCTCGTTTTGGGATGATCTCTTCTGCAAATTTGATCTTTGTGCATTGCACATATACGCCCCAACTTCCCCTTGGTCTTCGCATCATTGACATGGCTGCAACACCTCAGTCTTCTCATCGTCTTGGTCGCTTGTACATAAGCCCCTCTGATTTCCCCTTCTCCTTTTGAACCCTCGTTGACTCGCCATCTTAGAGCTTAGGATAGAGTGAAGTGACGGTGAGCTCTCCAGCTCTTTAGAGGAGTGGTTAGGAGGGCCAAAGGGCGGCTCCACCCCAATCTTTGGCCACCTGTCGTGAGGTCATTCTTCCTTGGCGTTGGCCAAGTGAGGTGTGTTTTTATTGCATTTTCTTAGCATAGCTTAGTCTTAAGTTGTTTCCCGTAATTTATTTAGTGTTTGATCGTGTGTTTAGCTGTTAAATCTCCACCTTTGAAGTTCGTCAGAGCTATGCTCCAATAAACCTTCCATCCACGTCATTCTCTGCCTACCTCGCACACAGGAGGGTCGCGACAGTTTGCTTGCAACTCTCTTAACTCTTTTGCAGGTGTTGGAGCTTCACGCGCACCTGGGGGGCATTTTGAGATCCTGTCGGAGGTACCTAGAGCTCCGTGCTCCTCCATCCTCCTAGGGACACTCCGGTCCATGCCAGTGATTTTGGATGCCACCAGCCATTAAGAGGACACTTGCAGAATCGTCTTGGCCATTTTGGAGCTTGCAGGAACGTCGGAGGAGGGAGGAATCGCCGGAGGAAGCTCGCCTTGCGGAGCTTCCTCCCTGTTCTTCCTCGATTTCCCACTACCGTCAGATCAAAGTTGCGGTTGCAGCCCATATCACACCAACGCCATTGGATCGTGCTCCGCTCTTCACCATCCGATCATCCAAGGGCATCTAATCTGGACCGCTCATCGGCGAACCGTCATCATGTACCCACAACATAACACGTGTCAAGTGGGAGGAGCAGCATCGTTGATTCATGCCTCTACTATTGGTATTTTATAATTTTGACCATAGTGATTTTTGTACTATAATTGAACCTTAAAATTTCCTAGGTTGTCTAATTTATTTTGTAATTTTCTAAGAAGGCCCCTCGACTTTTGTGTAATTTCACATAGGTCCCCGCCACGTCACCTCACGTGACGCATCACATGAGGAGACATGTTGTGGCTGACTCCCTGGGGTTCCTTATATTCCTAATTAATCTTGAAAATTTTTTTTTACGTTTGTTATTTTTGTCCCTCCACTTTTTGGATAATTACTATCTCGTCCCTACCAGCATGGCTCACGTGTTTACATACGTGATCTTGGTGTTTTTGCAGGATGGCTCTTGAGGCTTTGTCTATTTCATATCAGTACTGAAACCTTATAATTACATCTAAAAGTTTGTAAAATATGTAGTGAGGCCCTTTAACTTTTTGATATTTACATTAATGCCCCCATCAGCATTTAATTTCTCTTTATTTCCTGTATTTATTTTATATAGCTACATTAATCGGAAAATATAAAAAATAGTTGTAGCCTCCTGTTGCATTGTACTTACACTCCCAACTTTTATTTTTGCCATTAGGACTTTTATTATTTATAAAAAAATAAAAAATAGTCTATTTTCCCACTATTTGCAATATAAAACCCATAAAAAATATAAAAATATTTTGAAAAAATTCCAAAAAATATTTTTTATATTTATGTATTTTTAATTTTTATACCAAATATCATTAAAAAAATATAAAAGAAAACCCCAAAAATACAAAACCGTAAAAACCTCTAAAAATATATAAATTATAAAAAACCCAAAAATTGTGTTTTCTGATTCTTATTTTTATTTATATTATTATTATTCTAAAATTAATTTAGAGAAATTTTAATACTGTTAGGTATTTTCCCTACCCATTTTATTTCCGGGTACTTAATTAAAACATGTTTTAGGGTATTTTGGACTTTAAAGTATATAAAAATTAGAAACAAAAACTTAAAAAATCACAAAAATAGTAAAAAAATAATTAAAACCCAAAAATATTTTATTTTTTTATTTTGAATACTTTTTCGAATATTTATATTTTGCCCTTATCTATATTGTATATATATCCTTTATATAGCTTTATATATAAATTCAAATAAAAACAAATACAAAGAATATATAAAGAAAAAACAAAAATAGAAAATTAAAAATCAAAATATAAAATATATAAATAAAATAAACAATTAAAAATTTAAAAACCCACCGAAAAAAAGATTTGATAAGTGTTGGAGAGATAAATTGTGCCTTGATTTCTTACCTTGCCTGCTCTATTCCCTAGCTTCATGTGTTCGACTCCAACTTACTTGCCATTATACATTCTTTGTAGGGTATAATAAATTTTAAATATTGTTCTTAATTGCTTAATTATTTGTGTAGATTAATTGTTTAATAACGAGCAGATTCGAGTAGTTGCCTCAGCGATGGAGAGCCTGATTTGTTAGGCCATTATTTAGTGACTCCCATCCTATCGTTTTTTAAATGACGCCATTGCTGGGGAGTAACAATGTATATATTGGCTTTTTGCTTGATGGTGAATATTTATCTATATTTTTGCTTCATTTGTTTTCTTTTTTATTTGATATTATTTTGGACTTGTCTAATCACCCTTCTCTTTGTGTCTTTGTTGCGAGGAACGCAGACCGAGGGAGGAGCTCTATCTGGAGCACCTACACACCCACGTGAGGTGGCTTTGACCTAGCACCAAGGAGGTTTGGAGGACTTGAGAAGATAATCATATTTGTTTTGAGCATTAATTTTATTGTATTTACTTCTGTAATTTAAGTGTGAAAGAAAGAGCATTTAACTTGTAATATTCAGGACATTCTCAGGACACTACTCCACCCTTTACAAGGTCCACTGCCCGAGGGATTGTTCCCTTGGGGGCCTCGTCGGCTTTGTCGCATTTTTTATCACCTTTTTTTATTTGTTTCATGATTTTGATTTTCTTCATTTTGTGTGATTGAGCCATAGATTTAGGATTGCTCGACAATAGATTAAATCCAAACATTTAATTACATTTGTCTGCTCCTATATATATATATATATATATATATGTTTGGACTTAGTCAAATATCAAACTGCTTCTCACTTAGTATCGGAACCGTGCACCACGAGAGTCCTCCATACAACGCTTGCAGAACCCATTATGGTGAGCACTGAGGAGACTCCAGGACCAGACACTTAGATTCCATTCTAAGTCATTAGCATTGGTTCTTCACGGTATATCAATTTCTTAACTTAGGACGATTTCATCAGCTTGCATTTCATATAGATAGGTTTCAATTCGGCTAAGCATCTTTGCATGTAGAGTGCCGGGGTCAAGGTGAGATGTTACGCTTTAGCATTCATCATCGTTTTTGTCGCTTGCATTGGTTTTCTGACTCTCCCTCTGATTTTAATCGTCTAGATGCTAAGTAAAATTGACTTCTCGCTAAGCATGTCCATTTCTTATTAAAAATCCAAAAAATGATAACAATAAAATTGGGACTACTAAAATTACTTGATCTTAAAATTGACCAAAAAAAGAAAATATTTGTCTTGGGGCGAGTAATCCCCTCATTGTCTTCACTTTTAATTGCTCGCATACACACTAAGAAGTAGTGCCAAAATCCCATTCAACTCTCCTAAGTGTTTGTGCAACCTTTTGACTTCTCACCTAACTTTGAAATAGACAAGATAAAAAGATTGAACTTTCACGGTCTCACTGAGTTGAGTAGGTAAATTGAGGGCTTATTTTGTGTGCGTTTGTTTGTGGTTGTTTTGTGTGCATACTAGATCGTCTCCGCGTGTTTGCGTCTTCTTCTCATTCCTCTTGACTTGACCATCGTGCTCTCCTGATCTTTTCCCTTTTATTTCGAGATGGCCGACTGGAGTTATTTTTATTCAGACTTTGCGGGTCCTCATACGCCCCAACCGTTCCACCTCCCTTTTCCAGGAGGACTTTGCTCCTTATTTTTGTACATATCCACCCCAGTCATAGAATAACCCTTAGATTTTATTGACCTCCACCATCACATTTCCCTTCACATTCACCCAAGACTGATCTGTTGGAGTTACCTTTCATGGAGTCCACCTTTGAGCACTTGACCCAGATAATGAAGTATATGAGACAAAGGATTGGTGACCTCACTAGTATAAATAAGAGCGACCATGATACTCCACCATTTGATGATAAGGGTTTACTCGAAGATTTCCAAGAGAGCCTGCAATTGCCCAAAATACAAAAAATGATCTAAATTAAAAATACAAAAAGAGCTTGGGAGACACCTAGTTGATCCAGATTGTGAGGAAAGGGACTACTTGCTAGATCATGTGCCCACACATTCATTCACATATTTTCCCATCCATGACCCCGATGATGTCATTGTACAAACTGCTCTTGTCATTCCTCGTATAGATGTTGATTCTGATCTCCTCCCTTGTATGGAGGAGATCCAAAAATTCAAAAAAATGTTGATTGAAACCGTAGTGGTGGTCACGATTCATGAGATCATGCCCCACTTTCGCCAAGCCATGACCCAATTATCAGCTCCTCATCATAAGAAGAGAAAGAAGAGGAGCGTGTCTGAGCATCATATCTTGACCATGTCCATTTCCCATGCCATCGCTCATCGTCCATTTTCTAGGAAAAGGAACACGATAACACCTCTTCTGAGTTGCACCATCTCTGACCATTTATGTGATAACACTCTACTTGACGGTGACACATCGATTAATATAATACCCTTCTCGTTGGTACAGTCTATTCATCTTGGGCCTCTCAAGAAAACCAGGATAGTAGTACAATTTGTTGATGGATCAATAAATAGGCCAAAGGGTATTCTTTAGAACGTCATCATTCTGATTCAGGGCATGAGCTTCACTATAGATTTTGTTATATTGCACATGGAGATCTCCAACCATGTGGAGTGCCCTCTAATCATCTTGGGACGACCCTTTCTTGCCTCTATGAGAGTCATTATAGACTACGGATCAGGAGAAATTCGTTGTTGTTCTGAAGTCGGGAGTGATTTGTTGATCACCACACCTACCACATACTAGAGACCCGCGTCCCATGAGAGTGTGCATTTGTTAGCCGACCCCGAGGCCTATGATCTATATGTTGATATCAAAGAGACTTTCTTTATGACCGATGATGAGACCCAAGAATTCCTCTCCAAGTAAGAAGACTCGGAAAGTATAGACCTTGGAGTTTCCTCTTCCTATGATTGGTGATGCGTTGATGACATCCCCAGGATTTACATGATTGACACCATTGAGCGGAAGGCAAATATTGATGAAACTAAGGCCGAATTTGATATTGTTGCTTTTATCTAAGAGTTCAGGCCTTTTGATGAGAATGATGATCTGTTTGAGACCTTTCAGAACGAACATGATTCGACCACTTCCACTGATGAGTTCATTCCTTTTGGTTTTGACCTAGATTAGATATCGCAGGACAACCTTGACTTGACTTTTTCTGATGACACTTTTATATTATCGAGACACCCAAGTCCAGACCTAGACACACTACTTCCACTGATCCGTCTGTGCCCTCACACCCTAGGACCACTGAGGACCTTCGTGTTGACCCTGATCGATTTTTGTCATCTGAGGACCTCGATGTCGACCTACACCATGTCATATCCATTCCTCAGTGGTCCCACAAGAAGGTTTGCTTTCAACCTTCTTGACCTCTGTACCTCCGCCTCTATTGTATATTCACGCTTGTTTTCCTCTGTACATCCATCGTACTGCTTATCCACCACATTCTCGTGTGTTCCTTTCTTATGACGTACTTTGTCCTAAGTATAGGGGGTGGACGAGCCGAGTGTCATTCGTTATTCCGTTTCATCACTCCTATTGTTTCCTATCTCTAAAAAATAAATAAAAATCATAACAAAATAAGTTAGAAAAAAATAAATTTTTTTATAACCTAAAATTAATAAATTCATTTATTAATTAATATTGAATTTAGACATAATTTCAGGATAATTTTTCCTAGTTGGACCATGTGGAGCAAGCAGGACACGTCAGAGGTTGATCCACGGTCAACTCTCTACCCAATGTCCCAGCACGTGTCAGAATGAGTTTTGACCTGTTTCTCGATCTTCCCCCAATGATTTGGTCCTCGTTTTGGGATGATTTCTTCTGTAAATTTGAACTTCGTTCATTGCATATACATGCCCCAATGTTACCTTGGTCTTCGTGTCACTAACATGGCCGCATCACCTCAATCTTCTCATCATCTTGGTGTCATGTACATAAGACCCTCTGATTTCCCCTTCTCCTTATGAATCCCCTTTGATTCGTTTTGGCCCCCCATCTTGGAGCTCAAGATGGAGTGAAGTGACAATGAGCTCTCCAGCTCTTTGGAGGAGTGGTTAGGCGGGCCGAAGGGCGGCTTCAACCCCATCTCTGGTGAGGTCATTCTTCCTTCGCTCTTACCAAGTGAGGTGTGTTTTCATTGCATTTTCTTAGCAAAGCTTAGTCTTAAGTTGTTTCTCTTAATTTATTAGTGTTTGATTGTGTGTTTAGCTGTTAAATCTCCACCTTCAAAGTTCGTCGGAGCTCTGCTCAGGCAAACCTTCCATCCACGTCGTTCTTTGCCCACCTCGCACGCAGGAGGGTCACGACAATTTGCCCACGACCCTCTTAACTCTTTTTGTAAGTCTTGGAGCTTCATGCGCACCTGGGGGCATTTTAACGTGCTGCCAGAGGTACCTGGAGCTCTGTGCTCCTCTGTCCTCCTAGGGACACTCCGGTCCACACCGACGATTTTAGATGCCCCCAACCATTATAGGGACACCTGCAGGATCGGCTTCGACATTTTGGAGATTGCAGGAACATCGGAAGAGGCAGGAATCGCCGAAGGAAGCTCGCCTCGCCTGAGTTTTCTCCAGATTACACCGACGTCGTTGGATTGCGCCCTGCTCTTTACCATCCGATCATCTCGGGATATCTAATTTGGACCTCTCATCGGAAAACCGGCATCATTCACCCACAATACGATACGCGTCAAGTAGGAGGAGCACTGTTGATTCACGTCTCTGTTGTGGGTATTTTACAATTTTTACCTCTAGCTGTTTTTATATTTAATAATCAAACCTTAAACTTTCATAGGCCATTTAATTTATTTTGTAATTTTGTAAGAAGGTCCCTTGATTTTTTGTGTAATTGCATATAGATCCACGCCACGTCACCTCATGTGATGCATCACATGAGGCGACATTTTATGGTTGACCCCTTGGGGTTCCTTATATTGCTAATTCCTGAAACTTTTTATTTATGTTTGTTTTTTTTTGGAAAAATTATAAATAGGCCCCCACTTTTTGGATAATTACTATCTGGTCCTAGCGTGGCTCACGTGTTTACAAATGTGATCTTGGCATTTTTGCAGGATGGCCCTTGAGGCTTTATCTATTTCGTATTAGAACAGAATCCTTGTAATTACATTTAAAAGTTCTGTAAAATTTGTAGTAAGGCCCTTTAACTTTATGATATTTACATTAATGCCCTTACCAGCATTGTAATACAGTTACATTGCTCGAAATGTAATACAGTTACATTTATTTAATACAGTTACATTGCTCTTGTTTCTTGTATTTATTTAATACAGTTACATTGCTCGTAAAAATCTCAAAAAATAGATGTATCCAAATGATGCATTATACTTCCATGCCCATCTTTTATTTTTTAATTAAGACTTTTTATTATTAATAAAACATAAAAAAATCTATTTTGTACTTGTTTGCAATATAAAACCAATAAAAAATATAAAACATTTTTAAAAATTTCCAAAAAAATATATTTTATTTATTTACATGTTTCAAATATTCAGACAAAAAATCACGAAAAAAATAAAAGAAAACCCGAAAAAAATGAAAAACCCTAAAAAATTATAAAAATATATAAAATTCTAAAAAAATCCCCAAATTTGTGTTTTCTAAACTGAATTTTTTATATTATTAATATTATTTTAAAATTAATTTGGAGAAACTTTGATACTGTTTGGTATTTTTCCTCTCCATTTTAATTTCAGGTATTTAATTAAACCCTAATTTAGGGTATTTTAGACTTTAAAAATATATAACAATTAGAAACAATTCTTAAAAAAATCACAAAGCTGTAAAAAACTAATTAAATCCCAAAAAAAATTATTTTCTTTGTTTTCAATATTTTTGCCAATGTTTAGTTCATTTTGTATAAATGTCCTTTACATAGCTTTATATATAAATTAAAAAACAATTATAAAAATATAAAATATAAAAAGAAAACACAAAAATAGAAAATTAAAAATCAAAATATAAAAATAAAATCCAAAAATAAGATAAATAATTAAAAATTAAAAACCCACCAAAAGAACAAGATTGGTTGTGTTGGAGAGATAAATTGTGCCTTGATTTCTTATCTTGCATGCTCTATTCTCTTGCTTCCTGCGTTCGACCCCTATTGCTTGCCATTATACATTCTTAGTTGGGTATCATAAACTTTAACTCTTTCTCTTAATTGCTTAATTATCTGTGTGGGTTAATATTTGAATAACGAGCAGATTCGAGTAGTCACCTCAACTACAACGAGCCTGATTTGTCAGGCCATTATTTAGCTACTCCCATCCTATCATTTTTCAGGTTATTAAAGGACGTTGTCGTCACAATTCAGAGCCTAAAATTCCTTGGGAACTTCATTGTGTTGGACGTGGAGATCCCTGAACGTGTGACTGATACCCCCAACATTTTAGGACAAACTTTCTTGGCCACAACCAAGGTAGTATCCGATCATGATAGTAGGAAGGTATACTTTCACATCGAGGGTGATAGTATACTGTGTTATTGCCATTTTTGAGGTGGGGGGATACATATCACTTGCACAGTACAATGAAAGATTCATAGTCATTAGAGTTTGCGTATGTAGACCTATTATGACCTGTTGTTAAGTACACCTGACCATAGAATTGTGGAACTTGAAGGCTATTACGTCTTAAACTTGTTTACCAATAAGATTCTACCAAACTAATAATACAAATGTCTAACTAAGCTCCATACTCCAATTTTATGAAGATAAGTTTAATAATCAACTCTGATTCTTCCTTTTTCTTTTCCTTCCTTTTTTTCACTTCTTTTTCAAATAAGCGTTTGCTAAGGGACTAGCAAAGGTAAAGCATATGGGGATGATGAATCTATGATTCTCATTCTTTATTCTTTTAGTATAGCTTTATCTTTTACCAAAAACATCTATAAATACGTGTAAATACAATAAATTATCACTACACATATCATTGTTATTATTGCATAATTAACACATATTTTTCAAAAATAAAAGAATAAAGAGAAAAAGGAAATAAGGATGTAATTATGAAATAAGTACAGACTGACCCAAACCCCGAGAGAAGGTCAATCACTGACCTAATCGACAAGGAATAAAGTAGGGGGAGATACGGTCCTTGTATATTCTTCGCCATGCACATATCACTTCCTATTTTATTCAGTAATAAAAGGACTTCAAAATAAATTATTTTCTTAATAAAAGTTGCACATAAAAATGTTTTCTAAATAATAAAAATACTTGTAAAATAAATTTGTACATAATACAAATAATCCACTCATAAAAAGCCAACAAACAAGAACTTAACAAATCAATTTCAGATCCATATTAATTCAAATTCTTTCAAAATCACCTTTATTGGATTATAAATTAAATTATCTTTCAAATGATAGTGGTTCCATATTGTGAGGGAAAAATTGGGTTTTTAGGGGCATTGTATAGTCATGTGGTACCCATACTTGTATATATATATATATATAATTATCTTTTATTGTGCATATTGTATTTCAAACACTTTTACATATTCCTAAAAAGAAAATAAAATTTAAAAAATTAAAATAAAATCAAAAGTTCATTATAAAAAAGCCACACTTGTGTATAGCGTATAGAACACTTATTTATTCCATATTGTTATTTAATTTATAAAATCAAATAAAAATCATTTTATACTCCTAAATTACTTTGTAAATAAATAAAATACGTTAATGGATTTATGTAAAAAAATAATTAATCAAAATAAAAAATAAAATATATAGGTATACTATACATCTACATAATACCCCCATAATGTATATACTATATAACTAATCTCATAAAAATAATTAAAAATCACAGAATTTTAGCTTGAAAAAAATAAACAATTTTCATTTTTACAGTTTTTATTTTAAATCCATTTGCTATTTTATTTTCATCGTTCTTTTATTTATTTATTTGAAATTTGTTGATTGGTCAACCATGGTCGTTGACACGGGTCAACCTTCCCCCCTCCAGACCCAACCTGACTTCTTCATCACCGGACATGTTTTCTCCCCTTTTTCCAGGTTGGGTCCGACCACTTTTCCCCCTGATTTCTGCGCTTATCCTTCTCCTATCAGTGATCCTCATGGATCCCTAGGAGGAGTCGGATCGTCCTAGGGTTCCACGCTTCCCCTAGTTTCTTCCAGACCCTGGGACTCCCCCTATAAATACTCCTTTCTGCAACCCTTGCCATCTATCTCATGCCTCGCCGCCTCTTTCCTCCTTAGCCACCTCCAAAAGAATGACAGGATTCCCAAGACACCTTTGGAGCGTGATTTGGTGGACGTTTGGCCGTAGCTCAAACGTGGCCGGAGCACCTCCGCCATGTGCAACCTCCCAGGTCTTCCGCAACTCAGTTGAGGATAAGACCTCGCCTTGCACTCCACCCGACTTCGTCATTCATTGCAGGAGCTTCAGGTAGGCCCTCTTTCCTTCGTCTTTCACTTTTACCTCGTTTTACGGAGCCCCATCTTGCCTATCCAGCCACTTCGATCAACACCTCGACTTACCCTCATTACTCTCTCACATCCTTATATTCCTTAGCTCTGACCTTAGGGTAGGATTTATGTTCGAGACATTCCTCCTTCACTTCGTTGGGCATCGAACTCCACTTCACCTTAAACCCTAAACCCTAAACCCTAGGTGCTCTATCATGGTCACGACCATCTGATCGATCATCGATTCATCTAAGGATCCTAGTTGATGCAAAACGCCTTCATGAAACTGCTGGACCTCATCATGAGTTCATCGGACTTGTGGATCACTATCGGCAACCGATTGAAGCTCATTGGGATTCAGTTCTTCCAGCATCCTTTCTCTCGTTATATTTGGAGATTGATCTCCAGATTTGACCAGTACCATTCTCCCTTACCCAACGTATAACTTTTTGATCGGAGTCCCAACACATCTGAACCACACGTCAGTGCTAGCCTTTGTAGACTGTCAGATCCATACTGGCATACCTGCTTTGAGCCACACATTCTCGACTTTCACTGCCCCATCAGATCCTTTTGCAGAGCTCCATCAGAACCGTTAAACGACCCACGCTCATGTCACGTGTATCGAAGGGTATACTTCTCTTTTTACCTTGCAGTTTGTTTTATTTCGTTGTAGTCCAATAAATATAATATGTAGTTATGAACTTTTGTATTAAGAACCTTTTAGTTTTAATATTTTGCATTTTAGTCCATCTAAGATGCAGTTAGGTGTAGCCTCACGTGATTTCAGATATTTACAGTTTTTGTCTTGAACTTCTTGTTTGTTAAGGAATGTTATGAATGTTCTGAAAATTGCATATATATATATATATATCTCTTATGTGTCCGGTTTTCATGTGATGTGTGTGTGCTTTTTGGATTAATTACGTAGAGTCCCCTAGACTTTAATCACTTGTTATCTTCCAAGCCTTAGAACTTTAAGTATTTGTAGTATGGTCCTTATGCTTTGTATTTAATTGTAGACTTTCATTTAATGGTAATAATTATAAAATTAACTCCAAAACTTTCCTAAAAATTACATGTAATTCCTGATTACATGCATTATTTGTGTAATTTTTACTTGTTAATTTTCATGCATTTTCAATTATAAAAATTCAAAAACATACTAAAATTCCACGTTTGTTTTAGAAAAATCATAAAAAGGTTGATCTTTTAAAAATTCTATAAAAATTAATGTAGTTATCTGTTATCACCATTTAGCTTCTGTATAAAGTTCGTTGAAAAACACTTATAAAACCTGAAAATTACAAAATATTTGAAATTTTATAAAAATCATATAAAATCTGCAAAAATATCCAAAAAATACGATTTCAGATCCTTTTGCAGATATTTACCTCTAGTTTGCATAAAAATCACTTCTAGGAATTTTGAGCTTTTTACCCATTTTTAAATTGTAAAATACCCCTGGCTATGCACTGTTGCTTATTTTGTCTTTGTTTGATTTTTAGAAAATCACAAAACATCTAAAATTCCAAAAAAAACATTTCAAAAATATATAAACCCCAAAATATCTTTACTTTTTTCTGAAATTTTTTTACTATTTTGATAAATACGAAAAGATTGCTTGTGTTGTGATTTTATCTTTTATGCATCCTTCTTTTATATTGAAAAACTAAACATTTAAAAAATTAAAAACCACTAACAATAACAAAAATCCTTTGATTTTCAACTCAACCTACTTAGTATTTAATTGTGCTCCTTGAGTTCGACCCTGTCGATATACCAGGTTAATAAAAGTAGCAAAACCCTTGGTTTCTTTGTTTAACTTATTAGCGGTTTATTTTCTCATTAGTCGCATTGATTGATTAGGTCACAACGAGACTGAATTCTCTACTTATCCCTAGTTGGTCTTTGCGGTTATCAGAATGGCGTTGTTGTCGGGGAGCACTACTACGTAGTTTGGGATTTCCAGTAATTCGGTTTTCCATTTTATTTTCTTCTCTCTTTTATAACTACTTCTAACATCTTCTGCGTCGCTTTTATGTGAGGGACTGCTGGGAGGATGACTCGGTTCGCTTGGAGGAACCCACATTTGAGGAGAGCTAGAGGAGTAGAAGCAGTTATATTAGATAGAATTAGTTTAGTTTTATTTTTTGCAAAAACATTTGTAAAAACTTAGACTCTTGGACTCTTCTGGATGCTTGAACATTCTTCAGTGTTTGTTTCGTCGAGTGCTGGTGCACTCAGGGGACCTCACCGAAATTTTTCATGTTCTCCATATTTTATTTTTGTTTTCTTTTCTAAGGTCTTAGCCCCTAGACTTACGTTTTATTATGGTTGAGCTCGGTAGAAACTAAGGACCGAACACCCTAATAGAATATATGTTTAGATAGATCATGATTGGACTTAGTCAAATAAAAAACTAATTTAATTGATTAGAAACCACGTGCAGTGAGAGATTGTACACAGCGTTAGCAGGACCCATTGTGGCAGGCATCGAGCGAAGTCCAAGGACCGGACTCAGGTCTCTCTTCTAATTAATTAACACGAGTTCTTCTCGTTGATAGCAGCAATTGCCTTAGGGTGATTTCTTCATGCATCATATAGATTAGTTTTAATTTTGTCTTTAATTATGTGCAGATCACTTCGCATGTAGATTGCTGGAGCAAGGTATGCATTTCTGACTCTACATGCATCATTGAGTTTCTCTGCGCCATCAGCTTTTCCATCGTCCTCCCCTTGTTTTATTGGATTTAAATAAAAGTAAATTAGAAAATTGTTAGGCATTGATTTTTATTAAGAAAAATACCTAAAAGAGATAACTAATAAAATCAGGACTGATAAAGCACACTTGACCTAAAATCGAACTTAACTATAAAAAATTTATTTTGGGGAGAGTAACCCCATCCTTGTTTGATTTTACCTGGTTGGGAGTTGAGCGACCACACACTAGGATAGAGCCATGCCTGAATTTTCTTTAAACTATCGATTCTAACAAAAACAATTAGCTATTCTCCAATGACGATTTCTGGGTAGCCGGTAAATGGTCCGGACTTCCTTAGCATAGTGGGTGGTTTAGAGAATATTGTGTAAGGTTCTGTCCCTCAAGTAAACCGAGTAGCCAGAAATGGTCCGTACTTACATCCCATACTTGCTGAAAATAGGAGCAACTAGTCGTAAGAATCTGGACCAGTCTCCAGGAGAATCGGGCTTCAAACAGATTGCTGAACTCGCTTTGTAAGATTGGATTATCACTAAAAATAAAAATTGACAAGATAAACGGTCGAGCCTTCATGGTCATCACATTGTGTTGAGTTGGCGAACTGGGGCTTTATTTTCTTATCCTACGTTCACTCCAGATCTACTCTTCATAAATCCCCATATCAAGAAGATGGGAAGGAGGTCTCTCAGGCTACCTCTGGTAACACTGCTTTCCAGCACTCTTCCCCGTTCATCTAGGGTGGCTTCAGAGATCTCAGACCCACTCTCTAACCTCGAATTCACCTGCATCTTGTTACCCCTCGACCACCCTTCTTCCACTTCTAAGGTACAGTTAGAAAGTCCAGCACAAACGCTACATTCATTTGAAATCTCCTGAGTTAGGGTCTTTTGCCTTTGCAGATATCGAAGAGATGGCTAGTGATGAAAGGACAAATGAGTAGCCTCAGACTTCATCTTTTGTATTAGACTAGGCCTCCATCAACAACACATGCCAGCTTCCCTCGAGACCACGCAGAGACAGATTAGATACCAGGGAGTTTTCATGGTAGGGTTAGGAGAGAGTGCGAATTGGGAGAGAAGAGCCAGAGATACCAGCCAGTGGTGGAGAAATACCATGCTAGGAGGTCGAGTAGACGACAGACACCAAGATGAGCCACAAGATCCTCAGAGGTTAGCACACACCATGAGATGGTTGCACAACCCCTTGTGTAACCCTCACTCAAAGATGGATTCCAGCTTCCAGCCATCCTAGGTGACTTCGAGCTTTGCCCCCAAATGATCTAGCTACTACCCAAATTCCATGGGTATGCCACTGAGAAGCCCCACTTCGTCTAGAAGAATTCGAGATGATCTGTAGCACTATCCATGACAGGCTACTAGACGCGGACACCATCATATTGATAGCCTTCTCGTTCTCCTTGGTTGATCGAGAAGCCTAATGGTTGAAGCACCTTTGGAGTGTTGTCACTACTTAGGAACAGCTCCGGATCGAGTATTTGAACAGGTATTATCCACTCGGCTGGACCAACGTTTCCAGAGGCATGATTATAAACTTCACAATGATCCCATATGAGCAGTTTCATGAAGTATGGTATCGGTTCCGAGAGCTCATCGATGGGTGTCCCCATCATGACATCAGCAAGCCCAACCTCATTAAGAGTATCTATTGTGGGTTGACACCTGAGCTGTAGGGACTAATAAACACCTCTTGTGGAGGTTCTTACTTCTCCAAGGATGAAGACCAGGTTTATGCCATTTATGAGGAGATGGCTGAAAACTACACCATGATGTCCCAGACCGGGGTTTACACTCATGGGAAGCTGATGAAGCCACAATTTCATCATCTTTATTCTATCATTTTGCATCAAAAACCCTAGCAAATGCGTGTAAGTACCTTAATTAGAGCATCTTAGCATTCATGCATGTGCATGTAAATAGTGTATAAAATACTGTATTTAAAGCCAAAATTATAGAATAAATAAAGAAAATAAAAAGAATAAAATATTGTAAATATTTTATTACCCGAAAGCCCGAGACCTAGGCATCTCGATGACTAGGTTGACAAGGAATAAAGTAGGAGGAGATAAGGGCCAAAATACAATAAAAACCTCCTTTTATTTTTCATTCTTTGATCATTTTGGGACTTATTTTTTTGTTCCACTTTTATACCTCAAATAAAGAAACTTTGTACATAAAATTTGTAGATAATTAAATAAAGAAAAATACAAAATTGATTTCACTAAAAAATGATGTACAGATAAAAAGATATGATCTGAATAAGATCCCAAAACTTCAACTTCCCAGACCTTTTTCTTGCAAATAAAAACTTGAAATGTACCAAACTCACCTTTAATTGTATATAATTTTAAATAAGATATTTAATGGCAGTAGTTCGTATTTTTCAGAGTTACGGTTTGAAAGTTGAGATTTGGACCCCTATCGTATACTTGTACAGATTAAAATATTCATTTTATTATTTATTCATTATTTTATAATTTTATATTTTATAATTTTGTAAATACTATTTAAAATATATATGTACATTAAAAACAGGAATAAAAACCTAAAGAAAACACAAAATAAAATACCTGTATATAATATACATAGATAAAATACCTGTATACATACCTATAAAACTAATACTTATATTTTATTAAGTGTATAAAACACCTCAGAAAAATAAAATAAAAATATATTTAAGTGTATAAAAATATTTCATAAATTTATGAAATCATAAACAATAAATAAATAAATTAAATTCGCAAAATAAAAATAAAATATTAAATATATAAATAAAGATACCTATAAAGGGTATAAAAGGCAACTTGTAATTATAAACCTCAAAAAAATAAATAAAAATCATAATAAAATAGTTTATAAAATAACAAATATTCTTCTGCCACTAGGGAGCGAGGCATTTTTCCCTCGCTTTCCTGTAACCACTTTTTGCAGGTCGCAGGAGGAAAAGGAGCACCTGGGAGCAATTTTGGGAGATCGCCGGGGTACCTGGAGGTGCTTTGCTCCTCCTCCTCCTCCGGCGTACTCCGGTGCGTCTCGCGCCATTTTGAAGCCTCCAGGAAGACATAGGACCAGATAGGGGCATTTTTGGAGCGTCGAAGCCCGGCAGAGGAGGAAGATCTGGGCGTGGAAACTCGCCTTGCGGCGAGTTCATCCCTGTCCTCGTCGACTTCTTCCTGCCGTCCGATCAACCCCTTTCTTGGAGAGCTACAGCAACCATCAGATCCCGCGAAGCCTCAGCTGTTGATCTTTGCCGCATGATCTGATCATGCACGTCTAAGCCCAACCGTCATCGGTGGGCACCAGTTCGACACGTGGCATAAGTGGAGGGCCGTGCGCCGTCTGATCGCGCGCGTGGGTAATTTTTTCCCCCATACCCCCGCGCGATTTTGTATTTCTAATTTAGAACCTAAACATTCCTCTGCAGGCTAATTATTTTGGGGAATTTGCATTTTTTACCCCTAACCTTTGTTTAATTGCGTCTAGATCCCGGTCCACGTCACCTCACGTGCCTGGTGCACGTGAGGCGTGGACATTTTGCTCGAGATCCCCTGAGGTTATGGTTATTGGGTTCTAGGCTTACAAATTTTCATACGCGGTTATAAACTTTCTGGGCATTTTGCAATATTACCCTAGACTTTTTGATAATAACACTTGTGCCCCTGCCAGGTCACGTGCCTCGTGCACGTGACGTTGGCAATTTTGCAGATCTCTCCTTGCACGTCTTGTTTATTCAGATTTACTCTACAAAGTTTTTTAATTGTAGTATAAAAATTCTGGAAGAATTGCACTCTGCCCCATTAACTTTGTGATATTTCCATTAATGCCCCTGCCAGGAATGAAGTTTCTTTATGTTTCTTGTATTTATTTGCATGCATCTCTAAACACCCAAAAATTCCCTAAAAATCATATAAGTTCCGGTTGCATAGTATTTTAACGCTATATTTTTTTATTGCATTTTTATTGCATTTCCATAATTATCAAAAATAAAAAAACATGCATTTTCAACACTGTTTACATTAGAAAATCCATAAAAAATATAAAAACGTTTTGAAAAATTCAAAAAATTATATTTTTCTTGTCTTATCATATTTTATTGTCAGTCCAAAAATCATTAAAAAATTTCAAAACAAAAATCTTAAAAATAAGAAAACTCTTAAAAATTTAATAAAAATCTAAAAAATTCTAGAAAAATCCTAAAAATACAAACCTAAGTTTCTGTAGTTTCCTTAGTTTATTGCCTTTGGTTTAAAATTTTGGATATTGTTTGATAATTTTTACCCTCATTTTAGTCTCGACCAGTAGCTTAGTTCACTATTCCCTTTTTTCACTTTTAAAAATACCAAAAACATTCAGAAAAAACTCTAAAAATCACAAAAACATCACAAAAATTATAAAAGATCAAAAAATTTATTTCCCTGATTTTTGGAGCATTTTACCTTATTTTTATAAATCCTTAATCTTCTCTTGTCTCATATTGTGTATATTTATTCTATTTATAAAAATAAATATATATATATATAATATAAAAAGAAAATATAAAATCAGAAAATTAAAAATAAAAATAAAAAATTAAATAAAAATATAAAAGTAAAAACCCACAAAAATTTGCATATTTGTAGACACTTAATCACATCACACTCTTTGCACTTGCTTGATCTATCCTGCTTCCTTCTGGAGTTCGACACTCTAACATACTTGCACTATACACATTTCTTGTAGAGTTAAAATAAATTTGACTCCACATTTATTTTTCATTGTTTAATTGATTTGATTGTGGGTTTATTGTTGACTGTGATCGGGATTCATTGAGGGTCGCCACAACGACTGTTTGTCTCCGCCTTGTGTGAGACACATTTAGACCCCGTGAAAATTCGGTTAAATCAGAAGCCTCCCCTCCATGCGACTTCATTTCAGAGGATAGCACATTTTGAGGCCAATCCTTCTTCCTCTTTTGCGGTAGCCACACTAGTAGAGTCTTTAGATATCGATATGGGTATCATCAGTCATAAGCTGGATCTGTCACGACCCGTCCCGCTAACCGGAACGTGCCGCGACAGAGATCTTTTTGCTCCCTTCAACCTCAAAGTACACATGTAGCAATCTCATCAAATATATCATCGTTGTATTTAAAGTTCACATTACAAAGAAGTGTCTTACATAAGTTCTATTACAACTCCTTACAAAACAACAGACAGTACAAAAAACGAAAACCATCAAACACCACCTCCTTCTAGTGTGTAAGTTGTCCTTTCTCCTTCTGATCGTAATTCTGTTGATCTGTACATAATTATAATATAATGGGATGAGTCTAAACTCGTTTACGAGCTTAGACCTAGTGAAAGGATCTCAAACTTTTTACATATAGCTAAAAATTGAAATATTATGCTCATACCAAAAATTATGCTGATAACTTTGAAATAGCTTGAAAAAGAGACTTTATGACAGTAAACATATAACAACATGCTAGTTTTGCAATTGAACATTGTAATTACTTCAAAAGAAGATAAACTGAAACATAATTGTCACTATCAAGTTGTTTGCATTAATCACCACTGTTGCTAAGTTATCGACTCATGAACGCTGAAACAAAGCTAATTCATACACGTAGACGGTCCCAAAGATCAAAAGCACCCTGCATACGGTCCAAAGCCTATATGCATACAGAATGCGGACCCAAAGTCCTCTTGATACCATATCTAATGGTTTGCCATATCTAATGGTTGTTTCAGGGTCATATCTAATGACATCACCATATCTAATGGCTAGTTCATGACTTTTATAAAGAGCTACTGTGGTGCTTACTTTCTGATTCTGATTCTTTTCTTGGCACTAATAATCCATACTCTTGTTAAATCATGCTCATAACAACTAGTTTATGAACATAAAGCAATCTGACATAGCACGCATATTCTTACAACTGGAAACTATTAGGAACTTGAAAACCCATACACATTGCATACAAACGTGCTTCTTTTTATAAATCTCAAATCTAATTATGTTTTGTGTTTCACAAAGAACCATATGCTTGAAAATGTGCTATCATGATACAACACTTGAAATGACATCTGAATACGTTCTAAAGACCTGATTTCGTATCACTATATGGTACTTGCAATTCATATGTAAAAGCTTTAGAAAACACGAATGCATACTGGTATTCAAAACCATACATAAAAAACTCAAGATTATTGCTTTAAAAATAGTGCTTGAGAGTCCTTCACCTGATCGATATCTAACTCGAGTCGAGATCTTCTTCTTTAGTGAATCCCCTCCTACAGCCGTCTTAGACTGAATACTACGGCTTGATGCGGACAGAACTTCGTTACAACTTCTAATGCGCTCTTGGTCACCGACAGAGTTTCGCCGTAACTCCTATCGTGCTCCTCCAGCAACCTCGGCGGCCTTGGGCTCTAAGGTGGTGAGAGGGGTGTGGAATGAAGTGAGTAGAATGGTGGGGAGATCATGGGTATATATAGGCCTCCACCCCCTTTACATGTGTGACATGTGTCAACATGTAAGGGAGGCTCCAAGGCACATGTTGCCTCTCTTCCATGTATGAAGACACATGGCAACACTTGCCATTCATACACCATGGCACATGTCTTAATCATGAGAAAACTTGTTGCAAAAGTATGAGGCTACACTAGGACACATACTAATCTTAGAACGACGACACATGGTCCTCTTGGATATTGACACTTGTTCTGAATATGTAACGACATGTGTCCCGTGATTTGCCCTTCATGCATTTTAATTTTGCTAATGACACTTAATTATCACTAATGACAGATAATTAGTGCTAATCACGCTTAATTAGGCTTAGTGATGTGTAGGACACATGTTAGTCTTAGAATGATGACACATGGTACTCTTGTGCATTGACACATGTTCTGAATGTATAATGACACATGTCCCATGATTTCCTCTCCATGTATCCTACTTTTGCTAATGACACTTAATTATCACTAATGACGGGTAATTAGCACTAATCATGCTTAATTAGTTTTAATGATGTGATTATGGGCTAATGAGTATAAATCTATAACATGGTGGCCCTATACTAGTAGTGGATTCTACTACTTATGCTACTACCATACTTCCCGATTTCTAGATGTGGTACTATGTTTGATGTGCTACAGAAATCCAGAGAACCTTTTTGAAGTCATATTTATACAAGATGGTCTCTGATTTACACGCAACAAGTTTCCATAAAATCGTTGTATTAAGGCGAATCTATTGATTGTGTTAACCGTAAAGTGTGAATATTATCAATACAATAATTCCTTGAAATAAACTTGCTAACATCCAAACATAGTGTATATATAGTGATATTCTACAAAAACTCAAGACTATACAAAACGTGTATTATAGGATCGACGGGAGATTATCGAGAAGAAGATGTGCCAGGGCCTTGACAAGCTCAATAGGACGAGCTAGCCCAAACATTGAGTGACCTGAAGACCCAGATTATGTATCTCCAAGAGGCACAGACGACTTCTCAGACTCATTCCAAGTCATGGTCTGATCCAGGGAGTAGTTCATCTTAGCCCTCCACCTCATACCGTCAAGTCCATCACATTCCAGCAGAGTCGATCCAGTCACTCCCGCGGTACCAGTTGCCTCCACCACCTTCCTCAGACACTCAATTGGTGGTGTAGCATTAGGGTCATCCATTGGTATCCCTTCCCTCGTTAGTCCTTGAGCATCATGAGTTGTTGATGGAAGTCAAGAGGATTTGGTACTCCCAGTACCAACAGCAACCTGAGATCCATCGTGACCATCCGGGCTTCCGATGGTTGACTAGAGGTGTTTCATCCCAACAGCATCCTCCGACACAGGTAGGGCAGGGTGCCCAACAGTAGCATCCCTAATACCCCCAGCAGCAGAACCAGTCTCATTTTGATTGAGGCAACCTGTTTGGTTCTCATTCACACTCGGATGAGAACATAACCCTTGATGATCTCGCCTACATGTTGTCAGACTAACAAGCTGCCTTTCGGTGAGAGATGAATGAGTTCCAGCAGGAGATGAGCGAAATAATAAAGGTAAGGTTGCCATACCTTCTCAGATTGA